>CM021109.1:420403211-420671339 GCA_007115665.2 Sequoiadendron giganteum
CATTGGTTGTGGAGAATATAAATTTAATATGGCCTGTTATATTACAACAATACCCAAGCCACCAAAATTCTTTGTCGACCTTGTGTCACAATGGAGCCTAAGAAGACTTCCAAAGTCCATCCGAAGATGGTATTCACACTATGGGGAGATACGAATGATGAAGAAATTTTAGATTTATCTACTTGGATCTACAAAGATCCAAAGGAACTAACCCCCACTACTAGTATCCATATATGACAAAGGTTATGACATATGCAAAGCACATGGGTTTGATGGAACTACTGGCCTTGGACAAAACAACATCAGAAGGAGGGAACCTATCATCCCTTCTAAGATACTAAAGTATCTAGGGCTAGGGTTTGAGCAACTTGGAACTGACGATCAACATACCAATGTACTTTCAAGTGAGGACATAGGGGCTCCTGAAAATGTCAAGACAATCGAAGATTCCTATACCGAAACTGACTCTCATGGGAATGGGGATCTGATAAAACCCTAAATGATATTGACATTGATAAACTATTTTTAGAACCCGGTGAACCGTCTTTTGAGGAAAGGTTTAGGAAAATGTATAGCATTGATCCTCTGGATGCCCGTTCTAAACATAAAGAAAGGGTAAGTATTTTTCGGGACCCAAATGAAAATAAACCTCAACCATCACCAAAACAACCTGACTTATCTTGCCTCATTCCCAAACCCACCCATGAGATTTACATGCTTAAGCCTACTATCCATGCCTCTGAACTACCACTTGTCAATCATGATTTTGATTCATTCATCTCGTACTATGACCATGTGTATAACTCATCTGAATCTAAAGATGGTCCTTAGATTGAATCTAACTGGGAGATTAAGGATGACCATTTTGTCTTCACACTTGAGGCCTCCATCTACATGATTTTCGCATCCTCCCCACCCTTTACCAACACTTACAATGGTATTTCCCTTATCTACCCACACCTCATTGACTAGGACCAACAAGGCCTGCCTACTATGGACACCTTTCAGAATGATGAAGCTATTGTAAAATTCATGGGACTTCGTCAAGGCATACCAAGTGGTGATCACAAAGAAATATTCTCTATAGATCTAGATTGTGCAACATACTTCAAGGAGACTGTGCAATCCTCCAGTCGCAAAAATATAAGAAAAAAAAAACAAAAAAACATGTCTTGAGGTAAAAACCACAAGGCGCCTTCTGACAATACAAAAGTAACAATAAATGACAAATCCAAAGGTGAAAACCTCTCTAAGACACCTAAGGATGGGGGATTGGAATTTCTTCCTATGACATAGGAAAAATTGGCCATTCTTATTGAGGATACTATAGAGGTGAACATAGCTACATCAGAGGATCCCAAATGGTTCTCTTTGCCGCATCACTAACAGAAGGAGAAAAACCTAAATTCCAACAATTTTTCTTAGAATGTAAGGTTAACTTTGCATGGTCTTATGCCAATATTTTAGGATTGGATCTAGAATTAGTATTGCATCATCTACCCTTATTGCCTAATGCTGAACTAGTCAAATAGAAAAGGAAAATGCACCCGCAGATATCATTACTTGTGAAGGCTGAACTCAAGAAGCTACTGGATGTGGGATTTATAAGATCAATAGACTATGCAGACTCGATATCCAACCTTGTACCTATCACTAAGTTAAATGGATAGATTTTCATCTGCCCAAACTTTAGATATTTAAACAAGCCATGTCCAAAAGATGACTTCCCATTGTCGAACTAGACATCATTATTGATCTTACTGCAGGGTATGATATGCTATCCCTTATTGATGGTTTCTTGAGATACAATCAAATATGCATTGCCCCCAAAGATCAGCACAAAATAGCATTCACTCGCCCATGGGGAACATACTGTTGGAACTTCATGCATTTTGGCCTAAAGAATGCAGGCACCACATACTAGTGAGCCATAACAATGATATTCCATGATCTTATGCATACACTAATGGAAGATTATGTGGATGACCTTTTGGAAAAATATTGGACATAGAAGGATCATCTCAAGGTCCTGGATAAAATATTTAAGAGGCTGGAAGAATACAAGGTCCATCTAAACCCGAAGAAATGTGTTTTGGGGGTTACTTTAGGAAAATTGTTGGGCTACATAGTTTCTCGAAGAGGTGTAGAAGTTGATCTCGCAAAAGTAAAAGCAATATTAGACATGCCTCTACCAAAATGAATCAGTGAGCTACATACACTATAGGGTAGATTACAGTCAATCTGATGCTTCATTGTACAACTAGTAGGCAAATGCCAATCGTTTCAATACCTATTACACAAGCGTATCCATTTTGTGTGCACAGATAAATGCCAAGTGGCCTTCCAACAGATCAAAGATTATTTATTAATGCCACCTGTCCTAATTCCTCCAATTGAAGGAAAACCCTTGATTATGTATATCTCTGCAACCACTAATGCACTAGGGGCATTGCTGGCACAAAATTACTATGAAGAAAAAGAAAGATTTGTATACTACATTAGTCACACACTGATCAGATATGAACTCAAATACACATCCATTGAATATGCCTATCTTGCAGTTGTCTTTGCAACACAAAAATTAAGACATTACATGTTGAATCACCAAACACAATTGATACCCAAGATTGATCCTTTGAAGTACCTTCTTAGTTGGGAAGCATTGATAGGTCGGTTAGAAAAATGGCTGATGATCTTGAGTGAGTATGACATACAATATGTTGAACATAAGGCAATAAAAGGACAATTCATAGCCGATCAAATTGTTGATGCACCCGTACAAGGCACTCATCCATTAATAGCTAATTTTTCAAACAATTCTATATTTCACACAAAACCTGCATCACCTTGGAATTTGTATTTTGATGGGTCCCACACTAGTCATGGCTTAGGAGCAAGTATCTTGTTCATCAAACCATAAGGGGACTCCATTCCTAAGGAATTTCGAGTTGTATTTTCTTGTACCAATAACATTGTAGAATATGAGGCACTTGTCATAGGACTTCGACTGGCCATAAAATGGAACATCAAGGCACTCCTCATTTTGGGAGATTCTCAATTTTTTATCAACCAGGTGAATGATGATTATGAGATAAAGGATGAAAAATTTCTTCCCTACAAATGCATGGTTGATAATTTTCGGTCATACTTCCACTTTTTGGCTTTTGAGAAGATTCCTAGGGTACAAATCAAGGTGACACATGCAATGGAAACAATAGGATCTTTGTTGGACATCCCTAGCAATGTGCCATAATTTGAGTTCTTAGTAGAGAAACTGTTGGTTCTTGTATATGATGTTCTGGAGTCAAAAATGGTTTGTGAACTTATTGGTCCTAGTTCAGCTTCATATTAGCACATCTATGATTATCTTAAGTCCCGGACCCTCCCACCCAACCTATCCAATAATCAATAAAAATCATTCATCTATAAAGTCGCTCGATATACCATCATCAGTGACACCTTATACTATCGTAGCTTTGATAACACCCTTCTTTGTTGTCTCAACACTGATGAAGCCTGAAAAAAACTTATGCGAGGTACATGAGGGTATATGTGGATCTCATTCAAGTGGCCCAACTTTAGCTAGGAAATTTATGAGACTCGGGTAGTATACGCCGATAATGGAAAAAGATGCTCTTCAGTTTGTCAGAACATGTCAAAAATGTCAGGTGCACAGTGATCTGATTCACATACTCGCACAGGAGCTTAGACCAATCACTTCTCCTAGGCCCTTCGCATAATGGGGACTTGACCTCGTAGGTAAAATCCATCCATCCTTCTCCAATGGGCATAAATTCATTATCGCCACTAAGTATTTCACTGAGTGGATCGAAGCCATCCCCCTCACCTACATCAATGGTAAGCAGATTTCCAAGTTTATCCTTAATTCTATCATATATCGGTATGGTGTTCCACAATCCATCATCACAGACAATGGTCATCCATTCAAGAATCAAGACATTCGCGAACTCTGTGAATGCTTCCACATTCAACACCATTTCTCCACGCTATATTATCCACAAGGAAACAATCAAGTTGAGGCATCTAATAAAATAATCCTTTGAATTCTTAAGAAGACCGTTAATGATGTTGGTCATGATTGGCATTTACAACTTAATCCTCCCTTGTAGGCCTATTGTACCAGCATCTGCACACCCACTGGGGCCACCCCATTTTCCTTGGTCTATAGATCTGAAGCTATATTTCCCATCGAGGTCGAAATTCCTTCTCTTCGAGTCTCCTTGAAGGGAATGATTGACAACAAAGACTATAGGTAGTCTCACTTGCATGAGCTAGAAATGTTGTAAGAAAGAAGAAAAAATTCCTTGAACCACCTATAGGCATATCATAATCTTCTTTGCAGAATCTATAATAAAAGAGTAATGGTTAGAAAGTTTGAAATTGGTGATTTGGTCCTTGTGCAGAATCCAAGGAATCAGGCTGATCGAGAGAAACCTGGCAAGTTCAAACACAATTGGCTAGGTCCTTACATCATTACTGTTACATTTGGTTTTGGTGCATATCAATTGGCCACACCTAACTAAGAATAATTCACAGAGACTATAAACATTCTGCATCTACACAAGTTCTATACATAGCATCAGAGAGCTTGGCTGAAAAACTTTAAAATACAAAAAAATTGAAAATATATAAATAAATAAAAAATCGTCACCCTAATGAAAACTTGGAAAACATGCATCTTGGTGATATCAAAAAAATTTTAAAAATGACAAAAATAGTAAAGAGAAATAAATTCGTCCAATGGTGAAAACCTAGTAAATAAGTTATTTGGATAAGTACCATGGTGAAAACCTAGCAAACAGGCACCATGCGTAGTCAGTCTTTCTTTCACCATCTACTATCATTCCATTTATCTTCATCCCGAATACTTAACCATGACATACTAGCACATTTACAAGATTTTCATAGATCCCATCATTTTCATTCATGGCTAGCATTAGTTGACACCAAGCCTTACATATCCTCTATCTCGCATATGCCCCTTTTTCATGACATTTTTCTTGGGTAATCCTTGACCTACCTAGGGGAAAGACCTTATCACCTAAACTGCAGTGGGTATCGCACATGGTCCTGACATTGGGAAAAAGTCCTGAAAAAATCGTAAAAATCATAAAACGTCCTCAAAAAATACCTAAAAACTAAAAAATGTTCTAAAGTAATCACAAAAATATTCACAAAATATCAAAAAGTCTCAAAAATAGAGTCAAAATCTGTCATATTGTGTTAGTCATAATTTTTCATAGTCTGAACTACGTTGTCTCTACACATTTTCTACTTAGGAAAGGTTCATATTTGAACTCTCGAGACATTAGGTCTCTCCTTCTAGGTTTGTGAAAATAAAAATCATGACTCAATCTTCCATCATTAAAACAAAGTCATTGGTTGTGTCGAACTATGAGGTCTTTGAGTGAATGACATAGGTAAGGCCATCAACCAATGAGCCCCCAAGGCCGCACTAGGTAATTCCATTATGGTTCATGGCACTGCACTTCCACACGCATCAAATATCTTTCAAGTCAAGAAAATAATTCATCAATCTTAAAATAGGAAATCTTACAATAAAATTTAAACAATTGCTTCAATTGGTATCTTAATCAAATAATATGTAAATGCTAGCATGTGGTGAATTTGGTCATCTACTCAAACTATGTCAACCTATCAAAATTATTGGTTATTCGTTGGATGTGTCCTTCTAAAGAAAAACTCTTGTCATTATCATCTAGTATTTTTCAGGGATTCTCTTAGCATTTTGTAATCGATCCTCCCGACATCGACATCATTCAGGATGTGTCCTTCCTAAATCCGATGCCACTTGGCATTTGGCAACCTAGACCTCATCAATGTTGGCATCTCAACATCAAAAAATTTGACCTTTGAACATTGGAAAACATTCTTTGTCTTGTGGTGGTCATCATGATACTAGTTCCTTGCATCAGAGGAGCCACGACGTACCATGATGATTGTCCTTGTCCTTTTTATCATCATGCTACTAGTTCCTCGAGGATGTCATATCAAGATTTAGAGGAGCAATGACATAGTATGACAATTTTCTTATTTTTTTGTTCACTATCATGTGGCTAGTTCCTCGAGGATGTTCTAACATCAAGATTTAGAGGAGCAATGATGTTTCATGATTAGTCTTGTCTATTTTTGGTTGGTTATGACAAATGACTAGGGGAAATTGCATTCCTCGTATGAGTTATAGTCATCCTTGTCTACTACCACTTGTCCTATGTGATGGTTCGACCTTGCACACTATTGATCTATGTCATATCTTAGTGTTTGTTGGTCATTACGAAAATCCACCCAATGATGATTATAGAAACACCTATTAAAGTACTATGGAAAATATTGAAGGATTATTTTTTCGCACTAACATGCAACTCTCTTCTCCGTACTATCATTCATCTTCTCCTAGTTTGGTCCCTTCTCTTCTCTCATCCCTTGATGATATCTTGTGACATACAAAAACATAATTACATACATGATCATATGGACATTGTATTAGCATATTCCACATTTCATAAATTCATTTCCATAATAGAATTACATTTGTATTGCATTTACATGTGATATAGGTTATCATTGCATAACATCAAATAATTATTTACATATAATCATTCACATAACATATAAAAATCATAGCCATTCATATGATCAATGCATACATATAGGATCAATATCATAACAACATCATACAACACATAATCCACATAAACATAATCATCCATAAATACATTCATTCCTCATGTCATACATCTAATAATGAATAATCATACATTAATGCATCCACCATATATTTCATAACATTATCATCAGCATATAAGTATAGGATCATAATAAACATAAAAGTAACCATCATAAATGCATCATTATATCATCACATCATAATAACATCACATAATGCATAATAACATCATAATGCATAACATCATAACACAAAACATGTAGGCTACATCAAAATCGCATCATATATGTCTCAAAATCATCATGTCACAGGATAGAGTCTAAGTGGAATCCCAAAAATGGAGCTCGCAGGCTTGAAAGTCATACATATCAAATGTCTCATCATAACAATAAATAATACATAGGCCCTAGGCTATGCACTCTATGTCCCGTGGTGAGGAGTGAGGTTCCCGTCGCTCACTCATGAGCTCAACTGTAACATGTACTAAGGAAGTGACCTGACTCTGGGAAGTTGATGGATCAATCACCAAAGGATGCTAGCTGTGCTAGCTATGTTGGTTTCGTCCAGATGACACTAACCTATGATTGTGGCTAGACTTGTGCCCTAATGAGTGCTTGTGTCTATGAAACCTGTGCCTAGATAACTACCCTAATGATGTAGACCCTCCTGCACTAGTGTGGCTACTGCTATGTGATATGCTACTACTATGTGTCTGACTTCCATTGCATGTCCTGTTGTATGACTTGGACAAACCAAGATCTCGTCTCTCTGGTGGAGCGACCTCCTCATATAAATCCCTCTATCAACATCTTCTCTCACTCATTTAGGCCAACTCCCTAGCCATGTCCCTTGTGGGTCTTGAGCACAACTCTACAAACTCCCTCACCCACCTCTTAGCCTCCTACTGTCAGATCACTGCCTAATCCCTCTCCACCCATACCACATCTAACTCTATTGATAATGTCTTGTTCTGAGACAAGGCGACATCTAGTCTACTTTGGAGATCTACTAATCTCTGATCAATGGTGGCGTCCCAAGGAAAAAATGGTGGCCTATCACTCTCCTCCTCCCCCTCAATCCTCTACTCCCTCAATCTAATCTTTGCCTCATACATCTCCTCCTTGCCTCTAATGTCCACATCCTCCTCATCCCTGACTGCCTCCTCCTCTCCATGCATCTCTAACCTCTCATTGTACCTCAGCCTCTACCCTAACCTCAACCTTCATCTCACTCTCCTATTTGCCCTCCCCCATTTTCTACTCACCCTCTTATCTAATGTCATCCTCCCTCTCCCCCTCCTCACCCTCCTCTCGGATAGGTGACAATGGTGCTCCACCCACCCATTGTCGGACTCTCCTAGGTTGTCTCCTACCAACATCCCATGCTCTCCTCCTCCCCCCACCCCTGCCATCCCCTCTGTCATCTCCTCCACCATCAATGCCTCCCTCCCACCATCTCCCCATCCTCCGTCTCTCCCTCTACCACCATATCTCTATCCTCATCCTCCCCTCTGAACACATGGAATGATTGATCATCGATAAATCAGTGTTGGACCATCTGGATCTATCAATGGTATCGGCCTGTGCACCTGCCACCAGAAATCATAATTTGCTGAGGTCCCTACATCCGCTGGCCCCCCATTCCAACCCCATTGTTGGGCTACCAACCCGTCAATCTTTTTTTTTTTTCAAAGGCATTGCTATGGGAGATCCTCACATGGTCTCTTTAGATGACCGTGCATACTCGGTCATTCCCATAGGCACACCCTATTTCTCTCCAAACTGATGAAGTGCCCACTGGGGTAGGTACATCTCAATGATGCACTTACTCTGTATAGTCCTACCAATCAAATATCTAAACTGACAAAAAAATTTCAAATGCTCCTCCTCATCTGGCCACTGGTCACAATCTTTATACTGTCTCCAAACAAAACTCATCAGGGTATCAATCCTATGCCTCTAGTACCCTCTTTCCTCTGCTTAAATTTGTGTGACTGAGCTTGCATACAAGTATACATAGGTCATCCCCTCACCTAGCTATTGAATCTGAAACGATGGATGAAACATAGGAATGTGCTCCCAATCCTAGATCATCAAAAGAGTACTCCCACAGCTAATACGTTGTCCCTTCTAATAGGCTACCTCATGAAGTTGAGGATAAATCATACCAAGTAGACATGGCCCCCATGCAAAAACTATCCTATCCCAGTGCATCTGAACCAATACATCACCCCATCCAATAAGAAACCTGTGCTCGCGGCGATCTAGAATTAGGACTCTGACAATCAGTGTGAACAACATGGCATCCCATCGAGGATAATGCTCAACTACAAACACCCATCTAATCTCGTAGCCCTAAATCCCCGGTCTAGTATCATCAACTACCTCATACAACTCTGTCATGGCATGCCACCCTCTATGGGGATCATATACTACCCGCTCCCCGCTGATCGGGATGCAAAGTATCCTATACACATCCTCTAATGTCATGGTGGCCTCTCCTTCTGGCATATGGAACCACTATGCTATGTTCCTGGAGTAGCTCATATTGTGTGACCACAAGCGCACTTATTTTCTCAGCTTCATTATCTTCTATATCACTTTCCTCTTCATCCCCTTCCTCACTCATAGATGTATCCACAGAGAAACTTACCTCAAGAGTGGGCTATGAGGGTATATAACTAAGGGGCTCCAAATCCTCAGCTTGCATTCTTGAGTAAGTTGTATCAAGTGTTTCAAAGACTATTGGGGGCACATCCTTAATCAATTTATCCACATCAGTGATGATTTTCTCAACTCTCTCCAAAGGGTCATGCACCTCATTGAATGCTTTTGAGTATGATGGGTTGTTTTCTTTCTTCCATGCCTCAGCAAGCATAATCTTGTTATATATGGTCATTCTTTCTATTTTTTTGAAGCCTCATTGCAATTCCTTATCACATCATCAACCAAGAATAGATGTTCATATCCAAATAACCCTTGTGACAATTTTTCTTTATTAATAAAAAATTTTGTGTCAATTTTTTTTCTTGCATTTCCCAATGAAAAATTGTAGTGTGCCAATTCCCTGTCAATTCCCTCATATCCTTCACTAGAAATGATTGTAAAATATCTAAAACATAAAGTACTATATGTAGACACATAAAATTGACCTAGGCTTGCGAACTCAATTTTCTCCATAATTCCTCCAAACATAATTAAAACATTTGATTATGTCCCTCTATCCAAATTCAACTATTAATTAAATAATTTTCAATTATTTAAATTAATTCATATATTTTATTCTCCTTCACTATTTAAATAAATGAATTACATCTATTTTATTTAAATATGCCACTAATGTCTAATGCCCTCTTTAATTAAATAAATCATTAAATTTATTTAATTAATCCATTATTCCTTCTTGATTATTTAAATAAATAAAATTTATTTATTTATTTAAATACGTCTCTAGTTATAATGTCTTCTCATAATTATATAAATCCTCCATAATTTATTTAATTATTGGTCTATTTCCTCCACAATTAAATAATTAAAATTAATTATTTATTTTTCCCATTTAATTCTCCTCCAAAATTTAAATAAAATCATTTATTTGAATTCCCCTCTTTCCAAGTAAATAATTTTAAATTATTGTTTACTGTCACACGGTCACACCACTTTTAAATTAAATTAATTTTTAATTTAGAAGGTCCACATTACCTCTTGTGGGAATTAATTTTAAATTTATATTTTAATTTCCCATTTTCCTCTTTTTCGGTGCCACCTCTTCTTGTCACATGCATTCTCCACCTTTGATTTGATTTATCTAAAATCAAATCTTTGCCCTTCATTTCAAATTTACCCTAATGTTTCCCTAACCCTAATTGTGAGTTAACATATTGAATCTTGTCCATTGATTCTAGGGCACTTGCCAATCTTTAATCTTGGCCATTCATCCAAAATTGCATTTTCTATAAAATGTCAATTTTAATCTAATTTTGACATATACATCTAGCATCTCTCAAGCTTTGGCACACTTGAATACTTCTTGCTAACATTGTTATTTTACAAGTTTCTATTGCATGTAGAATTTAGCTTTGCATTTAGCATAAGAATCCTTCAACATTTGCTTTGGTCTTGGCATAGTCATTGTTGCTCACACAAAATCTAAGGGGATATCACATATTGCAGCAAATAGAGAATGTGTAATGGAGGTCAATCATGTTGGTTGAAGAATTTTGGTAAACCCTTTCCATTTTTTTTCATGTTTGTCTCTTATGTACTTCATTACTTACTTTGGGTTTTGTTTGATTATGCTCTAACAATGTTAACCTAAAATTTTACCCTTTGTTACACTAGACATAATTGATTACTTAATATACCCCTTAAGATGTTTTTAATTTGACCTGGCCAATTTTCTTACAATCTCTAAATAAGCCAATCTATCTGGAACTATCATTGGTAGCAAGTGTGGGGCTCCTTCAAACTTGTATATTCTAATCACAGTGTAATTAGAGAATGTATACCCATCTCCCCAGTTATGGTTCACCTTTTTCTTGGGATCCTTCTCTTTTGGTCTCAAAACACTTTGTATTTTAGGAGACAAGTTATAATCACATGGATTCCCTAACAACTTCAGAAATGGTTTGTAATTTCCATATTCATCTACATCCCTTATCCTCAATTCTTCTCGTCAAACCCTCTAGCTTGTCCTTCATATAAGAGAAAGTGCATGAATAAGGAGTAATGTTTAAAATTAATGCAATCACTATTATTTTTAATCCTCTCCATTCCTTGGTTTAAAATATTGGCTAGGTAACCAGCATAATCAAATGGTCTGGCATCTCTTCTTTGTACATTTTCTGCCAAGACCATTGGAGCAATTGACATGAGAGGTGGAACCTCCACTCCCAATAATTTTCTAGTAGTGTGATATGTATATTGAAAATATTCTTCAAATAACTCTTCATGAAAGGGAGGGTTTTCGTTGCTAGAAACCTTTTGAGCTGATTTCCTTCCTCTCGGGACCTATGTAGTGGTAGTTTCCATATCTTATAACTAATTTACATGTGATGATATTCTATCAAAAGGTATTTCACTGTAAATAGAAAATTCATGGAGCAGTCTAATTGGAAAATAGTGGATATGAAGTCTTTGGATATAATGATAATTTTAGACCCATCATGCGACTAGATAGTTCATTGTTTAGGGCCATATTTGGTATCTAGTGCCTTAATCACCTTTGTATTGATGAACACATTAGGTAAAACCACTTTCCCTAGGTTAAATCTCCACGGATTGCAAATAGGTTGGAACCTATACTATTTTCTATAATGATACATGAACAACTCATATCCTCTCTTTGGTGTCCATACATCCCCTAAAACTTTGTGTTTATCCCATAATCTGTCCATGAAATGGTTTGACTGTGCACTTCTCTTAGGTCTGAGGCCTGACCCAAGACATTGGTCACTAAAGTCTTGGTTCAGGAGTCTAGCTTTTTTTCTTTTTTTAGTCTTTGGTGTTCCTGAACTTCCTTCCATTGTCCAAAAATCTAGCTTCTTTTTGCAATTCTTTTAATTTGAAAGAAATTTCTCAGCTGGGTTTCGTATACTTACTTGTGTTGTGCTTTCTTCCATTAGCCTTGAATTGTGCAGCAATGGTGTACTTCTAAATTCTTTACTCTATTCCTACCTTCCAAAAGATTTTCTAATTCTCAATGACAGAAATGTGGTTGATTTGAGGTATACTTTGTTCGACTCTGGTTCATAAATATCCTACTTTCTCTCAATCTTGTCATTAGGGAAAACAATTAATTTGAATAACTCAATGATATCTTTAGGCTGTCACATCAGTTGAAAATAATCATCATCATTGCATTAGAGGGACTATGGTTTTACTTTCGCCAATATCCACTTTTCTCATCGATGAACTCGTATGTTGTTATCTTTACTTCGGGGCATTGGTGGGGCACCAAATCATGTCTCCCCGATATACTTTAGTTTCTTCGATATCCTTCCTTGGTTTATATTTGACTATTCATGGTATGGATTTTCTCTTTATGCATTATTGGAGTATCGAGGGAACCATTGTTCACATTCCACTGATAGGTATCATTTCTCTCGATACCTTTTTCCCTTGATTGTTTTATCATTGTATCGGGGGAACCAAGTTTTTCTTAGCCCGAAATCCCCCTACTCCCTCGATAAACTTCCCGTTGCATGCTTGTTATTAAACATATTTATTGTGTAATGCATTGTTCCATTGATGGGATATAGTGTCACTTCTCTCCAATATGATATGGTGTTACTGATGTGTTTTGCTTGGGCTATCGGGGGAATAATAATGTATGCTTTGTTGATGTGTGTTAATCACTTTGATGAATCCATCTTAGTTAGCTCTATTGGTCTATCAGGGGGACCATATTAGGAGTTCGCCTGACAAAGATTTGTCACACTGATAATGCATATTGTATGATTTTCCTTCATCAGTTCATCATTAGTGATGAGAGTCCCCCCAATGTGGTATTTTCATGTTGATAGTGTTGAGTAAATAGTTTTAGAAAGGGGTATGGTGGCCATGGAATTTTGGACTCATTGCTTGATATGGTAGTATGAGTTATGAAATGGATCTTGTCACACCTTTTTTTTCCATTTCAAGTCAATCATAAAATCAAAGGCAATAGATCTTTTGATGTGGGTAGAATGTGGGTGAAAATGAAGATTCGTGGATACTGAGGTAGGATTTTTTAGCACTAACACAATCCATGTTTAAAAAAGGATGATTCTTATGGCCTAAACTTTGAAATGCTTCAATAATATTATTTGTGTCAATACAAATTACCTATTGCAATATCCTTAAATTGTTCAATATTTAAGGTTTAACGTTTGAGGGTTTAAGGGTTTAACGTTTGAGGGTTTAAGGGTTTAAGGGTTCAGGGTTTAAGGATTGAATATGGTGCAGGGGTACCTACACCTTCTGATGAAATAAAATTGAGCTTTTAGGGTTCAAAGGGTCAATTTGAGAGTCTTTTAATCAATAAGCAACAAGGAAGTTGTAAAATATCATAAAATCCATGTAAAAGTGTCAATCAAGGTCATGGATGATGAAGTAGTCTAGGTAAGGTTTGTTTGGTTTTTGATTCTAGGGTATTAGTATGTTAAATAAGGTCTAATCAAACCATTTTTAATGTTATTTATGACTTTGGATGTCACTCAATCAGAAAATTTAAAAATTACAATCATTGACATTTAAAAAGTTGTCAAATTGTCATTTATGAATGTAATGAGTCTTTAAGGTTTGAATGGTGTTTAAGGGAAGTTGGCTAGTTTTATATGGTAGTTTGAAGTTGTAAAAATGATAAATTGATGTAATCCTTCATGGTAAATTTTTTGATCAGATTTGGGAAGAAGAAAATATCATTTTCAACACTGATCTTCGTATTTTCTCTGTTTTTTCTGAAATTTTCTTCTTGGTATGTACCCATATAGGTCTTTCATGGCTTGAGGTTTTTTTTGCATATCAATATATGTATTTAATTTGAATTTAATCTATTTGGGAGGCTTAATTCATTACTTTGTGTGAGGATTCAGCAAGTAACAATGAATTCTTTATTTTGACTATGTGAGGGTTTGAAGACCAAAATATAATGATTTCCACCAATCCAACCACTATTTGGAACTATAACTTAGTGGATTGGTGTGTATCATGTTAGGATAGGATTCAAATTCATTTAGGAGTCTGGTAGAGCAAGAAATTCGATGGTGGAATGATGCCCTAGGCTAGGCAGAGTCAATTTTTATGCAAAAATGAGCAACCATGATGATGATTTGGAAAAATAAGGAATGTGGAGGCCTTGTGAGGGTCATTTTAGTTTTTTCAAATGTTTTGTGACATGCTTGGAGAAATGGCTTGATCTGGAAATTTTGAGAGAGGCAGATTCCTTTAAAACCCTTATGTTTTTTCTTGTTTTGGAGGGTTTCTTGGGGTAGTGGGCTAAAGGCCTTGGAGTTGCAATATAACTTGAAAATTTATAGTTTTGCATCATTATACAAGACTTTTTGGGGTGTTTGTGTGGGAACCTAACATCTAAAGGATACTTCCCTTGCAAAATTGTGCTAATTGGGAAGCCTTTTATAGGGATGGTGTATTGGATCTCCAAGTTAGTCCAAAAGAGTTGATGTTGGGGTTTACATATGTCATGTAACTTGCAAATGGATATCTTAATCATCTCTAATTTTTTCAGGTGTTTTGGAAAATATTGATGAAAAATCCCTAAAACCAGGTTGTCAATGCTATTAGGGAAAGCATGCTTGAAAGGTGATTTTGAAGAGATCTTTTGATTTTTCTTTGGAGACTAATTGATATCCACTTGATTTTATTTTGAAAGGTTTGAAAACCCTCTCTGTATCAAAATGTGATTGAGGGATTAGGTTTGAAGGGTTGAGGGCTGACTTTTGAGGGCTATAGGATTGAGGTATTAAGGTTTAAGGGTTGAGGGTTGAGGTTAAAGGGTTGATGGGTTAAAGGGTTAAGGTTTTAATTTTAATGGTTGAAGTTTGAGGGTTATATGATTGAGGGATAAGGATTTAGCAATTTAGGGATTAAGGTTTTAAGGGTTGAGGGTTAATGAATTAGGGTTTAAGGGTTGAGGGTTGAAGGATGAGGGTTTAAGGGTTGAAGGTTGAGGGTTATAGGATTGAGGGATTAGGGTTATATGATATAATTATTAATCATTTAAGGATTGAGGGTTGAGAGATTAGGGTTTTAGAGTTGAGGATTTAATAGTTGAGGGTTGAGGGTTGAGGGATTAGGGTTGAGGGTTTAAGGGTGTAAGAGTTTAGGGATAGAGGGATAAGGCCGGTTGAGGGATTAGGGTTGAGGGTTGAGTGTTGATGATTGAGGGTTGAGGGTTGATGGTCAAGGTTTTAAGGGTTGAGGATTTAGGAATTAAGGGTATAGAGAATCCTTCCCGATCTCTCCACTCATACCTTTATTAATTTTTATCAAATTTTATAGATTACATAATATCAACCATAATCCCTAAGCCAATAACCATTAAAATACCTAACCCCTAAGCCCCAAATCTCTTATCTTTTGATCATTAACCCCTAAAACCCTAACACCTAATCCATTAACCCTTAATCCTTGCTAGATCAGAATAATTAGGCACTCAATTAGGTGCTAAATTAGGCACTAAAGTAGGCTCTAAAGTAGGTGCTAAAGTAGGTGCTAAATTAGGCACTAATGCAAACACTTATTTAGGTCCTAATCTGAGAACTAATTTAGGCGCTAATTTAGGTGCTAATTTGTGCCTAATTTAGCACCAACTTGTTCTGATCAGCACAAAAAAACACTAAAAATAGCGCCATCCTGATAAATAGCACCAACGTTTTCAAAAAAATAGAGAAAAATACATTAAAATAGTGGGTGGAAGCAAAAAATAGAGTAAAAAAGGAAGCTAATCACTGTAGAAGTTGAGAAATCCAATTTCACAGTCCCCAAGAATCACCTGCATGAAATCACCTATCACGTGCAATAGATATCTAGAACAAACAAGAAGATGATTTGTAAACTCTCAAGAAAGAATGTGCAAGAAAAACCAGAAAATGATTACTAAATAATATGATAATTACAATGTGATCAATCCCTATGAAGGAGATCAAGAAAACCTAAAATTAGGAAACCCTAAATGAAACCCTAGTGTTCACACTTAATAATTAATAAATAATTATTAACGTGCCTAAGTTTAGCTTAAGTAACCTAAAGCAATAAGTGACTTAATTAATTAACCAATATAATTAAATTATTTAAGTGGAATAACTTATTACTCTAACACCCCCCTTAAGATGAACTTAGGGAGTAGCTAAAACACTAGAAAAAATATGTATGAAAGCAAAGATGGGTCCCGACAACAAAGGCCAGATCAGGTACCCAAGTACAAATGCAATGCAAACTAAACTAACCGAGGTAAAGGAGAAAACCCAGTGGGAACAAAATTCCTCCCCAAAATAGAATGCAAAGAGAAACTAAGTAATGAAAGATGGAGGACTCCATAAGACCCCGCAAGGACACCATCCATCACAAAGATGCATGAAAGAACCCCCCCAGAAGAGAGGAAGAAATAGACCACATAGCCCCCCATAATGAAATAGCTCCAAAAGGACTAAAGAAACCACATCTTCTGAAAGAAGTGAGAGGGAAGAGGCCAAATGAATGCAATCTCTGAAGGTGAATTAGGTGTAGCCCAAAATGTCTCCACATAAATAGGTGTGACCTCAAGAAATGAAGAAGTCAAAGTAGGTGAATATTGAAGTGAAACCTCCAAAGATGAATGCTCAACTAGATCCTGCTACACTTAAATGAAAGAAACCACATCTATAGTCATAGAAGTATCAACAACTGCAATAGTAGGTGGAGGAGATGGAATGGATGGCTCAAGAATAGGATCTGAAGTGAGAACTCCAATGTTCAAGAAGCCAAATTTCTCCTCTGAATGATGATTCACACTAGAAGTGTAATGAATAGTTGTAGGAGAAAAAGCACCATTAGTAGAAAAATATGCAAAGGAATACAACCAAGATGAGTGATCCACCACCCTAATAGCCATAACCACTCTACTCTCCAAGTCTCTAATGACAACGAAATCAAGTGTGAACTCCAAATACCTCCCATCGCCTCCATGTGTGATCTGATATATAGAAAGAAGGTTGTTCGTCAAATGAGGAAGACACAATAAATCTTGAAAAGTGTTGTCCCCAAAACTAGTAGACCCCTTCTCTGTAACACTCATGTATGTATTGTTTCCCATCAAAATAGGAGACATAGTATGAGACTCAAAGGAAGTGAACATAGACTATGAAGAAGCCATATGATGAGATTCTCCTGAATCTAGAAGCCATCTCCCTAATCCAAGACTCAAAGAAGCACAAAGCGCATGTCCCTTCATATCTAATGAAGTATGTAAACCAGATGTGCCCTTGTCATGTTGCACTGAATAAGAACAAGAATGCAGAGAAGGAGATGATGCAAACATCCTAGAAGGAAATTCAATCTAATGTTTCTGAAGAAGATGCTTCAACTCATCAATGTTCTTCTTGTAGAAACTATGTTCTCCATGTCCTCTCTTGCAATATGCACATGGATCCTTCTCCTTTCCAGATGATTTCCCCTTAGAAGAGGGGGATGAATCAGAGTACTCCTTCTACTGCTCATGAGATTTGGAATCTTTTTATTTCTATTTCTTTCCCTTCCCACTGGAAGTCTTCTGATCTGTGGGACCCTGAGATGCAATGAGTGCCTGTGATGAAGAGGGCTTCAACTTGCCCATGCTATCCAACTTGGCCTGCTCTCGAGTGAGAGAAGATATAAAATCATCAAAAGAAGGCATAGTAAATCTAGTACCAAGTGCATCCTAGTATCATAAAAGGTAGATACAAAAACTAAATAATCTGGTCCAAGCTTGGAAAGAATGGACAATATCAATTGAGAGTCTTCTTTCTGAACACCACACTGTGACAAATGTAATCTAAGAGACTTGCATTTTGTGAAAAACTCCTGGATGCTATCAAAATCCCTAGGATTTAAGCCAATATGCTCATTCTCTAACTAAAACCTCTCATAGTATCCTACATCCCAAAAAAAACCTGCAAGGTAGTCCAAATCTCATGGGGTGTAGTGTAGGACTCAATATGAAAAAGAAGCTTAGATGAAAGACACAAACATAATGTACTATAAGCTTCATCACATCTATTAAACCACTTTCTCTTTTCAACAGCACCTGGAGGTTCAATTTTTGTACCCATGGTTACCCTGTACAACCCTTTGTGTTTCAAATGAATCTCCATTTGTTTTTTCCAACCAAAATAGTTGAGTGGCATAAGGGGTGCAATATTATGTGTATCCATGATAGAAAACAATAATATATACTCTCAAAGAAAAAAAATAATGCTTGTTGATCTAAAGAAAAAGGCCTGATTGCACGCTTCCCAAGAAAATAAGTAAAAAGGTAAAGGTTGAGATAAAATAGTAATATTAGATACCTAGTAAAAAATCTGGAAAAAATAGGTATGAGATCTATGTAGAGCACTGAACCAGATTTCGACTCCTATTTTTTTCGTAAAATGGAGTCTAGGTGCAAAAGTTACTCCTCCCGGAGTGAAAACAGAAACTTCTGACTTTGATAGGCAAAAAAGGCATCAAAATGGAAAATCCAAAAAAAAATACAAGTACCATCGAGTTATTATTGAAACCAGCTTTCCGGTGATATCTTGTTTTTGAAAAAAGGCCTTCATTTGTAAAAGTTATGCCCATTTTTGTGAGATTGCTCGACACTGCTCAAAAAAGTCTTCCAAAGCCCTTAGGGGCTAAAAACTAGGGCCCATGGTCACATGTAGGACTAGGGGTCTAGCGGATGGGGGCTGGGATGATGCCCTCGATCATCCATGTGACCAAATGTAGGGGTTGGGAGTCCGGCAGGTAGAGCATCGGGCGCTCGGTCCTCCAAAGGACCACCGGCTTGGAGCTTAAGCCCGCAGGGGCTAAAGTTAGCCAACTGGTGACAGGGGAGCAGCTTGGCGGTGTCATTCCACCAATGGTGATTTGGTGGCGTGGTGGCGGTGGACCTGGTTTCTACTGGGCACACAAAAAAATATGAGCAATTTATATTTTTTTTATTTTTTTGCCTCAAAACTCGTGTTGGGGAGGTTATACGGCCTAGCCTCTCTAGCTAAATTGTTTTTTCCTTTTTTTCAACTTTATCAGAAATTGACGAAAAAATAGGCATTTCTAGGGTTTTTGGGCACTTTGAACGCGATGGAAACGTCTGTTTTTCCAAAAATTCACAAAAAAATCCTAACCCCAGATCCACAAAAAATCAGCTTAGCTTGAAACCCTTACACAGAAAAAAAATATTGTGAGAGAATATCTTCAAATCACGAACACGCATCCATAGGCCTGGAGCTCTGATACCATGTAGAAGTTGTGAAATCCAACTTCACAGTCCCCAAGAATCACTTACATGCAATCACCTATCACATGCAACAGATATCCAGAACAAACAAGAAGATTTTTTGTAAACTCTCAAGCAAGAATCTGCAAGAAAAACCAGAAAATGATTATTGAACAATATGATAATTACAATATGATCAATCCTTATGAAGGAGATCAAGAAAACCTAAAATTAGGAAACCCTAGTGTGCATACTTAATAATTAATAAATAATTATTAATGTGCCTAAGTTTAGCTTAAGTAACCTAAAGGAATAAGTGACTTAATTAATTAACCAATATGATTAAATTAATTAAGTGGAATAACTTATTACTCTAACAATCACATGGATTTGTTGTTGTTTCATTAATGATTTGGTGTGATAGATACCAAAATTTCTTAAACTTCTCAACCCACCTTATGCATACAAGTGCCAAATAATGTTTAGACTATTGAAATACACAAGACAATTGAGAGGGGGGGTGAATCAGTTGTCACCAATCTTATTCAAAAATATTAAATAATTATTAAATCCATATCCACTTTAATCTGTTATTAAGTATGAGCATGAAATATAGATAATAGAAAGCAATATCAATACAAGAGACACTCGATTTACGTGGAAAACCTAATAAGGGAAAAACCATGGTGAGGATTAACTCATAATATAATAGTAATGCAAAATCAGATACAAAGTCTCATTGCTAGAGGGCTCACTGCCCAGAAAGGACTCATTGTCTAGATATAAGGCTCACTGCCTATAGATAGGACTCACTACCTACAAATAAAGAATAGATAACAAAAACTACACCACAACAGGTTCCACACATTCACAACCTTGATCAGAGAATTGTAGACACCATCAACTCACTACTTTCAGGAGTCAAACACATTAAAATATCCTTGATTCACTTTCTCACACTCTTCTTTTTGCACTTGTCACTTTCTCGCTTGTGACTCGCAACAACTTGACTTGTATTTATACTTCCTTCAATCTTAGAAACTTTCTCCAAGGTCGGCTACACATTCTTTATTTTACAAATTCAAATTAGGTCGGCGACTCAACATTCCTATGGTGGATAAGAATGAGAGTGGTCCAAATACATACTTAACTAGGACCCAAAACATCTTGGATCAATCACATGCTTCCTCAATTGATACTTATCCTTCATGTAACATGTATACACCAGCTCAGTGAAACCTATTGAAAACACCAATGAATATTTAAGTACACGCATTCACAACAAGATGATCATGTGTGGACCATACAACACGCTTTACCATACATTGGAAAACCTCTTACAAATATTCAGATTCATCTGTAGCAACTGCAACAATCCTCAAACACAATACTCTTTCCATCAGTCCAACCAGACTGTATAGACACTCATAGTAGCTCTATAACAAGTCTTTTGGAGCACCAAACCATAAACTCTTTTACCAAAACATAGATAACTCCATTATTAACCTTCTTCCAGATCTGCAAGATCTAAGACAAACCATAGACAACCAACTCTACCAGACCAATTCACAAATCGGTGAACACAAATCTCACTCTTCATCAACCCAAAAGCTATAACTCGAGATATATCACCCAAGGATGCCCATAAAAAACACTAAAGATCCACACAAGCATAGGAACCTACATGGAATAAATGTAGAGCACATTCAGAACACACACACAACTCTTTCTTCACCTTTTATTAATTTTCTCAAAAGAACTTGACAACTCAGCACACCTGCAATATCATAAAGATAGCTCCATGTACTCACAACATCTCTACAGTATCTCAACTATATATTTACCACCTGCAATCACTTGATTCCTTTCACTACAACAACTTGAATTGTGTTGACATCAATGACAACACCACCATACTCATTCATACTTGCAACAATCTCCGCCTCTATCATTGATGGAAATACATGATGTGAAAAACCATCAAAGACAACATACACACTCTCCTGCTTCTTCTTCCTCCTTTTTTTTTAGAATAGACAACATACACAATGTTTCTACACTCACTTCTCCTTGCAAGATAGGATTTTTCACATGATACTCTCTCCCCCTTTGACATAAATGGAAAATAATTTGTTTTGCATAAATCTTTAGACATATAATATTCTGATCACTCCCCCTTAAGAGTGCACCCACATCTCATACCACAACAATGATACTTTCTACTTCCCTTGAGGAGTAGACCTCAATCATCAATATAAATATATGAGGAATCTATAGATCCACTGGACTGATGCACCTCCATGTGCACCTAGTTCAAAGAAGGAGGGGCAGTAACCCCCAAATTCTCCTTGAGATACTCAAAATTATCCTTTGGAAGAGCCTTAGTAAATATGTCTGCAATCTAATCCTTTGTAGACACATATTCAAGTTTGACTTCATTCTCTAGCACCTTCTCCCTTAAGAAGAGATATCTAATAGATATATGCTTTGTCCTTAAGTGCATTACTGGATTCTTTGAAATATTTATTGCACTTGTATTATCATATAAGATAGGGATAGGCTCATCACACATCAAACCTATATCCTTCAATGTTTATTTCATCCAAAATACCTATATACAACAAGATGTTGTTGCAATATACTAAGCCTCTATAGTGGATAAAGAAACTAAATCTTGTTTCTTTCTTAGCCATGAAACCAATCTTCCTCCAAGAAAGAATGCACCACCACTTGTACTCTTTTGTTCATCCATGCTTCCAACCCAATTTGCATCAATGTAGGCATTCAAGGTGAAATTAGTATCCTTATGATACAAGCCATAATCTGGAGTGCCCTTTAGATATCTGAATATCCTCTTCACAAATGTAACATGTGTTTCTTTAGGTTTTTATCGAAATATGGAACCAAACATACTGCATGCATGATATCCAGTCTAGCAACAATAAGATATAACAGTCTACCAATCATAGATTTGTACATTCTTTGATCAATTTTAGGAGAAACATCATCCTTACTCAATTTGCATCTAGTCGCCATAGGGATACAAACCAGTTTGGAATCATCCATTCCAAACTTCTTCAACAATTATTTAACATACTTAGATTATGAAATGAATATTCCCTTATCAATTTGATTCAATTGAAGTCTGAGGAATAAATTCAACTTGCCACTCATAGACATCTCAAAATATTTCTACATCTCCTCTGCAAATTTCTTACACATACCTTCATTTCCTCTAAAGGTACTATCATCAACATACACAACCACTATCAACATTTTGTTTCCTTCAACTTTAAAATAGAAATTTTGTCGACAAAACCTTTGTTGAACCTTTGTTGTGTCAAATATTTGTCCAACCTTGTATGCCATGCTCTAGGAGCTTGTTTAAGTTCATATAGTTCCTTTTTCAACTTGCAAACCATGTTCAATTTATCTAATAACTAAAATCCTTCTAGTTTTTCCATGTATACCTCATCTTCGAGTTCTCCATTCAGGAATGAAGACTTAACATCCATCTGGTATACCTTGAAATCTTTGTGAGTAGAAAATGCCAAGAACATCCAGATGGCCTCCATTCTTGCCACTAGAGAAAACGTCTCCTCAAAGTCTATTCCTTCAACCTATGAATAAAATTTGCACACAAGCCCTGCTTTGTTTCTTACTACTTCACCATCTTCATTCACCTTATTCCTGAATACCCATTTTGTACCAATTACATTCTTTTTTATAGGTCTAGGAAGAAATTACCATGTCTAATTCTTCTATATTTGTTACAACTCTTCTTTCATTTCTCTAACCCAATTCTCATATTTTCATGCTTCACATACTATTTTAGGTTCTATCTTAGAAAGTAAACACAAATTTACCTTAGCTACTATCACTTTGATTCTTGTCTTTACACCTTCACTTTTATCTCCAATTATATGTTCTTTCAAATGATTTTTCTATATATACTTGGGATTCTTAGGATTAGGTTCCGGAGCTTCTTCTTCAATTTGTTCCTTTTCTTCCTCATTCTCTTCTTGTACTTGTATGTGGATAGGTTCATCTAGTTCAACTTTGCTTATTTCAACTAGTCTATGTATATATTCATCAACCTTTACATTTGCACTATCAACTATCTTCCCCAATCTTTTAATGTAGCATCTATGTGCTTTGTTATTAGTTGAATATCCAAGGAAAATACCTTCATCACATCTTGCATCAAACTTTCCAAGGTTCTCATCATCTCTTCTAATATAACATCTACTTCCAAAAACCTTAAAGTACTTAATAGTAGGAATCTTACTAGTCCATAGTTCATAAGGGGTCTTTGTGTTGTTACCTCTGATTTGAACTTTGTTAAGAATATAAACAATAGTGTGGATTTCTTCTCTCGAGTTACATCAGGTACATTTTCCTCTTTCATCATAATCCTTCCAGCCTCTTGAATAGTTCAGTTCTTTCTTTCTACAACTCCATTATGTTGAGGAGTTCTAGGAGTAGAAAAATTTCTCTTTATACTATGCTCTTCACAAAATGTATTAAACTTACCAGAAGTGAATTCTCCACCTCTATCAGATCTTAAATATTTTATTCTTAGGTTTGCTTCATTCTCTACCCTTTCCTTGAACACTTTGAATCTATCGAGAGCTTGAGCTTTCTCCCTAAGAAAAGTAACCCATGTCATTCTAGAAAAATCATCACTCAAAAGCATAAAATACCTATCACCATTAAGACTTCCTATTCTTGTGGGACCAAAAAGGTCTATATGAATCAATTCCATCATTCTAGTAGATGATTGTTATTTTCCTTTAAAATTGCATCTTGTTTGTTTTCCCAATCAACAACTTCTGCAAATAGTATTGGTAGGCTTTGTGATTTTAGGAAGATCCCTAATAACTTCTCTTGAACTAATCCTAATCAAATTGTCAAATTTTACATGTCCCATCCTCTAGTGCCACAACCAACTTTCATTAACTTGAAACACAAAACACTAACCATCACCACTCTTGAGCTAATAGATTTTTCCATGTGTTCTTCTTCTTGCAGCAACCACAGTTTCAGACCCTTTTTTGATCTCACAAATGCTATCATGAAACACAAGTTTAAATCCTTTGTGACACATTTGACCAACACTCAAGAGATTAAGCTTTAAGCCCTTAACATAATAGAAATCATCAGTACTGTGTTTTCCATCAAAACTAATTGTTCCTTTTCCAACAATCTTTGCACCAAAATCATCTCCAAACATGACTAATCCTCCATCATACTTTTAAAGTTTAGTGAACTTACTTTTGTCTCCAGTCATATGATTTGAACAACCACTATCAATTACCCAATAATCTTTGTCTTATCTAGCATGAAAGGAATTAACCAGAGTACCTTTCATCTCATCCTTATTGTTGTTCAAACTACATTCCCTTACACATCTTCCATGGTTAGTAGACACAGATTTATTCTCCAAGGCTAGAAACAAGCATTCATCTTTATTGTCCTCAAAATCAGATTTGTCATCAGACATTCCATCATCTTCTCTAACATAATACAATTTCTTGAACTTTTTGTCCTTTTTGTCTTTATTATCTCTATTATTTTTGTGATGGCTCTATTTGGACATCTTGAAGCATAGTGACCAATATTTCCACAACTGAAACATCACTACAACAAATCCTTGTGATTTGCTCCATTTTTTGCTTCCACCCAATGTCTTAATGTATTTTTTGCCAATTTTTTGAAAACGTCAGTGCTATTTATTAGGATGGCGCTATTTGTGGCATTTGTTTGCATCAATCAGGACTAGTCGGTGCTAATTTAGGTGCTAATCTAGGTGCTAATTTATGTCAAAATTATCAACTCCTTTACCATCGATATTGACTTCGAGTGTGGTGTTTCCGTTAGCATCGCCTTTGGCTCTGAGTTTAGCTTCGATCTTAGTGCCACTTTTAGCTCTTGACTTTAGCTTCGAGTTTAGCTTTGGTTTTAGTGTCAGCTTAGACACCCCTATGTCAAAGAGACTTATTTATATGTCTCATCGATGATGTAAAAAGTGAAATTTCAACAAGATACAGGCATATTGAGGAGAGAATCACTTACGTCACATCGACAAGGTATATCTACAAGTTCTCGGCAAAAAAAAACTCTTGGATATAACAAAGTAATGTCGATAAGACATTGAGATATTGATAAGACAAATAAGATTATTTAATTGACACTCTTCAAGTAATGATCAAAATCATACACCGCTAGGCCATTGGGAGGGTGAGAAACATATGCGATAGAGTGGTATACACCACAACCCCTCAGGAAGAATCCTTGAGCAAGGAAGTAGTGCGGTAAATAGTTGAAGAGAAGGGTAAAACACCACCATACCGCAATGATGATCACGAGTCTCCCTGACATGGCAGAGTTACACCAATATATAAAGAAATACCGCTGAACAAAAATATCGATGAGATAGTGGCATATTGGCAAGAGATATTAACTTGTCTCATCGACACCGGAAACCAACATCAGAGGAACATAAGATCTAATGTTGATGAGATATTGAGATATCGATAAGACAAAGAAGATTGTATCATCGAAACTCTTTAGGTAATGATCCAAAGCATACATTGCTATACCATCAGGAAGGTGAGCAACATATGCAGTAGAGCAGTATACACCGCAACCCTGCAGTAAGAAGCCTTGAGAAAGGTGGTAGTGTCATAAATAATAGAAGGGAAGGGAAAGGCACCGCTATACTGTAGAGGGTATAATAAGAGACGACTGTAGTACGGTAATCATGGTAGAAAATCACACCAGTCACAATCCATTTGAATAAATAATTTAAGGAATCAAGAATATAGCCCGCCAAAATACTCTAAAACTCTAATAAACATACTCTAAATGTTTTGTCAAAATCTTATTTTCAAGCATTTCTCGCTAGAATGGAGTTTTCATTTTAATAAACATACAATAAAACCTTTGTTGAAACCTTATTTTTAGGCATAGCCTGCCAAAATGGAGAAGTGTTTTAGTAAAGAATGACAGAGAATGGTAAGGAGATGTGTGTGATAGGAGGCATAGGATTCATTTTTATTGATATTCCAGCTTTGATCAACAAGGGTTACAATGTTCACGCTACTATTTGT
This sequence comes from Sequoiadendron giganteum, assembly GCA_007115665.2. Lineage (NCBI taxonomy): Eukaryota > Viridiplantae > Streptophyta > Pinopsida > Cupressales > Cupressaceae > Sequoiadendron > Sequoiadendron giganteum. The sequence continues at coordinate 420,429,963 of CM021109.1, forward strand.
AATCCAGGTATTTAATTGACATTTTTTTGCATAATCTCAAATTCCTTCAAATGCTTTTGAAGTATCAATGTATCCTATATAGGGTTTAGAATGACTTCTTTTAATTTACAAAAAATAAATCAGATTATTTTGAAGTATCGATGTGTCCTATATAGGGTTTAGAATAATTTCTTTTAATTTTAAAAAATAAATAAATGATGTATTTTCTTGTGGTTAGATAATGTGGAGATCTCTGGAATCTGCCCTAGCACACTGTCCTCTTTCACACTGTGTTCAATACTCCAGCTACTAGGGTTTTGCATTTGACATCTTAAATATCTTCATGATAGTGGCTTTTAAATAGATCTCAATCTTTGCTTTAATCTTTATCATGGTAACCCTTGAGTTCCATAATCCTCCTTCAATCTCTTCTATGAATGTTGTGTTAAGCTAGATTGCATAGTATGCATATAAATCAAGTCCTTCATACCTCACATTGTTCCAAACGACCACTCATCGCCTTGCTTAAAATGTTGCCTCCATAAGCACAATAGAATTTTTTTAAATCATGGTTACCAATGATTAAACATTAAGGTCACTAATTTCATCAAGATACAATGAGATTTTTGTCTTCAAACTTAAGGCATTATGTAGGATAACATTGTGAATTGTTTTTTGTGTACAATTTGATTTTCTTGCACATTTACTACTTTGCTAACTACCTTTAAGACTAGATATTGCACCATCAGTTGTAATCTCAAAAAAATCACTCACTATCACTTGAAGATTCCTTTCATGAGCATGCTTGTATAAAATCAAACTATGCCTTATAGACTACCTACTTACTTACTAATATAGGGGACTCATTATTTCATGGTATTTTGAGCTTTATTTAGAAGGGGTTAATATGTGGCATTTTTATGTGTAGGAAGAATAGATTGTGATGCAAGGTTCAGGTATGGATGGTTCATGAAAAAATGGATTTCTATCAATGTCATAACCAGGTTGGATTGTACCTTGAGCCAATGTGAAACACTTCTAGGTTTTTTCGCTTCGAAGAAGAACTTGTGTGTAGGAATTTCTAAATATTCGACAGAGGAAGCTCCTACATTCTGAAGATAAAATCATAAGTCTTCTTATCCAATTTATGATCCAACCTTACATCTTTAATATCCGATAGAGAATTTTTTTACATTATAAAGATTTAATCATAAATTTTATTGGTCCAATTTGATATCCAATTTCAGGTCGTGAAGCTCTGACAGAGAAAGCTCCTACATTATAAAGATAAAATCATAAATCTATTTGGTCCAATTTGAGGTCCAATTGTAAGGATTTTTCTTTTTACTTATACTTTCTAACATTTGTCTTGATACAAATTGTTACTTTATAATTATGGTATTTATTTTCTTCTAATGTTTTCAACCCTCATTTTAGGGAAGAGCTCTAAAGATGGTTCCTTCAGATGGAGACTACACTTTTCCGCTAGAGGTTCCATCTAGAAACACCAGAAGCTCAAGTAATGTCATACTTAGGTACAATAGAGATTGAGTTTACCTTGTTCTCCTTGATACAAAATATTATATGCATTTTCATAAGTGCAATATAGTAATGTAATCTTTTGATTTTGTTTATCCAAATCAATGTAATGTAGCAGAAATAAAAATGTACCTTACTCTTCATTTGAAAATCACAAAAGCTCTACTTGATTGAGCTATTAACTTTTGTGTCTTCATGAACATATGTTGATACAAAATGAATGGAAGAAGCATCCAAGTAATCCTAATTTTTTCTGCCAATAATTCATACCAAAGATTGAACAATTTAAGGATATTGCAATAGGTAATTTGTATCGACACAAATAATATTATTGAAGCATTTCAAATTTTAGGCCATAAGAATCATCCTTTTTTAAACATGGATTTTGTTGTATCCAAAATTCCATCCTAATTATTTTTGCATACTTCCATTTTCACTCATCTCTTACATCCACCATATGCATAGAATTCTTGTCATAATAACTTTAATTTAATAAAATTGCTCACGTGAGCTTCCAAATAAAACCCTTAATCACAGCATCAAAGTGTATTCCTCCTTTGAAATACTCCTATGATTGCTCATATAATATTTCCAAGACAACACCATGTCGATGAGAGTCCCTCAAAAGTCTCCCTGACATTAGCACAAAGCACAGATCAAAAATGTAGATGAGACACCCCTATATCGAAGAGACTTATTTATATGTCTCATCGATGATGTAAAACAGTGAAATTTCAACAAGATACAGGCATATAAAGGAGAGAATCACTTGTCACATCGACAAGGTATATCTACAAGTGCTCAACGAAACACAACTCTTGGTTATAACAAAGTAATTTTTGATGAGGCAGTGGCATATTGGCAAGAGAAATTAACTTGTTTCATCGACACTGGCAACCAACATCAGAGGAACATAAGATCTAATGTTGAAGAGACATTGAGATATGGGTAAGACAAATAAGATTGTCTCATCGACACTCTTCAAGTAATGATCAAAATCATACACCGCTATACAGCCGAGAAGGTGAGCAACATATTTGGTAGACTGGTATACACCGTAACCCCATAGCAAGAAGCCTTGAACAAGGCGGTAGTGTGGTAAATAGTAGAAGGGAAGGGAAAAACACCACCATACTGGCATATCGAAGAAACAATAGACATTTTAATTAAAATTCTCTTCGACAGTTATGAAATTATGATTAGTCTGATTGATGTGACTAACGAAAATATTGATGAGACTACCGCTATTAATGAAGAACTTGATCACAAAGGTGGCACGATGAAGTGTCCAAAAATTTGATAAATACGGCCTCAAAGAAGTTGAAATCATTGTGAATTGTAATTGAAGGATTTGGAGAACCAACTTGGACGGCGGTAGGCACCTAGAAATTTGTAGCATTTATCCAAGTAATTGTTCTAGATTCAACTCAAAGTATTTTCTCAATAAGTAGATGAAAGCATTTCATGAGTAGGGTTAATATGGAAAAAACCCCAAGCAAACAAAAAGTAAAAAGATAGAAAATTGAAGCTAGGCAATTGAATCAAGACTTAATCGATTAGTGTCTTAGGTCTGGGCCAAAATTCAGAAGAATAGTACGGCTTAACCCATCATGTGTGACATTAGAAGATAAACAGAAAAATATGGGAGATGTATGGACTCTGTGTAGTAGTTAAGACCTTTTTATTTATCATTATAGGAAGAAATTTTGGCATAGCCCAGTGTCAAACCTGTGGAATTTTAATTTGGGTAAACTTGTAGTACCCAATGTCTTTGTGAACGTAGAGTTAATCAAGGTTTTGGAAAATAATTACAAGATGAAGATGAGAGCAATTCATTTTCCTGATGGGTCACAGCTCATGGTCATAAAGCCAGATTATATTTCCATGATTTTTCAGCTAAACACTTCCCTGAAAACAAAATTATGAATCATAGACTTCTTGGAGGAATACCGCACCATGGAAATAAGTTACAAGAGGTGGAAATTACCTCTACATATGGTTAAAGGTGCGAGTAACCAAACTATGAGGTTCTCTAGTGAAGATAAGCCCCCATTCTTTGTGGCTTTGTTTGAAGAATACTTTCAATACACTTATTACTTAGCTGGTCAAGTACTAGGAATTGATGTTCCTGAGAACATGACAATTGCTCCCATGGTTTTAGCCACAGACATCTAGAGCCATAATTCTTGACCCTATGATTATGTAGAGTATTTATCAGAGGCCATCAATAATGCCCTCAATATCATCAAGAATGAGATTGAAGCCATTAATTTCAAGCACTATTCTCTTTTCATGCACATGATACTATACAAAGGGTAGGTGATGGGGATATGGGTCAGGAATTAAGAATAAAAGACTTAGATAATGATGGAAATTCAAGGCCTGTACAAATGTGGACATCTGTGTGGGTCAATAGGTGTGGGAGGTCCCACTACCTATATTTTGATGAATGTTTTATGAAAACACTATACAAGATGCTAGGCCACAAATGTGACTACAACCTCTCCCCAGAGATCTTAATATTTCACCGACCAAAAGATATGGGTCATGAAGCAAGGATAAATCACAATTGGGGGGACTGGTACATGTTTGGGGATTGTACTATTATCAGGGTTTATGGATTTGAAGTTGCACCTTATTTGTTGCCTAAGACTATGCCAGACAAAGTTTCTTATTTAGAGATCATAAGGCAATTGTCATTTTCAGCTTTCATGCATTTAAAGAGCTATGGGAGGCATAATTTCATGCCTTCCACTTTATGCTTTGGTGATTTCACTATTATCTATGATTCAGGCTCTGACTTGGTTAGTGGTAAACTGGATTATTATGGCTTGCCGGTTGGCAACAAAAGGGAAAATTTTGATCTTGAACACTTCATTTGTGATGCCAAAAAATTTCAAAAATTGAAAGGGTATGAGCATAGTTTCCTTGTAGAAGATGTCATCAGAAATTGTGAAGAAAAACAAAACATGATGAGAATGAATGCCTATAATAGTGTTATGATGGTTGAGGCTTGGAAGGTGAGTAATAACCCAGGCTACATAGGGGCTTTCCCTAAGGTATACGATCCCACATAAATAATTGAACAGTTAATCCTCCATGAAGAACTAATAAGAGATGTGCCACTTGTGGCATTTGAAAGAGGAAGGGGCATCGGTCCTAGGATGCAAGTAGAAAAAATAACACCACTGGATCACTTATCACCTCAACCTACTCCTGAGGTGAGCTTTTCAATTGGTTTTGCATCCATGAAAGAAGATAACACTGAGGAGGAAGAATAAGTCTCACATTTTAATGCTCCTATTATACCCCAATATGATATGTCATTGGAAAGAAGTGTGGTCACCTTTCAATCCTTTGATGAGCTATAAGATGATGTGAGGCATCATACAAGTCGGGAATTTGTTGCAGATGATACTTTTGTGTAGACCCCTGAATTTAAATCCTTTATATATGAGTATAAAGGAAGACTAATAAGAGAAAGGTCAAAGGACATTGACCCTAAGAAAGAGGCTTATACCTTGAAACAGTTACAAGATGAAGTTGATATGGAAATTAGAAACATGACTGCTGAGAGAGGAAGAGCATTATTGCAAGAAGCGGGATTCATGCTCCTTCCTGGGTGGGATATTAGTTCAACCATTGTGTTTGATAGATTTTTGAAGAGAAAGAATAAAACTTTGCAAATATTGGATGAAGCAAGTGACAGGGTCTATGCAGGGTCAGGGTACAATCCTGATAATACCACTTTGCAAATTTGGGCTCTTTACCCTCCAAGAAAGAAGCCTTCTCTCATAGACCATGATCATATTTTTGGACATCTCCTGGTGTGAAGAGTAGGGGATACTGACTTGAATGTGAATGTACCCAAATTCACCAAAGCCCAGATTCAAAAGCTAGTAAGAGATAACCAGTGGCTGATAGAGGAAATTGATAAGTTGAAACAATAATTAACCAACTACAAAGATAGGTTGCTTGCTTCTCCAAGGATCTACTCTCCTTTAATTGAACATGAAAGAAAAGTGTTAGAGGCCATGTCTAAGACTGCTCAATGGAGGCATAAATTTGAAAAGGCTCAAAAGGAACAAGAAGAACTAAAAATAAAAATAAAGGCTAATACTTTTTAAGTAGCATTGAGGATAATTTGTATGAAATTCAAAGATATGTGCCAACATGCAGATGGTGTCTGGTGTGCTCATAGTGGAACATACAAGGCCCTCATGGAGCATGGAAGACTTCTTGATAGGATGAAGTAAATGGAATCCCATATCAAGGAAAAAATATGGAGATAATAATGCTTTGCTCCAAGAATGTCAAAGCCTCATGAATACACATGCAAACTTCCAAAATATCTTGACACAAGAATTGAGTGACTTCAGCCAGCCACTATGTATGGCCATGCCAGATTTTCTTTGAAGAAACAGGTTTGAAGGATCAAGAAACTTGGTAAAATGAGATATCAAAATATTTTCTAGGAATCCTAGATGACATCAATGATGAGGATGAGGTACTCAATAAAATGCATAAGTAGATCGAGAGGATTGTTGGATTGGAGAATGTAATGATAGACACTCTACACACTTATGCCCAGGAGAAATACATTGATCACATGTCAAAGGTTAAATTGTTCCTTACATGAGTTGTATGAGGAGGTAGTTAGAGTTTGGTTGTGTGGATGAATTAACATGGTGCTTGAGCCTTGAATAGATCTTAGGTGGTCACAGGAACATGCTAATGATTAACGGATTGTTGTGCATCCAACAATAAACTCTTTTTAAGTTTCTATGCTATGTTAATTATGCTTTAGTTAAGAAATGATGTAACTTTTATGAATAGACCTAAAGCTTGCTGCTTCCCGTACAAATAAGGAAACCAAGGTCTGATTTTGATCATCATATCATCATCATTTCAATCCATTAGAATAGATACTAGACCATCTCATCCACTTATCCATATCAAAAGAACTCATGTTATGTATGTTTATATTTTGAGTAATATAATGGAGCAGATACATTATAACTTGTAAACCATTTTCAGTGTTCAATTGTTGTGTTGATTTTCATGCTTATTTATTGCTTTGTTGTCTCCAAAGTGGTCTTTTTAAGTTATTTAAATCTAGAAGATTTATCAGGGCATATTTGATGTTACTGTGTGGATGCTTTGATTGGTTTCTGGTTAGGTGTGAATTAAATTCCTTTCAAATAATTTACTTTAATTGGTTTGTATTAAGGATTAAAGACCTCTTAGAGATTGGCACCCTCTTTTGTTCTAAAAACCTCTATTTTTGAAACCCAATAGATTGCAAATAACTCTAAAAATTTAGAAGTCTATGAAACAATGTATATATTCTATGAAATAATGTATATATTCTTGTACTTGTTGTTAGGTTTTCAATGGCAGATAACTAAAAGCTAAATGCAGATTTTATCAAATAAACCAGAAGTAAAACACACAGAAAAATAACACAGAGAATTTAACGTGGTTCACCCAATGTGGGCTACATCCACCAAACCGCAGCCATCCAATGATTTCATTAACCAGTGTAAAACCCTATTACAATATCGCGAATAATCGCTTGTTTCTTATAATACTGTAACTCTATCCTAAACCCTTTATAAATTAGGGTTATACAAAATCGGGGATTTTTCCCTTTTTTGTGATTTTTCCCTTTTTCAGTAATTTTTCCCGGCGAGGATACATGAAGAGTGTACAGTATAGAATGATCAGTCGCCACATACCAACAATCTCCCACTTGGAGACTGATCAAGCTCCACACCTAAACAATCTCCCACTTGGAGACTGAACCTGGATGACACCGCTGCACTTACAACTCCCACTGGAAATAAGCACCTTGGATCCTGCTGCTTTCTTATACTTTAATTCAACCTTGAAGGCCAACCGAAGCTGAAGAGGAGCTCAGCTTCTCCCTTATCACCGCCTTAGTAAACATATCCGCTGGATTTACATCTGTATGTATCTTTGCCAGCTTTACCTGTCCATCCTCCATCACTGACCGAATGAAATGATACCTCAACTGTATGTGTTTGGTTTTAGAGTGCAAAGCAGAATTCTTTGCAAGATGTATAGCACTCTGGCTGTCTGTAAACAAGTAATTTTCAGCCTGTTGTTTTCCCAACTCTTCCATGAAAAGTTGCATCCATATCATCTCTTTTGCTGCCTCTGTTGCAGCCACATACTCTGCCTCTGTGGTGGATAAAGCAACCACCTTTTGCAATCGAGATATCCAACTTACTGCTGTCCCACCAACGGTAAATACATAACCTGTGGTACTCCGCCTGGTATCAATATCCCCTGCCAGATCTGAGTCAACATAGCCTTTTAAATCTGTATTAGATCCCTCAAAACATAAATGTTTATCTGGTGTACCTCTCAAATACCTGAGAATCCATTTCACTGCATTCCAATGCTCAATTCCTGGATTACTCATATACCGGCTAACAACTCCTACAGCATGTGCAATATCTGGTCTCGTGCATACCATGGCATACATTAAACTACCTACAGCTGAAGCATATGGTACTTTGGACATTTTTTCTTCCTCCTCTTGTGTCTTTGGACACATATCCTTAGTCAATTTTACATGACTGGGCAAAGGTGTGCTGACAGCTTTTGCATTCTCCATATGAAATCTCTGCAACACCTTTTTAACATAATCAACCTGAGATAAAAACAATTTCCTGTTTTTCCTATCTCTTGTAATCTTCATACCAAGGATTTGTTTTGCTGCCCCCAAATCCTTCATAGCAAATGAATTTGCTAACTGTTGTTTTAACTCCTTTATGTGATCCATGTTAGACCCCGCTACAAGCATATCATCAACATATAAACATAAAATAATGTAGTTATCTTCACCTAGCATCTTAAAATAAACACAATGGTCTGAATTACACCTATTGTAACCTTGCTCAGCCATAAAACTATCAAATTTAAGATACCATTGTCGAGGTGCTTGCTTTAAGCCATATAAGCTTTTCTTCAATCTGCACACCAGTTTCTCCTTACCTTTGACCTCAAATCCTTGTGGTTGTTCCATATAAATTTCCTCTTCCAAATCACCATGGAGAAAGGCAGTTTTAACATCAAGCTGTTCTAAATGTAAATCTTCAACAGCCACAATACTTAACACAGTACGAATAGAGGTCATTTTAACAACTGGAGAAAATATTTCATCAAAATCAATACCTTGTTTCTGTGCAAATCCCTTTACAACTAATCTGGATTTAAATCTTTTCTTACCTCCATCCTCCTCTTTCATCCTATAAACCCATTTGTTTGCTAAAGCCTTTTTACCTGCAGGCAACTTGCATAATTCCCAAGTTTGATTTTTCAGCAAGGAGTCCATTTCTTCTTCCATTCCATGCTCCCACTGAACCTTGGTATCCACCTGCATAGCTTCATGATAACATTCTGGTTCACCAGCATCAGTTAATAGAATAGAGTACAAAGAGGGAGAAAATCTTTCTGGAGGTCTACTTAACCTTGAAGATCGCCTAACATTAACTGGAGTTTGTGGTATTTCTTGTTGTTGCTGTTGCGGAGCATGAGGAACCACTGGAACATTGGTGTTTGTAATATCATCCAGCACTGCATAATCCTGTTCTTTCTTCTCATGCTGCTGCAATAGATCTTTGTACAACATTTTCTCATTGAATATGACATCCCTGCTTCTCACAATTTTCTTATTTTCAAAATCCCAAAGCCTATAACCAAATTCATCTATGCCATATCCAACAAATATACATTTCTTTGATTTTGCATCAAGCTTGGTTCTATTTTCAGAATCTACATGTGCAAATGCTTCACAACCGAAGGTTTTCAGAAAAGAATAACTCACCTTCTTACCTTTCCATGCTTCCTCTGGAATACCACAACCCAAAGGATTTGATGGACCTCTATTAATTAAATAAATAGCAGTGTTTACAGCCTCTGCCCACATGTTTAAAGGCAACCCAGCATGCAATCTCATAGTCCGTGCAGCTCCATTATTGTTCTATTCATGCGCTCAGCCACTCCATTTTCCTGTGGAGTCCTTGGAACTGTTTTCTGCCTACGAATACCATTAGAGGAACAATAATCTTTAAACTCTTTGCTGCAATACTCACCACCATTATCAGATCTGAGACATTTCAACTTTTTACCTGTCTCATTCTCAACCAAGCTTCTCCATTTTTTAAAAGTTTCAAATACATCAGATTTCTGCCTAATGAAATAAATCCATACCTTCCTAGTTGCATCATCAATGAATGTGACATAATAATGAGAGCCACCGAGAGAAGATACCTGAGCTGGTCCCCATACATCCGTATGCACAAGCTCCAATTTCTCATCTTTCTTTTGTTTCCCATCCTTGAGAAAACTAACTCTCTTTTGTTTGCCATACACACAACTTTCACAGAAATCCATGTTAACACATTTTAGACCTGGTAAAGCATTCTTTGAATGAAGTACTTTCATACCTTTTGCACTCATGTGACCAAGTCTGTTATGCCATAGTACTGATTCAGAATTTGCAGCAACTATCTGATTTTCTTCCTGCTGAACTGCAGCAACTGTTCCTGAACATTGATTTTTATCTGCAATAGCTAAAGTAGAAGGAACAGTATGACCTGTACAAAGATATAAGGTGCCTACTTTCGCACCTTTTGCTACTACTAAGGCACCTTTTGTAACCTTCCAATTTTTATCACTAAATGTAACAACACAACCTTCATCATCTAGTTGCCCTGCAGAAATTAAATTTCTTTTTAGCTTTGGAACGTGCCTTACCTCATGTAGTAGCCAATGATTCCCATTCTGCAACTTGATCTTGATTCTTCCCTTTCCAACAATCTGACAAGGTTCATTATCTCCCAAATAAACTAGCCCAAAATCCCCTTGGACATAATCAAGAAAATAATTTCTATGGGGCGTAGCATGAAATGAAGCCCCTGAATCTAACACCCAAGAATCATCAGCATTATCAAGAGAAAGAATCAAAGCATCCTCATCAGATTTATTACTTACCACATTTGCCTCTTTATTTGCTTCCTGTTTGTCTCCTTCTTTATTTTTTCGAGACCAACAATCTTTCTTTACATGCCCTGACTTACCACAGTACCAGCAATCCCTCTTGTCTCTAGATTGGGACCTTCTGTCCCTTGATTTTCCTCGTGACTTCCCACGACTCCCAAAATTGTTTCGTCTCTCATTTGTTCTGCCCCTGCTTTCTGCATTCAAAACACTGCCTGATGTGGATGTTCCACCTGAGCTTTTCCTACGAATTTCCTCGCTCAAAATAACACCAACAACATCATCAAATTTCAATGTATTTGAACCAGAAACAGAATTGCTAACCGCCATTACCAAGCTATTCCAGCTTTCAGGCAAAGAACACAAAATCAAAAGAGCCCTAACTTCTTCATCAAAGTTAACTTTTACAGAAGTTAATTGACTGGTAACCGTATTAAATTCATTCAAATGATCAGTAACTGATCCACCTTCTACCATTTTCATATTAAATAAGCGCTTCATAAGAAATACCTTATTCGAAGCGGAAGGCTTTTCATATAACTTTGCTAGGGTTTCCATCAACTCTAGAGTTGTCTTTGCTGTTGTGATATTGAACGCCACCGATTGTGCCAGGCATAAGCGAATACTGCCAAGTGCCTTTCTGTCCAAAATATCCCAGTCCTCATCCGACATTGCTGTAGGTTTCTTGGTTTTCCCTTCCAATGGCCGCCATAAATCCTTCTGATAGAGATAGTCCTCCATCTGCATCTTCCATAACTGATAGTTTTGCCCATTGAACTTATCAGCCTTCATCTTACCCTCATCTACCATTGCTCCCACTTAACCGTGAGACTCCCACTCAACCGTGAGACTTTCCTGCAAACGATAATTGAAAAACAACTTGCTCTGATACCACTTGTTAGGTTTTCAATGGCAGATAACTAAAAGCTAAATGCAGATTTTATCAAATAAACCAGAAGTAAAACACACAGAAAAATAACACAGAGAATTTAACGTGGTTCACCCAATGTGGGCTACATCCACCAAACCGCAGCCATCCAATGATTTCATTAACCAGTGTAAAACCCTATTACAATATCGCGAATAATCGCTTGTTTCTTATAATACTGTAACTCTATCCTAAACCCTTTATAAATTAGGGTTATACAAAATCAGGGATTTTTCCCTTTTTTGTGATTTTTCCCTTTTTCAGTAAGAGGATACATGAAGAGTGTACAGTATAGAATGATCAGTCGCCACATACCAACACTTGTATATTCTATGAAACATTCCTTATTTTCTATGAAATAGTGTATATATTCTTGTACTTGTAAATATTCTTTTACTGTTATGTCTATTAAAGAAAACAAAGTTTGAATAAAAAATGCTTCACCCTTTTTTGTAAGTGAGTATGTGAATTATTGTTTAAGGAAAAATCTTACAGTGTTTACATTTTCAGTTTAGTAGTTTCAAATCTTAATTTTCTATGTATATAAAATTTTATGTGCTCTTTATCTCTAATGACATAAAATAGTAATGTCATCAGAATCAGGGTTTTCAATTTCAGCACCATCATTGTCCACACTTTTCATATCCTAGTCACTTTTAGGTACAATCATCAAAATTTTATTATTATTTCCTGTCCCAGTTAATCTTGGTTCTTTTCAGCACAACACACTAGGTTTCATGTTAAATTTCAAAAAAATTATTTGCATTTTTTGTATATATTATTTTCTCAGTGCATCATTATGTAACAACAATTTCGCTTCTGAGATATACAATAAAAATAAATGAAAGCACATGTTTTATTTGTCAAGGGAAATGTATGGTGAATACCCTATGTCTTTCAGATAAGTGTGCAAGCAAAATAAGACATAATTGATTGAATCTGATTTTCTACTGTACAATTTATTTTTTATGTGTTCTTTAATTTTTACATGTGGATTACCCTTAAAAAGAGACTACTTATCTTTTCTTAAATGAAGCTTTACATTTCCTGTCTACAAAATGAATTTACTACTTGACAACAGGTTCGTGAACTTCATACAAGTTTAGATTGGTGTAAAAGGCCATCCCCACAAATGTTGTTTGGTCTAGAATTATAATAGAAAATAAAAAAGCTTGCTAGGAGAATAAAATAGGTTTTCAATTGTCCAAGTACAACATAATATTACTGAAACATTTCAAATTTTAGGCCATACGAATCGTCCTTTTTAAACATGGATTGCAAATAATTCTTAAAATTTAGAATTCTTGGTCATTAACATTATTGTCTACTACAATGTCATCCAGTGTATCATTATCAATGTTCATATGTTCTTTCAAGTATTTAATATTATCATCATCCTCATCTTGACTTGCATCATCTTCATCATCATTGAAATTTGACTGTAGACCATCTACATTGTTACCAGATGTATTTCGATCATCATTTTCTATACCATCCATATTGTTGTCTTCCATAACATCTAACTCTAGATTGTTGTCTTCTTGTGCCTAAACATAACCATCTTCAACATCATCATGGATGTCAATTTCTTCGATGTTCTATAATACCTCTCTCTCATTTTTTTGGCCAATAGTTTTTTGCTCAGTATCCACTAATGCATCATCAAATACATGCCTTACACTTGGATCATACTGTATAAAAAATATCCATTTCGGGTCCAAAATATCTTCATAGAAAATAACCTGCACATGAACGACAAACATATATTAGATGTATGTTATAAGAATTTTATTGATTAATAAACACATGTATATATTTGCAATAAGTTATGAATTAATATATTAATGATCACTATCGCTTCTTGTTTGAGTTAAAGAAATACATGCTCACAATGAATTGGTAGAACATAAGGCTCCTTATCCTCCAGTAGGAACGATGAGGAATCTATAGAAAATAATCCACTATGGGTATCATATCTTTGTGTCCTCTCAAATGCTTCATACCATCTAAACTTAAAAATACAACATTTAAAAGAGTGGTAATCCAACTCAATAATTTCTTGTATTTTCCCAACATATTGTAGTTCCCTCCAATTATATTCTTATCTTTTCAGCTTGATCGACTGGATTGCTTGAAGTCAACCATGATGCCACAATCAAATGATCGTCTATTTATGTCTACACTTTCTACATGATAATGTCAACCATAAGCCCACATTGCTGGATATTTCCTTACCTATGAAAGACCATTTATTTCAGTGAAAAAACATATAATGATGAATATTAAAATAGTTAATACTATCAAAACTATAAGGAAACAACATTTTTTAAAATTTCAACTGTACCTTTCTTTCACATCCTCTAGACATGTTGATTTCATCTTCTATTATGTTTGAATCTATACCTACATCTTCTATTTGAATTTGAATTTGTTTAGTAACCCATTCTAGTGTGCAATCCTTGCCCAATTCCCAAAGAAGATGAGTGGTAAGTGGAGTATTCCTTGGGTTCGATCTCTTAAACTGTCTCCTTGCTTCTAACACTTCTTCTCTCTTTTTATCATACAGATCAATCCATTTGTTCATAAAGTCCATATGGTACATAATGAACTTGTCGAGTATAGAAATTTTGTCTACACCTATTACATGTCAAAATGTTTATTTCAAACTCCAAATGTCATGTTGTTAATTTGACAAATAAATTATAGAGTAAATTAATGACTGCAAGAAAAACATTGTCACTGATTGTGAATTTACTTACTAATTTCTATTTCAACACCATTAGACTGTAGTTTTTCTCCATCAATAATATATGATGCTTGTTCTTCATCCTAGACATGTGGGCCATCTTCAAAATCCTTATCAAGGAATTCACACAGGAAGAAAACTGCTTCATTCAATACATACCCTTCAGCCATGCAACCCTCTAGATGTGCCTTTTGTTGGACATATCTTTTAAGAGTTTTCATATACCTCTCAAAGAAAAACATCCACCTCGTTGATATGACACCCGCCAATTCAATTTCATTGACTATGTGTATAAGTAAATGGAATTTTAGGTCCATGAAACCTGTAGGGAACTCCTTCTCAAATACACATACAATTTCTGAAATTTCCTTCTTCCACTTTGACACTTCGAGTTCATGGATCTCCTTGGAGTTCACCCACCTAATATAAGAATAGTAAATTAGTATGAACCTTTAGTCATAAATTAAAATGCAATATAATATCTCTATGTCTCTCACACATGAACATTTCATATAACCACATACCTTGTAAATGTTGACAATTGACTTATGGCATTCCTTAAGTCAACTGTAAGACAAGAATCCCCCCTAATAGCCAATGGCATGATATGCTATCAAATGCATTTATGAAAAGGTCATTAGTAATTTTCTCACACAACAAAATATTAAAATAAATTTAGTGCTTAATCAATGTTACCAGTAAATGTTAAATACTGATATATAATACCTCCATTAAAATTATGAAAATCATGTGTTTTAAATCTTGTGATATGTCCATCAACTATAAAATATTTAGCCAGTAGATGACCTTATTAAACGGATTACATTTTTTAGTGGATCTACCTCTCTTTTTTTCAAAATCCATGGAGCTTCTGAATATGTTTCATTTTCCCTGTTTTGCCACAAATGTTTTCTATCAAATTTGGTACGTGAAAGAGCAATATCTCTCCTCGAAGACAAGGTTTCCTTCTCTTTGCCTGATATATGTCAAAATATAGAATCTGGGACATTTTTGAAGATGTACATAGGATCTAATAGGTGAGATATTAATAGATCCTTCCAGTAAGGGAGCTCATAAAATATGGATTTCCTTTTCATTCCTTCTGGAATATTAACTACAACGTGTTCTAGTTCTTCAATTAAATCACCCTGATCAAAAAAATCTTCCCAAGCTTTTAATTCAGCATCTTCGTACTTCTTAAGCCAATCACCTAGACCCATTATCATGGGAGGGCCTCTATTTTCAACTTTTCCATCAAATTGATTCTTTAGGTGATTACAAAACCTATGATCTAGTGGTAGAAAAACCCTATTTTTTGCGTAAATAAATTTATGTAGATCTTTAGAATACTACCCTTGCAATTTTTCTGCACGTCTTGGACATGCAAATATCCCCTTTGTTTGAAGCCCTACAATTCAATAAGTAATTTTAATAACATAAAAAAATTAGTATAAAACTAAGTATGAAATTTGGGATGAAAATAAATTATGAGTGTAAATACTTAAATATTATATCTTACCAGAACAAACACCAAGTCCTGGGAAATCATGAATAGTCCAACATAGCACACCATACAACATGAAGAACCTATTTGATGGAGGATGTGATATGCCATACATTCTTATGCCTTTCCATAGAAGTTGCATCTCATCAATAAAAGGCGCAAGATAAAAATCCATGTTTTTAACTTGTTGTTTTCCTAGAACAATGAGAGTCGGCATAAGGTTCTCCTTTCTAATACTCATTTGTGGGGGAATCTTGTATACTATCAATCCGACTGGCCAAACACTATAATTTGAGTTCAGGAAAGAGAATGGGCACACTCCATCAATTACAAGACCAAACCTGATACTACGGGGTTCATCTTTGAATTTTCTTGGCCATTTTTCTTCTATGTGTTTCATTGCTTTGGAGTCGGCCGGAATTCTCTTCAATCCATCTTTACTCCTGTTCTTTGCATGCCAGTCCATCAATTGTGCTAGTGAATTCAACGAAACATTCGTTAAAGTCTATGAATAATTGGAATGTGACGTAAAACCTTCTTTGGAACTATAGGACCTTGTACATATGTACGATATCTCTTCTCTTTGCATGCAGGGAATTCTACCTTGTTTTGATATTCATCTCTGTATAAAATGCAATCATTTTTACATGAATGAATTTTCTTGTATTCATTCCCCAATTCAACCAACAATAGATGCTCCTCTCTGCAAGTTGATGGAAACACATTCTCTTCAGGGAATATTTAAGTTTTTAGTGCCTTATAAGATTTCCAGAGATTAAATTAATTGAATGTTTGACTTATGATGAACATTTTTTATATGTAAATCTATACTAGGATTGTCTATATACAATTTATGATTTTAAAATCCCCTTAAAGAAATATAAATGAAGTTGATGAATGTTTACGAATTATGTACACCACTTGACAATGCAAAGTAAGAGATAAATTTCAACTCACTTCAGTAGGGTAGTGAATCTTTTGTCTGACCAACCAAATAGTGACTTGATTTCTAATAATATTAATGTGCATGCTAGTTTTGAGGTTCTACTTGCACCCGATTTGAACACGGGTGTCTTTGTTGCTTGCTTGATGGAGTCTTTGATGTTGTTATCATCAACATTAAATTGGTGGTAATTACCCCTAATATCATCATTACTATCAACCATATCATCATTGTTTCCATCCCCAAAGAAACCGATAAGAATTCCATTCAATCCTTCTTCATGTACTACATTTTCACTATCATCATCATCATTTAGGCTAGGTGGCATGTCATCAGTGTTTGCGACTCTCATCAGCTCTTCAAATTTCTCAGGTGGTAGTGTTCTCTTCAATCTTTCTCTTCTCATCCTAGTGTGGTTTAAAGGATGGTTTGGATCATCTCGTCCAAATCTTAATAACCCAGTTCAATCTTGGGTATTAGTATGTGTTTCATCAAAATCCTCTATCTATCAACAAACGCAAGCATTATTTAATGTTTGGCAACAATTGGATAGATCATAAATGTATCAATTTCAAAGAAATATAATCAAATATGGCTTAAAAAATAAAATTCAAAATTGTATGAACATATATACATCAATTTAATAATGAAACATTATTTTATAGAATACCTTTTTTATCCAATAATTTAAATAAAACATAATTTTGACAACATAGTTTATAAAACATCAATCCACGCTCATTTATTATTCTTTGGTTTTAATTGATTGTATGAGGGATACTACCGACTATAAGCTCATCATAAATGTAATGCCTTTGTACAATTGCTCATTTGAATTATTTCTTTCCATGACATATAGAACATCCACAAACAACAATTTTCTCAAAGTATTCATCCCATGTACCATAGTCCTAACCTACCTCTTCTTCAGTGCAATCATTTGTTGTGTCTGCAGTATCCATTGTCATATCCTCTTCCACCCACTGTCATCTATGTGATTTAACAATTTTAGGTCCACCTCCACGTACATATCTTCTTCTTTTGCTAGATGAATTCCCAGGCTCTGCATTTTCTCCAATCTCCATCTAAAACAATCAACAACATGCATTAATTTATGTCAAGATTGGATAATACATTATAAATTTCAATAATTCTATGAAAAAAGATGGACGTATCATAAAATGCCATCAGATAAATTTTTCCTAAGTTAAGTCAAAATTTGAGTACTTGATGTCCCACTTCATCTGTTGTGTCCTCATTTGATATGACGCGATTTGTTGACATGGCCTCATCTTGCCCCTATAATACACAACATAGTAAATAATGTTTAGTACACCAATTATATCATTTCAACGAGTATGCTATCCAACACAAAACCTCATTTTAGTCATATATTTGACATACTGATATCTCCTATATGTTGTAGAATTTGTGAATTCATAAACACCTTCCACCTTTGTTTGAGGTTGCTTTCTCTTCTTACCTCTATTGTATCTGCAAATTTCATTGTCTCATTTTCCACCCACTTTCCTCTCAGTGATTTAGTATTTCTACATTGTCGATGTCCTCTCTACATGGCCTCCTTTGTGAATAAAAATGTTGCCATAGAAGCTTTCACCACACTACTGCCAAGAAGGAAGAAGCAATTTGTGGGACCACGGTAAAAACCACTCTACCACATTGAGCTGATGAAGGAGTCATGGGACAGCGGTGGTCACTACACTACCGCATGCCTTTTGGTAGAAGACTTGCGGGAGTCACCACAACACCGCCAGGAATAGAAGGAAGACTTGTTTGCCACCACAAAAGCTTTCACCACACTACCGTCGAGAAGGATGAAGCACCTTGCAGGACAGCGATAAAAATTGCTCTACCACACTGAGTTGATGAAGGAGCCATGGGATAGTGGTGGTCACAAAAACAAGGCAAGAGTTGGAATTATTTCAAACACTTTGGATCCTGTGATACACAACAATGAAAATAGTCACTATATAGAAATGTTAGGCGCTCAATTAGGTGCACTTTGCACCACCTTAGGTGCCCCAAATAGATTACATTAACGGCCAAAAGTTGGCATTAAATAATTTCGACTAGAGCATCGACTACTGAATCAAAATCAAAAAATTTAAAAATTTCCCATGTGAAGGAAGAAATCAAAAGACAAAAAAGGGAAAAGCACCACACAAAGGAAGAGAGTAGAGCACTATCCGCAACTGATGAGAAATTAGATTTAGTTTGCGACACCATAGGTAAGTATCAATTTTATTTTTCTTGGTTGAATTCATGATTGTTTATTGCTCTTTGTTTTGCATATGAATTTGTGATTATTTACTAGTTTGTGGCCTAATCTATCCAGGCAACCTCTAAATTGTCCCATCATTATAAATTGTAAAAACTTTTAGAAACCAACAAAAAATTTTACCCTACCCATTTGAGGTTTGGCTCAAAATATTATACCACAAAGCCAGGATGCCTCTGTATTCTTTCCCCAACCTAGGTATCAAGGAAATAGTGAACTGCTTGGCAAATCTGGGAATTGGGTTCCTCACTACTGAGCAACTGCTGAAAATAAACGTAGAAACCTCTTGGTTTTGCCCAGTCATGCCATAGTCACCGATGCCATGACAAATTCATGCAAGATCACATTATGAGAGAGTTTTCATGATAAATTTATCAACACTAAGCAAACCCAGTGAACATATTTTCCCTAGGTTATCAACACTAAGGAAACCCAATGAACATATTTTCCCACAAAACAAAACTTTCATATCACAAATTGGACGAAAAATTTCATACCTAACAGTGTGTACTTCATTTTCCTCCACAAACTGGATGAAAATAATTTTCCCTAGGTCGCCTCAAAATGTCAAGCAATAGAAGGAATTGAGAATCGTCAGCAGACTCTGGCCACAATTTAGGTAATTCATTATCACTTTATAGATTTATAAATGTTTCCATTGTTTCTTTGACTTTGACATTTTACTTTTTAAATTTAAAAGAAGAAATATAATTTAAAAATATATATATATAGGGACATGAGACTAACAAAGATAAAGAGGTATTTTATTTTCTAGTTTTTATTTCTAAATTTAAAATAAGTATAATTTAAATATATATATATAGGGACATGAGACTAACAAAGATAAAGAGGAATTGGCTTCCATATTGGGGGTAGAGGCAGTGAACAAATTGGTTAATGTGGACTGGACAATGCTTGTTAGATACATAGAAAAACAATCTAGTAACGCCCCTCAAAAATTGCAAACAAATCAGTTGCGTGAAAGGGAATCAATTGATTCCCCAACCAGTCCTGGATCAAGCAAAAGATCCAGGAGGAAATTAGTGATAGTAAACTCTAAGAATGTGGAACAGGGAAGAGAGACTTCCAATTTCCCAACCACTCCTAGGACACAAACTTCTTCCACCATGCCATGTTATCAATCTTCCATTGGTAGCTACAATACAAAGATAGAATACGAGGTGGTTTCAGGGGAAGTCCAAATGACGGATGCTGGGAAAACATTTGAGAATAGGTTGAAGGAATCATGCCTTCAACGGTTCAAAGACCACCTAAATTTTCCATTCTCATAGATACCCATGCAACTGAAAAAATCAGTTATCCATGACATGGAGATTGAATTTGGCACAGGTTGGTATGTAAAGAAGATAAAGCTACAAATGTCTCAAAACTGCAAGAGATTTCAGTGCAACCAAACAAAGAAGATAAAAAAAATCCCTCCTGAGCTAAGGCAGAAAAGAAGGCCAATTGATGTAAGTGTGAAAGTATGGAAAGAGCTTGTAAAAGCATATGAGGAGTCTAATGCACGGAGGAAGTCTGATGAGGAGAATACACAAGTATTTGAATTTTCTCATAAGATTATATCAAATTTATTAAACGATATTTAAATTTTATTTGTGCATAGTTAAATTGAATTAGTATATGTTTCAGGACAAGGCCTTCAAGGCTAGGCTTGAGAAACTTCATGCCATGCATCGCAATGGCCAAAAAGGATTACAGACCTTGATCTGTACATTTGTAAGTATATTTAATATGTTAAATGATATTTACTTATTTTCCTTGGAAAAATTAAATGATTGCATATTAATTAGTTTAACTAGTCCATGTGCCATGTTTTGACAGGAGGAGAAATATGGCCGCCATCCAAATCAATTTGAAAAGAATATGTTACAAAACAAAAAGTGGAACAATTTTCTAATATGGATGGAGAATGAGGTATCAATATTTGAGTTTCAATAACTTAGTTGGATATTGTTGTGTTAATATGTCAATTTGCATCTCTTGTGTTGAGTTGTTTATTGATGTGTAGGATGAGTAAATAGAGCTCAAATCTTATGATTACAAGATGACCATTTATGTGCATGAATAAATAGTAGAAGGATGTAGATAAACTCAATTCATCTCACTTTATGCCGCTTGGAAGGAATTCTTCTTGAATCTCTAATATAAGGTGCCCGAGACTTCCCTATAGCTTTTACCTTTCATTGTCGCCTTTCCTGATCTTCACTGTCAGAATTCATCCCATGTTTTACCTTCCTCCTCTTCAAAATCTTATTCTTCTTCTTTGTCCTCCTCTGACTCCACAAGAGATTCATCTTTTGGACCTTCCTCATCTAATTTGAATTCCTCTTCTACATCAGAGGGTTCTCATCCTTGATCTAACTCTTCTGAATTATCAGAATCACTAGCTTCCATGTTCAAAAATTCCCAACCACCATCTTCAATAAATTTATCTGGATCATCAGTAATAGTCTTCAAAATTGGCCACTAGTTCAAGTTCATTCTGCTTTCATAATACTTCATATCCATGGAGTTCATCCATTCCTTGATGCCATCAAGTGAAGATTGAGGAATGGTGTACATGCGAAGTACATCCCACTTGAAGTCTTTAAAAACAATAGCCATATCAAATTCCTTTTGCCCAAGTCCTACTCTCTCAAGGTTAACAATTCTCAATCTCACTAATAGAGATTAATAAGAAAGGTAATTCCACCAACTCCACCAAAAAATTTACCGTAGGAACAATAAAAGCAGAGGCTTTGAAAGGAACTCCATGAAAACCAAGCTCTCTAAATGGTATATCAAACTCTAGTTCAAAATATTTTAGATGAGGTTGCTTCCATAGCTCTCTTACTCGCTTGACAAATCCTTGAAACTCTGACTTCTTAACATTCAAAAGATAATTGGAATGTCCTCAACACCAAGTAGAGCTATCAAAAAAAGCTAACTAAAAACACAAATGTGCTCCTGCACACAATGGCCTAATGGCTTGTTGTCATAGAATTCAAACTACCGAAGTAGCAACACTAATAGAGTTAACATATATGCATCATTTGCATAAATAGCTGAAATGTGTAACAAATGTTAATCAATACATTCAATTTTGAGATGCATTGAAATAATTTAAAAAAAAACATGTTTTGGGGAAAATATCTTTAGCGTGGGGGAAGAAAGCACTAACCCTAATAAAATCATTTTTTGTTGTTCTTGATACACCATCTGTAAATTTTCCTTGGATGACAGTACTGAATTTCTATATGTTGTACCCCTTAAATGTCCTACATGTTACAAATATGGAATAATAATGCACAACTTTGTATGAAGTCCAAAGACCAAGGCATTCTGAATAAGGGTAACCAAACTTTTTAAGGATGTAGTCACTATTACACGTATTGACAATCCAAAATAGTCATGTAAAGACAACTACCTATGAAAACCATAATCAATCAAATTATGCACATTCAAATCTAATTTTGAAAGCTTGCATTTCAGTCCATGCATCTAATTCCTTGTTGAGGATTGAGGGTGTCAAAAACAAAGCTAGAATAGATCTCCTTAAACCAAAGCTAGTTTTAAAGTGCAGTATTTCCAAATTCAAATCCACTTCTCAGCTAAGGAAAGGAGGTAGGATTGTTAGGTGCTACCTCAAATAGAGAAGGCCATAGAAAACATTGAAATAGAAGATCCAATATGTGAGACAACATAGTTGTAGACCATAGATAATCAGAATTCTTGCAATGCACATATTCTTGTGATACAAACAAAAGGTGATTACACATTGATTGAATATATCCTCATCAAAATGAACAAAAAAAAAAATTCAAATTTGTAAGTAAACTCTAATAGTCAAGAAAAATAGTCATAAAAATTTGAAGTAAACTTTGAAAAACATGTAGGTGAACTTAATTCATCTGACTTTATGCCTCTTGGCAGACATCAGGATCTCCCCTCCTAAATTTTGGACCACATCCATTACCTCCACATAAAACTAGACATCCTTGGTCTTCTTGGCTCCCACGCCATGATATGGTTATGCAAATGAAAATGAAGAAAATTAATCATCTCCTTCTCTGTTGGCTGGAAGAATGCATGCTTAATTTTTTGATACATGATATCAGCTCTCTCTTCTTCTCTCATGGTTGAATATCGAAATCCATTATGGTGGGCCTCCAGAGTTCCAGTCATCTTTCGTCCTCTTCCAACAAATGATGGCCTAATCCACATGTCTGCCTGCCTAATTGGATTTTTCTTTTAAAGCTAAAGTTTCTCCTGAGTCACTAGTGTAGTTCTCTCTGCCTTTTCAGGCTCTTCCATTACAACAGATCATCTCTGGGATTTAATCATTTGTACCACATGGTTGATGTTCTTTGAATCCTTGCATCTAAAGGAAATTTCGTTAACATAAATACTGCTAGGGAATTTCAATGTTTCCATTGTGGTTGGCATTAAAGCCGGTACCTGCAACATTGAAAATTATCCTTATATAATAATTTCCTCCATCTTGTTGGCTTGTAACACTCTTGATTGTGGCTACATGAAATCTGATTTTGATTCCTCTTCTACATTAGAGGGTCCATATCCTTGATCTAACTCTTCTGAATTATCAGAATCAGAATCACTAGCTTCCATATTCAAAAATTCCCAACCACCATCTTCAATAAATTTATCTGGATCATTAGTAATACTCTTCAAAATTGGCTGCCAATTCAAGTTCATTTTTCTTTCATAATACTTTATATCCATGGAGTTCAACCATTCCTTGATACCATCAAGTGAAGATTGAGGAATGGCGTCAATGCGGAGTGCATCCCATGTGAATTCTTTGAAAACAATAGCTATTATATCAAATTCCTTGCCCAAGTCCTACTCTCTCAAGGTTAACAATCTCAATCTCACTAATAGTGATTACTAAGAAAGGTAATTCCACCAACTCTACCAAACAATTTACGGTAGGAACAATAAAAGTAGAGGCTTTGAAAGGAACTCCATGAAAACCAAGCTCTCTAAATGGTATATCAAACTCTAGTTCAAAATATTTTAGATGAGGTTTCTCCCATAGCTCTCTTACTCACTTGAAAAATCCTTGAAACTCTGTATTGATTTTATTTTTCATGTCCCTCTCTTGTCATTCTTCCTCAATTTCATCAGGATCATACATTGACCTTATTTCCCCTCCTAAAGTTTGGACCACATCCATTACCTCCACATAAAACTAGACATTCTTGGTCTTCTTGGTTCCCATGCCATGATATGGTTATGCAAATGAAGATGAAGCAAAATAATCATCTCCTTGTCCATTGGCTGGAAGAATGCATGCTTAATGTTTTGATACATGATATCATATCTCTTCTGCTCTCATGGTTGAATACTGAAATCCATTATGGTGTGCCTCCAGAGTTCTAGTCATCTTTCTTCGTCTTCCACCAAATTCTGGCCTAATCCACAAGGCTACCAGCTTAATTGGATTTGTTTTTGAAAGCTGAAGTTTCTCCCGACTCACTAGTATTAGTTGTAACTTTTTTGAAATTTTATTATGGTATGTGCACTTTGATATTATGTAATATGATTATGGTTTCATCTCATATGATGTAATATTAGATATATAATAGAAAAATAAATTATTGCATGAAATAAATAATAAATTTTCATTTTAAATGTTTTTTTTTGTAGAACACTTGGTCTTCTAGAAGATCAAGATGATCCTCAACATGATATAGATCGATAAAATATTGGTTCTACTAGTACAGATCACATGGTAGAGGATGATGATGATGTAGATATAGAAGATGTCGAGGTCGATGACAATGATGATGATGATGACAACAACGATGATGATGATGATGATGATGATCACGATGGTGATGATGATGATGAGATAGTTGGTGATAGTAACCAGTGACATTCATGATCATATAGACTATATCATGGATCATTTTTGATATATCGTTATGATGACTCTTTTCATGGTTACTATCATATGTATCATTTTCACGGCCTATAGTACTATATTGTTGAGTTGTATCATATTGACATGTGTCATTTTCACTATATCATTTGGACATGTATCATCTTGACTTGTAACAATTTGAGTTACATAATTTATCAATTTTATTTATATCATTTTTACTTATGTCGATTGTTGGACATGTATCATTTTGACATGTTTTTGATGTACTGGCATATTTTACATTCATTTGTTTTAGTTATATATGATGATGATCTTATCAGTATTGACTTGTCAATTTATATATATTAAAAGTGGTCGATGATTTTTGGATGGATTTTTACTAAGGATGGTGATTTTAATTTACTGCTCGGGATGGATGTTGTCAAATTCAATTAAAGTATAGATATTTGATTCACTTGTTTTAATTATAGATGATGATCATGTTACAATAATTATATTGTTATTCAATCATATGAATTAAATTTTTAAATTACTTACTCTATAATCATATGAGTTATTTAAGAGGCACGATATATTTAACTAATTAAATTGAAATAAAACATATTAAATTAATAAATGGAAGCAAAACAAGAAGAATTTTTAGAAGAAAAAAAGGAAGCAACAATGGAAGCCAAACTAGAAGCGAACCAGAAGCAATCTTGGAAGAAAAACTGAAAGCAAACCCGAAAGAAAAACTGGAAGAAAATATGGAAGAAAAACTGGAAGCAAAGCTAGAAGCAAACCTACAAGCAAAACTGGAAGAAAAACTAAAAGAAAACCTGGAAGCACAACTAGAAGCAAAATCGGAAGCAAACCTGGAAGAAAAACCGGAAGCAAAAATGGAAGCAAAGTTGGAAGCAAAACTAGAAGAAAAACTAGAAGCACAACCGGAAGTAACTGGAAGCAAAACCAGAAGAAAACTTGGAAGCAAAACCAGAAGCAAAACTGGAAGCAAAACTGGAAGAAAATCTGGAAGCAAAACGCGAAGAAAAATTGGAAGAAAACTTGGAAGCAAAACCGGAAGCCAAATTGGGTGCCTATTTCAGTGCAATTTCCGACTTTACTTCCCGGTGCTATTTTAGGCACTAACGGGTGCGCTGTGATTTTCTGGCACTAAAGGCGACACTCAATCCGGTGCTAAATCCAGTGGAAACATCAGTGCAAAATTTTGTGCTGAACTTACCATGCATATTTTTTCTGGGTTGAGCACCAGCCAAATTGTTCAATTCATGAACTCAAATACACTAAAATCCAGAGCAAAATTTGGTGCTAATTGTCTGTTGTGTTGTTGTGCATTTAAAGGGTAGTATACCTTTGTACTTATCGATACCTTTCTTCAATTTCCTTGTAAATTTTTCTTCCAACTCCTCTGAACTTTCACTATTCGGATCTTCTTTTGTCTTAGTTTCTTTGAAGGTTGTTTTTGTTTTCTCCTTTTCCTTTCCAAACTTCCTCATTTCAAATGCGGTCAAGGTGCCAAATAGTTGTTGTTTAGTGAATTTCTTTGGATCATACACCTCTTCAATAGCTAAGACCTAGTCACTATAGCTCTCCAATAAAGTCATCAAAATATTCTCTATTACATATTCATCTGTTAGAGTACCGCCTTGATGTTTTACTTCATTTTCTACAATATCAACCCTTTGAACGTAACTTGCAATGTTTTCACCTTCTTCCATTTTCAAGTTCTCATATATATGCTTTGTTGTTAGCTTATTTGATAATTTGACTCTATCATTTCCTTCATAGATATCTTTCAACTTTTCCCATACCTCATAAGTAGTGCCTAATGAAATAAATTTTGTTCGCTCAGTCTTAGATAAAGCACTATAGATTGCATACCTTTCTTTTTCATTTTCCTCATAGGAAAAAATCTCATTAGCTGAAGAAGGACCACTTGTCAGCTCAACATATTTAGTCTCAATAGCTTTCCAAGTCTTGAAGCCAAGAGAGATTAGATAACCTCTCATCTACACTTTCCAGTCACTATAGTTAGGTCCATCAAACACAAGGATTAACAATTTGTGCACCATCAGATCTACCTCAAGCAGTTAAGCTCTTCTCTAAGGAACCAAATCTCTGATGCCAATTGTTGAAATACACAAGACAATTGAGATGGGGGGTGAATTCGTTGTCACCAATATCATTCATAAATTTTAAATAATTATTAACTCCACATCCACTTTAATATGCTATTAAGTATGAGCATGAAATGTAGATAACAGAAAGAAATGTCAACACAAGAGACACTAGATTTACGTGGAAAACAAAATAAGGGAAAAAACACAGTGAGGATTAACTCACAATATAATAGTAATGCAAAATTAGATACAAAGACTCACTACCAGAGGGCTCACTGCCCATAAAGGACTCACTGTCTGGATACAAATCTCACTGCCTATAGATAGGACTCATCCAAAAGGAGGCTCACTACCTACAGATAAAGAATAGATAGCAAAAATTCCACCACTACAAGTTCCACACATTCACAACCTTGATCAGAGAATTGTAGACACCATCAGCTCACTACTATCAAGATTCAAACACATTAAAGTACTATTGCCTTGATTCACTTTCGCACACTCTGCATTTTGCACCTATTTCACACTTGTCACTTTCTCACTTTTAATTCACAACTTGACTTCTATTTATACCGCCTTCAATCTTAGAAACTTTCTCCAAGGTTGGCTACACATTCTTTATTTTACAAATTCAAATTAGGTCGGCAACTCAACATTCCCACGGTGGACAAGAATGAGAGTGGACCAAATACATACTTAACCAAGACCCAAAAAAAATATTGGATCAATCAAATACTTCCTTAATTGATACTTATCCTTCGTGTAATGCGTAGACAGCAAGTCGACCAAACCTAATGAAAAAAATGATGAATATTGAATTATGTACATTCGCAACAAGATGATTGCATGTGGCCCACACAAAACACATCCCCATACACTAGAAAACCTCTTAGAAACCTTCATATTCATTCGCACCAACTGCAACAATCCTCATACATAATACTCTTTCCATTAATCCAATCGGACTATACAGACACTCATAATAGCTCTAGAACAAGTCTTCTGGAGCACCAAACCACGAACAGTATTATTAACCTTCTTCCAGATCTGCAAGATCTGAGACAAACCATCAAAGGACTGCAGAGCAGAAATATTTCTCCCAATCTACAAACAACCAGCTCTACCATACCAGTTCACAAACTGGTGAATACAAATCTTACTCTTTGTCAATCCAAAAGCTATAACACAGGATATATCACCCAAGGATGCCCATAAACAACAATACAAATCTGCACAATCATAGGATCAACATAGAAGAAATGTAGAGCACATTTCCAGAGCACATTCAAAACACACACACAACTATGTCTTCACTATTTATTAATTTTCTCAAAAGCACTTAACAACTCATCACACCTACAACATCATAAAGAGAGCTCCATGTACTCACATCTTTATAGTATCTCAACTATATATGTACCACTTGCAATCACTTGATTCCTTTCACTACAACAACCTAAACTATATTGACATCAATAACAACATTCATTACAACACCACCATACTCATTCATACTTGCAACACAAACATCAACAAATATCTATAAAAATACATAGAGAGTTCCTCCTAGACTAAATAGAAACCCACGATGTAATTATACTCCTCTAGGAGATCCCATCGAGTTTTTACTTTGAAAATTAATCCAAGTGAACTTAGTCACTCTCCCAAAAATCAAACAATATGAACCACAATTCAAACCTATATGGTGGAAGGACACTAATTTTTGTGATTACCATAGAGTGAAAGGCTACAACACTCCTAACTATTTCAAACTAAATAACCTTATTCAAGAATTAATTTACAATGGAGACATTCATATGGAGAATGAAAATAATTCCTTGAATAATGACTATGTGATATTCAAGGATCCTTTACACAACCATGGAAAAGAAAATACCACAAACCAGGGTACTACCTCAAACAATAATGCCAATTATATAGCCATCAATTATGACTGTATAGTTAACCATATTTAGGAATTTGAAAAACATATGTCCATTATTATTATAAAGAACACAAATTTGAAATGTATTGTTACAACCCACAAAGTCAAAAATTAATTTACAAGGAGTCGCATCTAGAACCTCTACTACACCACAATATAATCTTATGGATCAATTGGGAAAAAAACCAACACAAATATCTATACAAGGGATTTAATTGATCAATAAATACATCTTAAACGAAGTTCTTAGGGAATCATCAATACCTGCAAATCTAAATGTGGACCAGTTTCAAGCCATGGTCAGGAAACTCACCTTTACCCATCATATG
Source organism: Sequoiadendron giganteum (assembly GCA_007115665.2). Lineage (NCBI taxonomy): Eukaryota > Viridiplantae > Streptophyta > Pinopsida > Cupressales > Cupressaceae > Sequoiadendron > Sequoiadendron giganteum. The sequence goes on from CM021109.1 coordinate 420,459,233, forward strand.
ACCTTTTTCTGAAAAATATATGACATCCCATTCACCCACTCATAACAATGCACTCCATTTAGATATATTTTTCCATAAACATAGAATAAAATGAGTCCTAATAGATGGTGGTTCTTGTTTGAATTTGTGCCTTAAAACTAGTGAAAATATTAGGATGCTCTGAGGAGGTTACAAATCTAAACAAAGATATAGTGATCAGATCTCATGTTGATGTAGAATGACCTTACAAAGGGACTATCATCCTTCCTATCTAAGTAGGACCAGTAATTAAGGATACATTGTGCCAAGTGCTAGATTTCAAACTTCCATTCAATGTACTTCTTGGTCACCCATGGATACATTTCATGCAAGCCACACCATCAAATTTTTACAAGTGTCAAAAGTTCTACCATAATGGGAAAAAAGTAACCACTCTAGTAGATCCTAATACTTTCCCATATTGTAGCAATTTGAGGGGATACACCATACTTTGTGTTCCTAACAATGTCGAAGCCTCCTCTTCTAAATCCTATATTGATCCACTAGCATTAACTAAGACATTCACTTAGTCCATAATTTCTCTTGATGTCAAGATTAAGATCAAGGATAAGGGGTGTATGACATGACACAATCTTTCTATATCAATCAACTTTGATCATCACCCATCATATGGAAAACTAGTCAAATCACAAGAAGTGTCTAATGTGATAATAAAATGAATTCCAAACATGTTTTTCAAATGGGGTGAACTTGATAAGGAATCCATTGAATAAGACATATCAAAGTGGATTTACAAAGATAAATAAGATACTATCATACTCCCAATTGAAAATTATTCTAAAGGATTTTAGATAATGGGACACTTAGTGCATGATGGTCATAGTGGACTTGGTTCACAAAAGAAAGGGATGATGGAACCTACCTTGTTAATTGTTAAACCATGATTTCAAGGGATGGGATTTGGGAATATATATATTGTGTCTTCAAATATCAACATTATCCCTATGGAAGAAAATAAAACTCTTTTTGTTGCTAGGTTGTCTAATGAGGATAATTTCAATGACTCTTTTAAGTGCATTTCTGGCCTATTCCAAGATCATAAAATTTTCACCATGTCTTATATAACTTTTGAACCTTCACCCTCTGATAGTAACCTTTCACTTGTTTATCCCTAACTCATAGATTGGGACCAGTGAGATTCACCTAGCATATACACGTTCCAAAATGATGAAGCTACTATTGAGTTCTTGGGACTTCAAGATTGGATACACCTAAGAGATGAGAGAGCTATGTTTATCATTCATCTTGACACAATGGCATACTTCATAGAGGATGCCAAACCTCCTAGTCACAAAAATATAAAATTCTTAAATAGGTCCCCTAAAAAAACCAACATGACACCTTTAGACTACAATTTAGTAAAAATAAAGGACACATCTAAAGCTAAAAACCTTTATGAGGCACCCAAGTATGGAAGGCTTATCAATATACTCATGAATCAAGATAGATCTCCATTGCTTTTCAAAAAATCTAATGAAGAAAAAATCAATACCACAAACATTGTCAGGATTACATTCTTGGTAGCTTCACTATTTTAGAAGGAAATGGTTAAATTCATGGCATTCTTCAAAAATATACAAGTGAACTTTGTATGGTCCTACATGGGCATGCTAGAATTGGACCTTAATCTATTATTACACTAGATCTAACAATAATATTGTTGATGCCAAAAATTGGAAAGGTAACACATCTTTGTAGGAAACTCAGTTAAAGGAGGGACCTATTGCGCTAAACCGAGTAACCTCTAGATTTTAAAGAAGTCGGCTCTTCTATAACTGGGGTTTTGAATGGGAAAATGAAACGGATATAAAATAAAAGGATCTAACTAAGGAAATGTGCCAAGACTTAGATGTAAAGCATGATAGACCTATCTTAAAGATGTGATCTAAGGGCTCATTCAACAATCTGATATGCTTGAAGAACGATCATAAAAGGGAAAGACCTGAATAATTTATTTCATGATATAAAATAATTTACACAAAGCTATACTAAAAGAAAAGAATCAAAGACATGGTTCCAAATTAGAATTCTATTCAAATCATTGAAGTTGCAAACAAACTATTTCAGAAACAACACAGTATAGAGTTATCAATAGTTAAGAGACAGAAAGGCCAAATTACAAGGGGCACAGTCTGCGAGTCTTTTACAATTATCAAAGAAAATAAAGGCCTGGTGTCTTCCTAATCCTTCTATAGATATTCTGAACTAGAAAATATCAACTCTGTAATTGCTACTTCAACTGCTTACTAACTAACTAGTAAAAAACAAAAAATATCTTTAATTTCACAAGAGAAGTAGTATATATAGCCAAGGGCATCCACCACTTGAAAGATCATAAAAAGATATCCATCATGAATCATAGTGCTTTCAACAATGATTCATAATGGTCGTTATAATAGAAATATTCTTGAGCATGAATCTAGTCATTCGCCAGCCAGATACATTCTCTGCAAAATGATGGCAGTGGTCCCGATCAACACTGTGTAAACAAGTGTCACCCCCTGGAAAAAGTAGTTAGAGAACGCGACAATATGGTAGCTTGGTGATTTCACCGCTTCTCTCTTTGTATATAGCTACGTTGAAGGAACATGTGGCGGCATTTTGCAACCTGTAGTTTGGTCTCCTCATCCTTTGATGAGAGCTTCTAATGAGAAGAAATGTGGCAGTGCCTCCATTATTGGCACCACTTGAGGGGCCCACTGAAATTTCGCACGATCGAAGGCTATGTGGTAGGTAGTCGAGATCTAAAAGAGAAGGGAAGGGAAGCTCCCCTTCGATTAGCACTTAGGTGACACATGGTGGCCTTTGGTCGAGGGCGTCGAAAGACTATCGAGAGGCCTTCAAAATCATCAGAATCAATCGAAAGTAGGGAAAGACATCAAAATAACTTGAAGGGAGCATGGGGGTATAAAAATATCCATAGCTTTTGGTGACTACCAAGGGATTTTCACCTACGAAACAGTGAATACAAAATTTTATGGTTTTGCATACCAGAGCTTTATTCCTTGGGTGTTGGAGTCAGAGATTAGAAAGGGTGACCTGTAAAGGCAGCCAATTGGCTTCAGAGGGCATTGATATAGAGCATAGAATCTCGTGCGCCTCATATAGGTCGATTATTTCCTTGAAAGACAATATTGTAGATATCGTGGACCCATCCTCAAGCTGAAACAGTAGCCGCATGAATAGATGAGTTACACTCTCAATGTATTCAGTGGTAGGAGGCTAGCTAAAACTCTGAAAGATTGATAAATCCTGCTTCCTTTCCTTAACTCATTTGGGAGAAAGGGAGAGGGCAAGCCCATCTGGGTTAGTTTGGAAAATATTGCCCGAACGTTGTCCATTGTTTGCCCCAATGTAACCAAGCACTGTTGAGCACGAAGGGTGGCATCTTAGGATCAGATCAACTCCCTTGCAACCCCAATAGCTTCCTTCCAATCCTTGTTCCCTTCTTGTTCTAGATCCTCACTTGGCATTGTGTACAACTTACCCAGCAGCCTCTTTGCTTCAGGAACCTTTTCCCCTATGGATTGTGGGAGTTGTTCCATTTTTACGTGCACCTCTCTGCATAAATCTTTCACCTCTTCCATGGACTAGACTGTGGGTTGGAGTGTCGAGCATAAAGCCTTGACCCTCTCCTAGTAGGAAGCATACAGTTGTTGGGCCACTAGGCTAAGGTCCGATTACGGAGGAGGAGTATGAACAATTATTTTCAAAAGATTAATCTATGCATGACTTGTTCCAATCTCCTGCGTTAGCCCTTGAATTTGTTTGGTGGTAGAGTTGAGCTTCTCCTTTAATTCATTTTGTGCGGCCAACCATTTTTCCTCAGCTTGGCTTCAATTCAAAGACTCTTGATCCAAAGAAAGTTAGAAATTCCTGATATCTTCCTGAAATTGAGCCTGTGTGCTTGCTTGGTTTGCCTCTTTTTCTTGTACCATTTGCTCCAGATGAGAATTCAATTGTTCTAACTCTTTGATATTCTATTGAACCTCTCCCTTTGACTGGGCTGACCTAATAGATAATCCCTGGTTCCTTTGTTGTAGTTCGGCTATACAATCAGACTCTTGGACTTGTAATTTCTCGAGCTCCCCTTGCAAGCTAGCCCATTCCACCTACACATTTTGTGCAAGGCGTACCCTTTCTACTACTTATGATTTATCCTTGGCTAATGCAATGTCTAGCCTTGCCTTGATGCTCTTGAGCTCATCTTCCATCTTCTCCAATTTGTGATCAAACTTAAGAAATTTAGTAGTCACTACCCGTTACGTCTCCTCTGGTAGCTCGACTTTAACTTGTCATCGAGCGACATGCAAATCCAGTCCAATGGCATTGATTTCATAGTCATTAGGCTACATTTCCCCCTGTGGTTTGACAACATTTGGATCCAGGGTTGTGAAATGCAGCGATTATTGAGCCTCGTTATAAACTATATGGATCCTATGCTTCATTGGCCTCTTGGCATCCTTTTCTCTTTGCTTCTGGAGTAAGAGAGCTCAAGCCTACTTCATCATATCACTCTGAGACAAGAATTGAGTTCGTGATCTGATGTGCTCACCTGCAAAAGGTTCACTGGGAGGGACAATGAAAGGGAAAGAGAGGCAAGTGAACTCAGATGTTTATTTCTTCAGAAGGGAAACCATGAGCAGAGAGAAAGGAGGAGTACTCCAAATCCCATGTGAGGAAGGCATGGAGGGGCTTAATGGGAATGGTGGTGGTAATGGAGATGCAACAAGCTTTGATAGCTGCAAAGGTTGAGTCAGAATTGACTCAAGTGATGCAATAGGGATGGCGGCCTCAGACATCAATAGGGTGGAAAACATGGATGCGGGCAAGGAGGAAGATGGGGATGCCGAAGGGACCTGGGCTAGCGACGGGGCAGGTCGTGGGGTAGTGAAAAACATCTGTCTGATATTAGAAAATTGGGAGAAACCTCTCGCAGCCATTGCAGAGGGGATAGAGAAATCTAGGGCCCATACTTGGGGCGGTGAGCGTCGAAAGGGAAGTGGAAGAAACAAGAGACTATGATCTAGGAAGAGGGGGAGAGAGAGATACCTGAGAGGTTGATTCTATCTTTGATGTGTGGCTGACCGCAACCTCCTACACATCACCTCTGATAACAATATTAGTGTGCTACCTCTCTCTTGGTGGAGGGTTTTCCAAATCTACCACCTTTGTTAATTTTTGCATTGCTTTGGGCTTCCTCGTGGTCATGGGCCGAGATTTTGAGGACTCTAATCGTGAGGTACTCATTTGAATACTCCTGATAGCAGTGCTAGGTTGCGTCTCTACTTTTTGTTTCTGCTTTCCCTTGTTAGAGTGTGGCATGGAATATTTAGTTTTGGGCTCCAACGCGTCACTTTTGTTGCTATCTGAATGTTCTTGGTTCTAGAGGGTATCAAATTTATCATCGTTTTTATACACCGACAAATGCTGGAAAGGGTCAGTGGTGTTATTGATCTCTTAGTGATAGATCTAGAAATCCTGAATCTTCTCTGGTTTCTAGCCCTATTTCATCTCCAATCTATTTTGGATGGTAGTAATTATGTGTTTATTTTCATCTACCTTCCCCTTGAAAAGATAGAAGATGATCCATGATGACCTTCGATTATCTATCAACATCTGAGCCAATTTCACCCAGATTTGGTTGATATCTTCGAGCAGATTTTGCCACGCTTCCCAGTAGGGTCGAGGGCTATGCTTTATCTTAATAAATGTGTTGCCCAATTCATCCTTGGGGTTGTATTCCCATTTATCACAAATAAGAACCAGCCCAAGGTGCTCCAGCTTAGCCTCAAGTAACAATGTCGACTTTTTCTTCACCATGATCACTATTTTGTAGCTTATAAGGCATTCAAAAAACACCCACTTCTTCTTTGGGTTAGAGAAAAAGTTCCAATCCATAATAGCCATTTGTCTGAAGACCTTGAGGGCTAATACCCAATCGGTGATGGATGCAAGGAGTTGGGTTGTCTCTTTGCAAAAACCACGAACTCAGACACATGTGAATTCTTCACCGAGGAACCAGTCGCATTTGGGAACAGAAATTGCATCCATCCGGTCTAATTGCTTGACAGCCGATAGTGGTCACTATCCTTGCCAAGATCTTGCAAAATTGGGTTCAAGAATTTCTCTAAAAATGGGTAATAATCGTAGGTGGAATAGAGGATGGGAGTCCATACCGAGACTGGCTTCCGGTGCTTATTCTCATCAAACACCAAAAACTCCATTTTTTCCGTGTAGAAATCAAGATTTTGATGCAGAAACATATAGGTGAGGAGAGAAGGACACCTAAACTTCCTTGTAGTCTCAAACTTGCTGATCTATTTCTTCCTATCTTTGATGATCATCCCTACAAAGTCGTACTAGAAAGGGTCCTTCTGTCTCCTAAGTTGGAAACCCAGACCCAACTGAGCTTCGGACATGATCTCATCATCATCTAGGCCAAACACAAAATCCATCATGGAGAAGTAATCCTTCATATCCACCTGTTTATAGTCGACATGATGATTCATATTTTTCAATGGCACCTTGCTATCTTGGGGCCTTCCGGTCTCTACATTATAAAAGTCGAGGGAATCTCTACTAGTTCTCTAGAACTTAGAACCCATTTCCTGGCTGAAATTCTCCATCAGTCATTCTCTAGTCACTATTTTGGGAACACACAACATGTGTCTAAGAGCCTCTGTGGTTAGCATGACTCTTAGCCTCCTTCCTTCAATTGCATCAGTCACTGAATTGAAGTGCCAAACACTTTCAAAAATCATTTCTGGGTAGTGGTGCACATAAGGGACCATGTATTGGGGAAGCCCAGAGTGCCATTGCTTGAATGGTAGTTGTTTTTGTGGGATTTCTTCCTCCTAGCGAAATCAGCCTCCCTTAAGCCCTTAGGGTTAGTCTTGAGCTAGGGGTCACATATATTATCCCACTCCCCTTTTACCAGGTTAGCATCTCTGACTAAACCCTTCTTTGTTGACCGTGTGTGAGGCTATTCTGGTTTCTCTGGGATTCCAGGCATAGCATAGGACTTTTGCTCCTCAAAAATATTGACCATGGGTGCGGCGATTATCACATTGGCCAAGCTTTGACATGCTTCACCAAGATCACTAATCTGTGGGTTCTGGGCTACTTTGGGGATAGCTGATGCCATTTTTCTCTAAATTTTTGAAAACTTGCTACTCAATTCTTTACAACTCTGTGCTCTGATAATTCCTTGCACTATTCCTCTATCAAATTTTATTTTCTTTAAACCAATGCATGCAACACTTGATTTTTTGTCTTTCTTGAAGTGGTAGATGTTGGTTTTTCTTCCTGCATTAAATTCGACATGTACTGTTGACCTCTCAGTTTGTGTGAAGTGAACTACTTGTCATTTTGAAATGAAAATTATTCATAATAACCCCAGGTACTTACACCCATAGTGTGATTTTCCTTGGAAATTGGGTTGGCAATTTGAAGGCAGGCCAAGAGTTGCGTGTCATGATAATTAATACCCCTGAATGGAATGATTATGCCAAGGTATGTCATATGCCTCAAATAGATATGCATTTCTCTTGGGTAGTGAGAAACACCTAGCAGGATGACATCTCATCGTCCAGCTAAAAATTTTACCGTCAAAATTTTCTAGTAGCTTGTGCTTATTAATTAGCTTGCCTTGATTTCTTTATGCATCAATTCACACCTACAGATGCGACTTGTTGAGAATTTCAAACAAGCCCTGGTGTGATGTTCAAGGTAGTATTTGGTTAACCTCATGCTTATGGTATGCAAAATACCACGCTTATCCCTAACTTTCTATAAATAGGCATCTAGTCAGTAACATAATCACACTTAGCATTTTAGCAGAATCAACATTAGTTGAGTGGTTTATCCTTTGGGTAATTGTGGTCTTCTTAGTATCTGTGTAGAGTTCGGATTTAGGCTCTCTATATAGGGTCATTTTCTAATAGTTGTATAGAGGCTAACACCATGGATTCCCTGATTAGGCTAACCTCTCACAAGCCGCAAATGGCCTTTCTTGGCAAAATTTTGAACAGGCTTCTGAGGAGGATGACAAAGAACAAGCATTCCTTGGCCATTATAGCTATGAAATAGATCATGGGTCAAGATTTCCTTGAATATGAAGATAATTATAGATTAAACACTAATTTTTTTGATCATTTTGTGGCATCGCTGCTTGATATCCAAGTCCCTAAGCTGCTTATCATCTGCTTGGTAACTAAAATATTCCCGAAGAAGTACCTGAACGGTCTCGGGGAGGTGTTGGCAAATGCAGCATTTCATGGAGGGATCCTGACTATGGGTGACCTTCGTAGGTTCATTGAAGAGGATGTGGTTGTCCCATGGCTACCATTCTTGAGTGGATTTTTCCTTCAATCATGAGAATTCCATCATCAAAATGTTACCCATGCATGCTACTTTATATTTTGAAATGTATAACATGGTGCCATTTTACAATATCAATTGGTACACTGACTTTAGGAACCTAGTGTTCCCACCTATTGCCACTTCTTTTGATGGTGTTGTTGGTGTAGTTGAGGATGAGGTGGTGCTAGATGATGTTGTTGCTACCCATGATTGAAAACTCTCCTTTCTGCCTTTATAATTGAGGCTATGTTAGTCCTTTTGTATATAGCCTGAAAAAGGTTGTATAGCATATATATATATATAAGCATATACTCCTTTGAAAGTGTGGCCTCTGAGCCATATTTTTGTTGTAATTTTGAAGTATATAAATATAATGAAGGTGTATCTTATATTTAACATATTTTCCTTACTGCATAATTTTCAATTTTTTGAGCATTTGTGTTGTTTTTTGTTATCATAATGTGAGTCCTTGTTGTATAATGGATTAGGAAGACCGACCAAACAAAAAGAACGAAGAGAAAAAAATAATTACAGTAACTACATATTTACACGATAGAACCGTTTTATTGAACTATATAGAATTTTGAAGTGAATTCCCTTGATGGTAACCCTTGACGCTTCTCTTTCTATGTTTTTTTATTCAAACGCCTTGTGTCATTGGAATCATTACGAGGAGACCCTCCTTACCATCATATTTCTCATGTTAGTTGGTTCTTAACCCCTGCTGATTGAATTTCATTACCATACCCTTACCATCCAGCCCCTAGGGTAAACAACTATCTTGTAGAGGAAGCACACTTGCTCCCACTACGCCGATTGTTTCCATAGAGGGTGGTGGGTGGTTTCTTGCTAGCATTTGGTTTAGACTCTCTTGGACCGGAATGAGGCCGAAAGTCCAAATGTTGGGCTTGATTGAAACTTTAGTCCCGAGATTTGGCCTCTCTTTCTGACTAAAATGTCGACTGCATGATGTCGAGATCATATTCTTTAAATGTTTCATATGACCAAGCCAACAATTATTCATTTTCTTTTGAAAAATGTATGCATCTTGATGTAGGATGCTCCCTCTGACTTTAGGATTATTTTCCTTTCTAATATGACCATCTATATAATCACCATCAATTGTTACGAACTTCCTTTTATTGTTTTTGGTATTACTCAAAGGGGAACCTTTAGAAGTGACCAAATTCTTTGAAAATTCATGGACTTGTTGTTGTGCTTCTTTTCTTCTCTTCCTTTCGGTCATCCCTACTTGGAATCAGTTTATAAACTCTCCTAGTTGCAAACTATCTAAGCTGATGTGTTCACCATTGTTGAATACTTTCTAACTCTTTCCATCACATAGTTTTGCGAATTGGAGTATCATCCGCTTGGAGCATTGGTTGTACATCAAGTTTGGTACCAACTCGGATTGAGATCTGATTTCGACCAAAAAAATTGTATCAAATTGTATTCTTGAGGAACACCTTGAATATTGAAAGTTTCAAAGCTCTTAATTAGGTCCTGGACCTTTCCTTCGAAGGATCTTGTACGACAATCCTTCTCACTATTGATTTTCTAGACTTGATTGTTGATTAGTTTAGAAATCCCAAGCCGATTTGTTTGCTTGATGTCGGTTTTCTCTATCGGGCTCAAAATTAATCTGAGGCCTTCACATTCAGCCTTGTTGCAAGGACAAAAAAAATGGGGTCAAAGGGACATGATTGTATCCTTGCTACTTTTGGAAGTCAAGTATAGTTTAGCTTCTGTATTAATCTCATATCTTGCACCATCGAAATGCAACAGCCATATTCCAGTTGTTGAAAAGCCTTTGGGTATTTTTGCCACTTTTGGGATTGTTTGATCCTCATCATAAATGATATAAGTTTCTAGTCTAGTGGCATGATAATTGCTGAAAGCATCTTTGTCAATAAACTCTCTTAGGAGAACCTCTTCCTGATCAGTCCGATCTCTGATGATTTCTTCATCTTCTAGAAGATCCATGCAATACATCTCCTCCTTGGTTATGGAAGTGTGAGTTGATTCAAAGATTGCCCTAGCTTCGTCTGCAGCATGTTCAGGATGCAAAGGTTCGGACTCTAGTTTAACTTTGGATCCATGCTTGATATTTATAATTAGGTGTGACCAATCTAAAGAAAGGTATCCACCTAGCTTGAAATTGAATTCTTTGGACAAGCACAGACCAAAAATTGGGGGGATATCAATGATCATAGTATCCTGCTTGACCGTGATATTCAGGTAGGTAAATAAAGCTAATGGAAGGTCCTTAATGATCTCCATAGTATTGAGCATATTATCATCTAGTTGCATGACTCCCTTATTCAAATTTTCATAGCTTAATTCCAAGGCTTCAACTATTAGCCTGGGCATGACTGTGGTGTTGGCGTTGGACTCAATCATGGAATTATGCAGTAATTTCTTACCCACAATAAGGGTTAAGAGAAACGGCCTCGGCTTTGGTTTTTCTTCACTGATTCTGAATGTTGATTCTTCTTCCAGATCTTTATTGGTGACTTCTTCTATAGTATTTGCAAGAACTTTGGCTAGTTGAAATAATTCAGTAGTTTCCTCCTGAAGTGATTGCTCCTTTGGTCCTATGATCAGGTCTTCTTGAAGAGCCCTTTGTAATAGTTTATTTTGTTCTGGAATAGTTAGGATTTCCCACAAGGAAACATTAGCAGGTCATCTCTTTAACTGCTCTACCACATCCAATGGTGGCGGACTCTACTACTTTTTCTCCTTAGCTCTAGTGGTTATGGTCTTCTTTTGTGGAAGGCTTTGTGTTACTACCATAGGGGTACTAGTGTGGTGGTTGGGATTATTTTCAAGCTGTCGAATGACCAATTGTTGGCCAACTATTTTGTCGGAGGGTCTCCCTTTGGAGCTCATGTTGTAATCAGACTGCACTCACTGGGTTTCAAAAGTGGATGCTTTGAATGTGAACATTGCTTCCTCTCCTTCCATCCATGAGAAGAGAGTGTGGTCTAGAGCTATGTCGGTCTCTTATTCCAAAGACATTCCTTGCATTTCAACGATGAGTACCACGTTTTCCATTTACGAAGAATTATATGTATAATTCCCACCGTTGGATATTATGCCTTGACTGCGTTGTTGTGCTATCTTTTGTTGCAGATTGCCGCATGGGAAATATCAGGGCATATTTGAATTGCCGCAAGGAAAACACCAGGGGTTACCATCATCAATCAATTTTTTTTGTCCTACAGTCAATTCTCTGTTAGAGCTTAGGTTGGCATTATGCAATGGAATGGGTACCGACACTATTTGACTTGTCGTTGGTGCCGAAAATTTTTGGCAAGCACCTCCTTCAAATTGGTTTTTTTGGTAAGAGGGATTTCTGCCTTGATAATTTTGATAGGCCAGCTTTGGAGGAGCTATCTATTTGTGTTTGATGATAGTTATCTCATTGGCCATAGCCTGCAACATTTCCTTTATGTCGCTTGTCTCATCTTTTGATGAACCAGTTGTGACATTTTGTGGTGTACTTACATATGTGTACATAGATTACGAAGGAGCAGCCGGTGCAGTCGTCGATGTTGCCTAGACGTGAACTGGCACTTTGGGGAATATAGGCTTGATGAACCAAGGTGGCAATTTTTCGGCATTGATCAGATTATTCTCTGCTTTGATTGCGATGCTATATGCGTCTGGTAGAGTGGTTTCGCCGAGTGACTGGATCACCATTGAGATATTAGCCTTGATGGATTTTAGATAAAACATGAATGCCAAGTTGGGTGGCGAGCAGATTGTAGCCTAAACTCTTTGCAAGTTATGTGGAAGCGAGCGTTGAAGTTGGTTAGGGCCTCATATGGAGCTTGTTTGACAGTCTCCAGCTGATGATACTGGGAATACCTATCTCCATTATTTGAGAATATTTCATAAAAAGGATCTCCAAACTGATCCCAAGTGTCAATAGAGTTATTTGGTAGAGTGTGATACCAATCTGATGTTTTTGCTCTTAAAGAAGCTACGAGTAACCTCAATGCTATGTTCTGATCTATAACTCTGTGTACCAAACATACGTCTGCCACATCTTGCAGATGTTCAGATGGGGTTCTTAAACCATATTCGATGAACTTAGGGATAGATTTGAGAGCAGGGACCGGGATGGGGGTCCAAATGGCTGGCACTACAGGTGTTCTAAGAGGACTCTCGGTGTCCCATGCCACATAATTTTGATTGGTGATAGGTAGCATGTCTGGTGGAGAGTTTGGGATGTATACGTGATGGGTTCTAGTTGGTATTGACCCTAACGGTGGTACTAACAAACCAGGGTTGTTTATTGTTTGGGATCTTGTGACGGGTCGGTGGCTCATATACTTGATTAAGGTTTAAGCACATTTCACGTGTCCCACTGGGCATGCCAAGAAAAAGAAAAATTGTTGATGCCAAAAATTGGCAAGGTAACAGATCTTTGTGGGAAACTCAGTTAAAGGGGGGACCTATTGCACTAAACTGAGTAACCTCCGGATTTTAAAGAAGTCGGCTCTTCTATAAATGGGTTTTTGAATGGGAAAAGGAAACATATATAAAATAAAAGGATCTAACTAAGGCAATGCGCCAAGACTTAGATGTAAAGCATGATAGACCTATCTTAAAGATGTGATCTAAGGGCCTGTTTAGCAATTTGCTATGCTCGAAGTACGATCATAAAAGGGAAAGACCTGAATAGTTTATTACATGACATAAAATAATTTGCACAGAGCTATACTGAAAGAAAAGAGTCAAAGAAATGGTTCCAAATCAGAATTCTATTCAAGTCATTGAAGTTACAAACAAACTATTTTAGAAACAACATATATAAAGTTATCAATAGTTAAGAGATGGAAAGGCCAAATTACAAGGGGCACAGTCTATGAGTCTTTTACAATTATCAAACAAAATAAAGGCCTGGTGTCCTCCTAATCCTTTTATAGATATTTTGAACTAGCAAATATCAACTCTGTAATTGCTACTTCAACTGCTTACTAACTAACTAGTAAAAAAAAAAAAAAATCTCTTTAACTTCACAAGAGAAGTAGTATATATAGCCAAGGGCATCCACCGCTTGAAATTCATAAAAATATATCCATCATGAATCATAATGCTTTCAGCAATGATTCATCATGACCGTTATAACAGAAATATTCTCAAGCATGAATCTAGTCATTCACCAACCAGATACATTCTCTGCAAAATGATGGTAGTGGTCCCGATCAACACTGTGTAAACAAGTGTTGCCCCCTGGCGAAAGTAGTTAGAGCACGCGGTAATATGGTAGCTTGGTGATTTCACCGCTTCTCTCTTTATATATAGCTATGTCGAAGGAACACATGGAAGAATTTTGTAACCCGTAGTTTGTTCTCCTCATCCTTTGATGAGAGCTTGCAATGAGAAGACATGTGGCAACGTCTCTGTTATCAACACCACTTGAGGGGCCTCCCAAAATTTTGCACGGGTGAAGGCTACGTGGCAAGCAGTCGGGATCTAGAAGAGAAGGGAAAGGAAGCTCCCCTTCGATTAGCACTTTGTTGACATGTGGTGGCCTTTGGTCGAGGGCATCAAAATACTTTCGAGAGGCCTTCAAAATCATCAGAAGTGGTCGGAAGTCGAGCAAGACATCAAAATAACCCGAAGGGAGCATGGGGGTATAAAAATATCCATAAATACCAAGGGAAAAACTAGTAAATTAGAAGTTACACAAAATGCACCCTCAAATAGCATTGTTAGTCAAAGAAGAAATTCAAAATTTATTAGATGTGGGTTTCATAGGTCAATTGACTATCCTAAGTGGATATCAAACTTGGTACCTATCACTAAACCCACTAGGGGCATCAGAAAATGCACAAATTTAAGAGATTTAAACAAGCCATGTCCCAAAGATTTTTCTCTACCTAATATAAATATGATCATGGAATTGATAGAGGGGCATGGAATAATATCTTTAATGGATGGATGCTCAAAATACAACTAGATTCATATTGCTCCCAAATATCAAAATAAAACATCATTCACCTATCCATGGGGAACCTTTTTCTGGAATTTCATGCCCTTCGATGTCAAAAATGTTGGAGCTACCTACCAATGGGCTACAACCACTATCTTCCATAACATGATGCATATATTTATGGAGGATTTTGTTGATGATATCCTAGAAAAATCACACACAAGAGAAGGGCATCTGGATACACTTTCCAAGATTTTTGATAGACTGGAAAAGTACAACCTTTAATTGAATCTTAAGAACTGTGCCTTTGGGGTTACATCAAAAAAACTATTGGGTTATATTATATCTAGGATAGGCATCGAGTTGGACCCAACAAGGGTCAAAGCCAAAATTTACATGCCTCCTCCCACCAATCTCAAATAGTTGTGAAGCTTACAAGGAAATATCCAATCTATTCACCAATTCATTTCACAACTATTAGACAAATGTCATCCCTTTACGCACATTTTGCATAAAGGTGTTACCTTTAAGTGGGATGAAAATTATCAAAATTTATTCCAAAAACTATTATCTTACATCTCCTCTATTGTTAATGCCACCATTCCAAGGAAATCCTTTCTTATTATATATCTATCGCATATGCAGGATTGGGTGCTCTCATTCCACATCATGATGACTTGGGTTACAAAGAAAGGGTAGTCTACTACATCAATCGTACTTTGGTTGGTTATGAAATTAACTATACACCTATTGAGCATTCATATTTTGTTTTTGTTTTTTCCTCACAAAAACTAAGACATTACATGCTAAACCATCAAAATAAATATTGTAAAAATTGATTCCCTTAAGTACTTGTTGAGCAAGGCAAGACTAGTAGGGAGATTGGCTAAATGAGTTATGATCCTAAGAAAATTTGACTTTGAACATGTAGACAAAAATACCATCAAATGGAAAGTGATCACATACTAGTTAGTAGATTCCTAGGTATGACAACAAATCGCTCACTAGTGTCAAATTTCTTAGATGAAGGAATATTTATAGTAACCCTTGCCTAAACATGGATGATTCACTTTGATGTATCATACACTCAACATAGATCAGGAGTAGGTATACTATCCATCATGCCTCAAGGTGAGTGTATACCCAAATCATACCATTTGCATTTCCATGTACAAATAATATTATTGAATATGAAGCATTACTCATATGACTCAAGACAAAAATACAGTGACAACATAAGGAACTTAAATTCTATGGCAACTCCTAGTTGGTTGTAAAATAGGTGAACAATGAATATTAGACTAAAGATGAAAAAATTATACCCTATAGTAAAATGGTAGATATTTTCAAACAATACTTTAATGACATCACACTTGAGTAGATTCCTTGATTAAACAACAAAGAAGCAGATGTCAAGGCTACCAGTAGATCTCTCTTGGATATGCCCCACAATACCCAGTTGTGTGAATTCTTGGTGGAACAAATCTTGATCCTTGCATTTGATGTCCCAAAGTGTGATCTTGTGTGCAAACTCATTGGTTCCAATTCTCCTCGGTACCAAGACATACAAATACCTCTATCAAAAAATCCTTCCACCCAATTTATCTAATAACCAAATAAAATATTTCATTAGATGGTTATCTCGCTTCCTCATTCTAGGTAATGCACTCTATTGAAGAAGATTTAATGGTACTCCTTAGGTATCTTAACTTAGAAGAAGCCCAAACTACTCTACAAGAGGTAAATGATAGTATTTGTGGGTCACACTTTAGTGGTCCAAAATTAGAAAAGAAACTCATGAGAACTAGGTATTATTGGCCAACAATAGAACAAGATGCCCACAATTTTGCTCGAACATGTCAGAAGTATCAGTAACACATCAATCATATGCATGCACCACCTTAGGAGATTAAATAAATTACCACGTTATGGAATTTATCATAGTGGGGGCTCGAACTTGTAGGAAAAATCCATTCCCATCATCCAATGGCTACAGATTCATTATCACCACCATGCAATACTTCACAAAATGGATTGATGTCATTCCTCTAACCGATTTACTAGTTTATACACCTAAAATTGGTCACATTATAATAAGTCTAGTAATTAATTAAATATGAGTTATTTAATTAAAACTCTAATTCAATCTACATATGAATGAATTTAAATTGTTTATTTATATTGTTCATTTTCTACATTCTTCTATCTTAATTAAATAAGTTTAGTTACTTATTTAATTTAATCACTTTTCCAATTTTTCTTTAATTAATTAAATAAGTTTTAAAATTTATTTAATTTAATTATCACATTTCTTTATTTTAAATAAAGTAAATATTCTTCTTTTCCAAAATCATAAAATTACTTTTTCTTCTGAAAAGTCATCTCACTTATAATTAAATATTTATATTTAATTAGAATCTTCTTAACCACATTCCACACATAATTAAATATTTTAATATTTAATTGGAAGTTTCCAAAAACCACATGTCATATGAAATTAAATAATTTTATTATTTAATAGATGAATTATCTTCAACTACCAAACTATCTCATAACTAAAGATGACAAATGGCAAGTTTTCTCCATTTTTGAGTAAAAAGGTTTTGTGGGAAGGAAACATCTTCCTGCTTTCTCTCTAGCCTACATCTTTCTCTCCAAATTCTCCATCTCTCACCGTTCATCTTACCAGATTGAATCTCAACCGTTGATTTTTTCCAACTAAGCTTTTGCTTCCAAAAATCTATAAATAAGACCTCTTGGCTCTTTGGAAAGGGAGAACTATTTGCATAACATGAGAACTATAGTCAATTATTCCAGCAATCAAGCATCTTCGCATAGCATTCTAGCTTTCATTATCTTAGCATTATTGTATCCATTAGTTACATATCTACTATCTCATTTCACAATCATTTACCATAAGAGCTTAGTTTCTTGCACTTTTGCATATTTACTCATTCTTTAGGTTGTCATTATGTTGGGCTTTTGCTTACACAATCTGAGAGAAAGTAGCTTTAAACGAATCCTTGGAGATAGAGGACGATGAGACAGTTTTGAAGAATCTTTTTGGTTTGAAGTGTTTTACTCTTTTAGATTCTTTGATATAATGTTTCATTGGTGTGTTATTAAGTTTAATAGTTGACATTATTTCACACACACAACTAGAAATAAAATTTATAAATTTATCCTAAACTATATCATTTATCGATATGGTATTCCCTTGACCATTTTCACTGATAATTATTGACCATTTAAGAACCAAGATGTTTGTGATCTTTATAATAAATTTCACATTCAACACCATTTTTCACCCCCAATTATCTACAAAGTAATGGTCAAGTAGAGGCATCAAATAAAACCAAATTGAAAATTCTCCAGAATATTGTCAATGATGTTTGTTGTGACTAGCACATCCACTTTAACCTTACACTATGATCTTATTGAACTAGCATTCGCACACCCACAAGAGCTACCCTATATTCCCTAGTCTTTGGATTTGAAGTAACTATACGATCGAGGTCAAGCTCTTGTCACTCAAAGTTTCCCCTATAAAATATCATTAATGATGAAGAGTATAGAGCTTCTAGGCTACATGGCTTAGAATTTCTATAAAAACAACATCTCAATGCACTCAATCACTTACAAGACTATCAAGACTATCTCCATCATAGTTACAATAAGAAGGTCATCTCAGAGAAGTTTGAGAGAGACTTGGTACTTAACGACAATCAAAAGAATCAATAAGAATGTGAAAATAAAGTTAAATTTTAACCTAACTGGCTAGGGCCCTTTATCATCACAAAGTCTTATGGATTAGGAGCATACTAGCTTGCCAAACCTAAAGGAGAACCACTAGATGAGCCTAACAATAGTGGTTACCTAAGGAAATTTTATGATTGATCCTCATATTATCTTAATTGAAAATTACCATAAATAAATTTAGAAAAATATCAAAAAGAGTAAAGAGAAAGCATCTACCCTATGGTAAAAACCACTTCAGTGGCACCTTGGATAATTACCATGGTGAAAACCTATTTACATGCACCGTGTGTAGAAACCAATATCCACCATCTATTAGCACTTTTATCCACTCCATATTTAATAAAATATTTTTCATACACCTATCACCCCTATCATGGCTTGATACTAGTCCATAATAAGATCATTCATCCTAAGTTTAGTGCACCAACTCATAATAAGTTCATGACATCCATTCCACTAATAACAAATCATATGCCTAACTGGGGGTATTTCCTCGACCTGGTGTTCGGATTGGATCCTTGAAGTCAGTATCAAAGGAATAATATTTTACACATTCCATACCATAATTTAATACTATCTGTAATAAAAAGATCATTCATTCATTCCATAATAAATCCATATCACATTAACTCACCATAACACAAATAAATTTCCATTTGCCTAGATGAGAAATTTAATAAAAAATAAACTATGGAAAAATACAAAATGCATTGAGCATTCATGAAACAATCACAAATAGGATACTCTTTCTAAAATATCAACAACCTACTAATCAAATTTTGAATCTAGTTTATGCATCTTATTCAACACTAGTACAAAAATAACAATATATGACTAAAAAAAGTACTAAAAATGTCTTATAAATGACTAAACATGGTCACATGACCATTAGTAGTTTATTGTCAATCATTTATAACATGACCAAATTGATGACTAAACCATTTTTAGTCATTTATTGGTTGTTTTGATTGATCGATTTGGTAGTATATTTATTCATTGATTTAGTCATTGATTGTTGTAATTTGGTCACTTATATAGTCATTTTTTACTCACTAATATATTTAATTATTAATTTAGTCATTGATTATTATCAACTAATCACTCATTTAGTCATTTTTATTCATTGATTTTAGTCCATTGGTAGTGTATTCGGTCATTAATTTTAATCATCATTTTGATCAATTTTGTAGTATACTTAGTC
This sequence comes from Sequoiadendron giganteum, assembly GCA_007115665.2. NCBI lineage: Eukaryota > Viridiplantae > Streptophyta > Pinopsida > Cupressales > Cupressaceae > Sequoiadendron > Sequoiadendron giganteum. Next base: position 420,478,540 of record CM021109.1, read on the forward strand.
ATTTTTATTCACTAATTTCACTGGTCATATATTTAGTCATATTTATTCATTGTTCATTGATTTTTGTCAATTGGTAGTACATTTAGTCAATTTAACTATTAATTGACGTCAATTAGTAGTATATTTAGTCATTTTAATTGACTGATATTTGAGGATTTAAACATAAAACACAGAAATACACATCAATCATCAATTGCACACAATAAGAGAGTCAATGAGAAGGAAAAATCACTGAACTTTATTAAAAGAAAGGTGCTCTTACAGCTTACACAAGTCTGAGATATATTTCTTGCTTGAAAAATGCTTAGAAATAGAATATTATAATTTTTATTTTCAGTCACGAGACTGAAAACCTGAGTTACAATGCATGGAAATGACATGAAATAAACTTCTCCAAAAAACTTTTGCAATGATGGAAACACATTCTTGGAGCCCTTCAATGTGAGCACATGCCCCTTTCATCTCTTAATAAAACTTCTACAATGTGGGAAATCTTCTTGGAGCAAGTTGTAACATGTAGAATCCAAGAAGGAGAGTGTTGATTGTGTCCCATTTATGAAGTTCTCTCCTTCAATGTAGTCAAGAATAACCCTATAATCTTTCCTCCTTTATATGCAAAATGCCATCTGATATGAGCAACAAGGTGTTTCCTTTTCCACCATGAATGAAGATGTGCCTCAATACAACTAGCAACATTACTATTAGTCTCAATTCAAAAAGAATAAAAGTGCATTGTATATTGCAAGTTTAAAAAAGTAAGTCCAAACACAACAAGAAGATAAATCAATTAAAAAAATTTTAGGAGACAAATCGCATCCATAAACATGGGAGATCTATACAAAATTAGAGAAATTGGCTTGGAAAATGAAGGCAATAGGGTATTTCTAGATTCAAGACTTGTACTTAATGCTATGGAATAGAAGAAAAAAGAATCATTTATTTGCCACCATAGTGAAAAGTTAGCAATTTCATTTGGTTTTTTAAACATGGCCCTTGGTACAACTATTAGAGTTGTTAAGAACCTTTGATTATGTTTTGATTTTCATAACAACTCTAATGCAAAGACCACTGCATCATTGTTGTTGCCTACTGATTTTCATTGCATGGACTTTCCTTGCCTTGAATCAATTGAGAAAAGTGATAAAGATGTTGCAGTCATATGTCATGCAAAGGCAACACTTTGAAGGAAGATCTGATTCCATACACCTAGGAAATTTGGTGCCTCTAAACTCAATAGAGACATGTCCTTCAAACATGTTGTGACAATGCAAATTAAAAAATATAGTAATGTATCATAAAAAGCTAGAGCTAGTTCATATTACATGTTATGATATCATCTTAGACCTAGTACATATGACAGTTGGGGTTTGGTTATTATGCATGTGTGACAAGTGAAGTAAGAAATCAACTAATTTAATAAAGGTACTCATGCCAATTTATCTTGAAGACATGCTTCTTTCAGTGGTTGTCAAGGTTGCATTGAATAACATTGTAATGAGGTGATTGTAGTGATATGGGACTATGCAAATTAAATTAATGATGTTGAGTGCAAGTTATTGAATGCGGTGATTATCATATCAAGCATATACATAATGAAAGTGCATTCTTGAATATGTTTGGTGAATAAAGTGCTTTTATGAAAGCTAGCCTTGAGAGGAGCATGTAGCATTATAACACTACCACCCAAATGATACTAAAGGGGTAGGGTTTTGATAGGAATCAATTAGCTCCCTATAAAACTAAGCAACTAAGGGTTTTTTTGACGAGATATTGAAAGACATGGAGTTAGACCATCTTAGTTCATTATCAATATGAGGTCCAAATTGAGCATATTATTCACCACAAAAGTAGAATTCAATATGGTATGTACTATGTCACTATGAATCTCTCCTATTTATTAATATGATGATATCAAATCTTAAAAAATGATATAAACCATATATTTAACCAATTTCACTTAAAACTTATGAAGATGCTAGTACAAAAATAACATACAATCAAAACCACGCAAAGTGCTAATAAAATTCAGAGTCCAATTCTTTTTATTTGACAATTTAGGATGTATTTTTCTTCTACAAGAAAAACTTCGTGTGTGCTAATTTTGAATGTATAAATAAATTTAATACTTCAATCTTAAGGTATATATTACTCAAATCAGTCTCTCTTCAAATTAGAATACCTATAATAAAATAAAAGCTTTAACATTTTTGAAATCATCAAATGTACCATTTGGTTTTGTCAATTCTTCTAAAAGAGATAGTGCAATTGCATGATCTAACTCATTTTCTTCCTTTGATGATGGACCATCCTAAAAAATTTTCCAAATATAGTAAGCAAGAGAATAGTAAGAATCTTGAAATAATCATATTAAACAAGTCTTGTAGAATAGTATAACCAAAAAACCAAGTTGGGGAATGTCAAATGCAAGAATATAAAGAATCTAACTAGAAAACCAAGCTAGGAATGTGAAAGAAATCACTGGTGAAAATCAAAAAACTCAATAATATGAGAAGATTGAAGCTATTTAAATTACAATGAATACTAGCAAGTATACTACCATGGGACTTTGAGGAAGATGCCAAATAAGATCATCACTTCTAAACCCTTTGGGACAACGTCCTTCTGATTGTTGCAAGAGAAATTGTTCTGAGGGATGTGAACCATTTCCATCATTTTAAATGGGGAAAATGTTATTGTGGTAAATATTGGTTATGCTAAATGAAACAATCTAAAAAATAGGCTTGCATGTTGAGTCACCTACTATGCCACAAACTCTTCAAGTGATGCTCGTGGTGATGCGAGAAAGGCAAGTTGAGTCACCCGCTATCCCACAAACTCTTCAAGTGATGCCCGCAGTGATGTGGGAAAGGAAAAATTCTTGTGAAAAATTATTTAATTTGACGTTAACATATCATTCCCAAAAATGTGAAGTGGGACAATGATTATTACTAACCCATACACTATATTATCTGGGAGAGAGAACGAAGGTGTCTACAGTTGTGGATGATAATTCTATGGTAATGGGAGTGTAGTTAGGGTGGACTAATTTACTCCATCCTCTCCCCTACCTATTGTATGATGCAGTTAAAGAGATTCTTTCAGTTCACTAACAATGTGGCTCATGGAAGGCCTCCCATTTTTTTGCTCCTTTGTACACAATATTATTAACCCTACAAGCATAGACATTACACCCAAGTGAAAGTTGTCCCCTGCATCTTTATCTATCAAGCTCTCAATATATCCTTGAGGAATCATCGACCTTGAGTACAACAACATAAATCAACATCACTAAATCTAACTACTCCATTTATGTTTTCTTGATTGAATGGTTTCTAAGTGTTAAGATAATAGTGTTGTCCTTTTTCTTACCCATCACTCCACCTGAACTATTCTTACAAATAGAATTTCTTCCCAACATGATCTCCAAAATCCTAATGTCGAATCTATATAATTCACTTTTTTCTGTTAAATTCCCACTTTTTTATAAAAGCATACCTACATTCATCGAGACCCTCACATTCTTGGCAATTATTCATTAGAGAACTTCCTTTAATAATTACACAGATGCAGTCATAGAATGGAATTGACATTCAAACTTACACAAGAATAAACAAGCCTTACATGTAATTGAGAATGACAAGCACCCTGATTACAATATTTAACTCGTGTAGCCACCCCATCAAAACCCTTTTCAAACTAAGCAATGATGTAAGGACAAGCATAAAATCCAAATCATAATTCAAAATTGTGTGATAGATTATAGTAAATCCCTTGGAATATTCATTTCCATTGTATATTCAGAGGTTCTTATCACATTACAGGTATTTCATAAAGAGATATAGTGGTTTTATCATCCATCAGAGTTTTGACATTGGAGGAAATAGTCTAAGGACTGTCACTAATAGAAGTAGTGATAGGATGGTTGCAAAGTAGTGACTATGTAGGATGTAAATGCAAGAGCAACAAGCTCATGTTTTGGACTTGTTGATGGTTTTTTTATGCACTTCACAACACTGGTAATGCGTAGGTGCATTACCTCTCTTGAAACACAATCTTCCACAATCAAATTGTAGAACACTATCCCAAGGTCTCTTGGATGTCAGGTCATGACGATGCTTGGAATATTTTAGTTGATTTATGTGATTTTCTAGAATCACAAGGTAGACTTATAGATGAGTTACAAAGTGGAGAAGTTGGATCAACAAATGGATTTCTTAAGATGGGAAAGTTGTTGAGTGTTTGCTGTAGGTTCAAACAGTAGTCTGGAACTCCATTTCAACATTAGATTTAGCTTTACAATGTGAAATGAACCTTGCCTAAGTTTACTTATTAAAAAAAAGGAAAAAGGGCAGGGAAGAGAGAAGGTTCCTGGATTTGAAACTATGAATGAACAGTGATTATGGAGGCTGCTATAGTAGACAAACTCCCTAAACTGGGTTTTGCTTGGCCAAGAGGATCCTACAGTTACACAAAACTAGTGCAATCTTCTAAGGACTACAGATTTTCAGTTTGCATACACAAATCATAAACATGCAAGTGAACTAAGTTGCAACAATCAAATAAAGAAGCCCGGTCTAACTTTGCACAGTAACTTGTCATCAACAAGTGCCAAAAGTATGGGCTGAAAGCTCATCAAATATTATAACAGCAATGTCCATCATCACATCCATTCAAGAAAATAACAACTAAAACTAACTTGGAAGGTAGAACCATGCACACATAATGAGAAAAGTCAAAAGTAACACCCATAGATCACGCAATGCTGCTTTCTATTGCTGCAAAATGTTTTTACAATAGCTCTCCAACCCTTTATAAATGAGGGGGAGACCCCTATCCATAGTTTTACAAATCCCAAATGAATGGCTATGATTGAGTTACATTGTGTGGCTTAGATTAAATTACATTAGGGCTTCACCTACCCCACAATATTCAGCAATTTAAAAGACATCTATTGTATTTTTCCTATTTTATCTTGTAGTGGCGAGTCATTGTAGTAGTTTTGTCTTCTAGCTAATTTCCCTTTTACTGTAGCTAAAACTACCTTCTTCCCAATGGAATTTCAGCATTCCTCATTGGATCAAATGGTTTTGTTGATGGACCCATGGTAGGCTTCTTGAAACTGGAAATGAGAGGCCGAAATGTTGTTTTAGGAATGTTGTCTTGAAAATGGCGAACAGGGCATGGCAGCCGGATGGTACCACCTGGCTGCAAATTTGGAATTTGAAAGGTCTATGGAGGATAAGATCCAATTGTACCATCTGGGTTGAAGTTCATTTTCAAATCAGAGGAGCGCTTGGACATTCCGGAGACAAGAGGCTGGAATGTTGTTCTGGAAAGGTTGTTTTGAAAATGGCTGACAGAGCAGGGAACTCCAAATGGAATCTCCTGGTTGAAAATTTGAAATTTTAAAGGTCAAGGGAGGATAAGATCTAATTTTACCATCTGGGTCGAAGTCCGTTTTGAAGTCAGGGGTGCACTTGAATGTTCCAAAGATGAGAGGCCGAAATGTCTTTCTGGAAATGTTGTTTTGAAAACGGCTGATAGAATATGGAACTTCAGATGGTATCTTTCAGCTACAAATTTAAAATTTGAAAGGTCAAGGGAGGATAAGATCCAATTTTACCATCTGGGTTGAAGTCCGTTTTCAAATCGGAGGTGCGCTTGGACATTCCGAAGACATGAGCCCAAAATGTCATTCTGGAAATGTTGTTTTGAAAATGGCTGACAGAGCATAGAACTCTGGATGGTATCTCCCAACTTCAAATTTGAAATTTGAAAGGTCAAGAGAGGATAAGATCCAATTTTACCATCTGGGTTGAAGTCCATTTTCAAATCGAAGGTGCGCTTGGACGTTCCGGAGATGTGAGCCTGAAATGTCATTCTGGAAATGCTACTACAGGAATGTTGTTTTGGAATTTTCAAAACTTCTAGAAACTTAATGAAACCTTTATCCCCAAAGTCTAAAAATGAAGGAAAAAGCGAATCGAGCGAGTGGGGGGGCGAAGCCCGAAAAACCCAAGACTTAGCAATTTTTTATTTTAGGGACAAAATATGGTTAGCCAAAAATGAGACTTTGAAGGGCACATTGACCAACTAGGATAGAAAAATGAGGGGCACGCAAAATGAGACGAGATAAAAGAAGCCTGTCGGGAGCAAAAAAAGAGGGTCCCTGCCTATGGCAGGGCGTGTGTGCAAAATATGCACAACAAATGGTGACTCGCTAGGGAAATGCTCTAGAGCATTTTGATGACAAACTGGAATCACGAACCCAAAATCTTTGGTTTCAACCTTCACGCTAGGGAAAACAAGCCAGACGCTCAACTAAAGGATTAAAACCACTAGTTAACCCAACCTTCAGTTTGCTGAAAATCCAAGTGTGTGCAATTGTGTTAATTCCCATCCTTCAGTTGCTGCAAGAACCCAAGCTCCATCAAGTTATGTTGTGTAGTTTATTCTAACTCCAAAATCATTTGGGACATTGCCTCACTGCTAGTCAGGCGTCCATAGCCCTGACGAGGTTGTCGTTGTGATTCTCCTGAACATTGCTCTACTGCCGACTGGGCGTCCATAGCCTCGGTAGAGTTGCTCATATACCCCTAAAAATTTGAATTTCTCTTCTTTTGATTTTCAATATTTTTCTTTCTTTCTTGGTTTCTTTTCTCTTTTCAGTTTTTTATTTCAACCTGCAAGCAATGAAGCTCACGCTTAGGGTTGAGAATCACAGTGGCACTGGAGCAGAATTTTAGATTTTTCACTTAACTAGACTTCACAAAGGACCTACAGTGACTATCAAATCCTTAAAATATGTGAGAGATATAAGATTCTAGAATACTTTAGAATTAGGCCAACCAACAACTTATCCACTTTGAATCAAACATCTAGATCACTTAATACTAACAAAAGATCCTCACCATCCACTCTAAAAAATTGATTAGAGTTTGACAAAGAAATACATAGAACAACCCTAGGTGATAAGTATGATTGTTTTGCACACAGATGCGCCCAGCCAAAAATAGAGGGACCCCAAGTAGAGCAGCAGCAAAGTGAGATAAAACAAAAGCAAACGAAAAGAAAACAACAAAAAGAAAACAACAAAACCAACCAAAGCGGGACAATGAAAGAAAACAACAAAGAAACTACTCTAAAGAAAGAAACTTACAACAAAAAAACTAACCTAAGGAAAGCAAGAAAGTGGAGTATTTACAGGAAACCTACACTACTCAAAACGAGTTATGTACAAAGATATTTACAAAGAACTATGTTCAAGCAAGGCCAACTGATATTCATGCCCATTGGATTTTGCAATGCGTGCACACGTAGATGAGCAATCGTTATAGTTCTCAACCATGCAGATTTATCCTTATATTCAGAGGGAATAAATTCAATATGGCAGCATTCAAATTCTACCCCAACATAACGAAGAATCAACAATTGAGGAGACTCATTAAATCCATGATTAATTCATAAACATGTCCATTTTTCCTCATTCCCATAATCAAAATGATAAGTGCAACTATGAAAATTAATAGGAGCAAGGAAAGATGGAACCTGGATTTCATCACATGGAGGTGGCAGCATTTGACAATTGAGAGCGAGCACCGTATCGTCATTCTTTGCATTAGCAACCTCGGGCGGGCATGGTGGAGGGTGCAACATCTCAAGAATCAAGTTTGCATAAGGTAGGGAGAATGGGGCAGCAAACACTTCTTCCACATCTTGCATGGGATCAACAATCCCCCTTGGCAGTTCTTCAAAAAGAAGTACTTCATCTCGTTGATCTTCTACAAACCGAGCGTCCACATGATTGTTGTCCTCGAAAGGAAACATGTTGTCCCATCACCTTTCCCAAGTGTTGATCTTATCTTCATAATGCTCAGTGTCATGGGATGATGACATGTGCAAATCTGTCCTATTGCAGCATCTGAATATGAAGGAGGATCAGCAATGATCATGGCCGAAGGACTCCAAGTTGCATCTTGTAGTCGACTGGGTGCTTCATCTCTATTGGTAGCTATCTCAGCACCCCCACCTTTTTCTTCTTCTCTTTGTTGTTCATGCAACTCATCATGGCGTTCACTCATTTCCCCTTGCTCACTATCACTATAAATGGAGAAGGAACCCCTCTCCCAATCCAGAAACTCTAGTGCATCACCATTCGGAGCTCAAAGAGTATGCTTTCATCGCTACCATCTTCTGGGATGTGTTGTTCCTCGACATGAGCATACCTCCATAGTACAACTCCCAATGGAAAGAAGTCATCAATTGATGGCACCTCATCAAGGGGGCCAAAATTTACTATGTGATTTTCCTCTAAAGACTCACCATAAATCCTATTGTCCATGGTACTCAAATGCTCTTGAAAAGGGAGAAATTCTTGATGACTGGTGGACAACATTTCTATTTGATCTACTACATCGCTTGAAAGCTCGAGACTGTATTGTTGTCCTTCTTCTATTGTTGTCCCAACATCCTCTTGAGGACTACCCCCAGGTAAGTCATTACCTGGCTTGGGCTCTTGGTCCTCACATTTTGTTCGTGAAGCAACTGCAGGAAGTGGTGTGCTCGACTACCTTGCTTGTTCTCTAACTTGTTGGACAGCTTCTTGGCATAGCTCACATGTGAACTTCGAGTGCGATAAATCATGGAGCCTACACCAATTTGGTAGTAGCAATACCTCCAAATCCACCTGACATTTTAGCTCAAACCAATCCTTTGCTAGCCTTGACACTAGCTCATTATATCTATCCATGATTGGGTTCTCATCGTCGTTTGAAATGAAAATATGGTAGTGAACAATTGCACCCTGTAGTTGTTCCCACTCCTCCAAGTCTACATTTTCAGTTTCTTGGTCACTATCATTAATGAAGGAGAGGTCTTCTAGTCTAATTTCAGTTGTGCCTTCATCATGATTTTCTGTTGTCCCAAGGCTGTCAACCTCTTCCTCTTGCTGATTTTCAGCATCTTCATTGGCTGCCCCAGCATACACTGCTGCAAAATTGATTGACTCATCCGCAGCTGCCAATGGCTCCTCTTCCTAAGTGGAGGACTACCCCTTACTGGTGAAGGAGAGGCTTTCCAACTCCATTCTTAGTGAACCTTCACCAAAGTTTTTTGTTGTCCCCAAAAAATTAGCTTCTCCTTCTTGATTTTCAGCTTCAGTGTTTGATGTCCCAACACTAGTTTGTGGCGGATTTCCTAGTTTATCTTGAAGGTGTTGTCCTCCAAATTCTGATAGTTTTTCTACCATATGGGATGACTCATTCTCCTTGACAGTTGGCTGCTCCAACTTTCTCAAATTGCCTTTGACTTGGGTGATGATGCTTGCACACGATGAACAAGTAAATTTAGAATGTGGTGCATTGTGAAATCTGCACCAGCTTGACATTAGTGCTTCCTCCAATCTTGGTCCATCTTTTCTACCCAAACATTCTTGGATCAGCTCTTCAAATGCCTTAGCTTCCTTGGTTTTCAATTCCTCCTCCAGGTCTACAAGGGCCAAAGGTTGATAGATTTCCCAAAAGGGAATCACTCCTTGCAAGACTCTTTCAATTCTGCTCAAGAAGGTTAGACACTCCAATTCATTGTGCCTATGGGTTCCATGAATTCTACATCTATTTGCCAATGCAAACTACTGCAATGGCCTCTTCAGTCTCCTATTTAAATCCGCATGTAGTTGAGTGATCCTGATTTGCACGTGCTGCTCCATTTCAACTCAGCTTCTTTTGCCTTCAAAATTTTTTGATTTTATGTTTCAGCATTAAAAGAGATCTCTCTATCTCATATTTCTTCTTTGAAAGTGCTCTTATCAACATTAAATCATTCAGCTTTGTAGCCTCAACATGTCAAGCCCTCCTTCAAGCGCCAGTTCTGTTGATGGTGTTTTTATGCACTTCACAACACTAGTAATGCGTAGGTGCATTACCTCTCTTGAAACACAATCTTCCACAATCAAATTGTAGAACACTATCCCAAGGTCTCTCGAATGTAAGGTCATGATGATGCTTGGAATATTTCAATTGATTTATGTGATTTTCTAGAATCACAAGGCAGACTTATAGATGAGTTACAAAGTGGAGAAGTTGGATCAACAAATGGATTTCTTAAGATGGGAAAGTTGCTGAGTGTTTGCTGTAGGTTCAAACAGTAGTCTGGAACTCCATTTCAACATTAGATTTAGCTTTATAATGTGAAATGAACCTTGGCTAAGGTTACTTATTAAAAAAAAGGAAAAAGGGCAGGGAAGAGAGAAGGTTCCTGGATCTAAAACTACAAATTAACACTAATCATGGAGGCTGTTATAGTAGACAAACTCCCTAAACTGGGTTTTGCTTGGCCAAGAGGATCCTACAATTACACAAAACCAATGCAATCTTCTAAGTACTGCAGATTTTTAGTTTGCATACATAAATCATGAACATGCAAGTGAACTAAGTTGTAGAAATCAAATAAAGAAGCCCAGCCTAACTTTGCACAGCAACTTGTCATCAACAAGTGCCAAAAGTATGGGCTGAAAGCTCATCAAATACTGTAACAACAATGTCCATCATCACATCCATTCAAGAAACTAACAACTAAAACTAACTTGGAAGGTAGAACCATGCACACATAATGAGCAAACTCAAAAGTAACACCCATAGATCATGCAATGTTGCTTTCTATTGCTGCAGAATGTTTTTACAATAGCTCTCCAACCATTTACAAATGAGGGGGAGACCCCTATTTATAGTTTTACAAAGCCCAAATGAATGGATATGATTGAGTTACATTGTGTGGCTTAGATTAAATTACATAAGGGCTTCACCTACCCCACAATATTCAGCAATTTAAAACACATCTATTGTCTTTTTCCTATTTGATTTTGTAGTGGCCAATCATTGTAGCAGTTTTGTCTTCTAGCTAATTTCCCTTTTACTGTAGCTAAAACTGCCTGAAATCTTCCTTCTTCCCAATGGAATTTTAGCATTCCTCATTGGATCAAATGGTTTTGTCGACGGACCCATGGTAGGCTTCTTGAAACCGAAAATGAGAGGCCGAAATGTTGTTTTAGGAATGTTGTCTTGAAAATGGCGAATAGGGCATGGTGACCCGGGTGGTACCACCCGACTGCAAATTTGGAATTTGAAAGGTCTATGGAGGATAAGATCCAATTGTACCATCTAGGTTGAAGTTCGTTTTCAAATCGGAGGAGCGCTTGGACATTCCGGAGACAAGAGGCTGGAATGTCATTCTAGAAATGTTGTTTTGAAAACGGCTGACAGAGCATGGAACTCTGGATGGTATCTCCCGGCTGCAAATTTGAAATTTGAAAGGTCAGGGGAGGATAAGATCTAATTTTACCATCTAGGTCGAAGTCCGTTTTCAAGTCGGGGGTGCGCTTGAACATTCCGGAGACGAGAGGCTGGAATGTCGTTCTGGAAATGTTGTTTTGAAAACGGCTAACAGACCATGGAACTCAAGATGGTATCTCCCAGTTGCAAATTTGAAATTTGAAAGGTCAAGGGAGGATAAGATCCAATTTTACCATATGGGTCGAAGTCCGTTTTCAAATCGGAGGTGCGCTTGGACATTCTGGAGACGTGAGCCTGGAAATGTTGTTTTGAAAATGGCTGACAGAGCATGGAACTCTGGATGGTATTTCTCGGCTGTAAATTTGAAATTTGAAAGGTCAAGAGAGGATAAGATCCAATTTTACCATCTGGGTCGAAGTCCGTTTTCAAATTGGAGGTTCCCTTGGACGTTTCGGAGACGTGAGCCCGGAATGTCATTCTGGAAATGCTGCTACAAGAATGTTGTTTTGGAATTTTCAAAACTTCTTGAAACTTAATGAAACCTTGTCAGTCCACTTAGGCACCACAAAAACATCCAAAATCCATAGGAAACCTATCCCCAAAGTCAAAAAAATGAAGGAAAAAGCGAATCAAGTGAGCGGGGGGGCGAAGCCCGAAAAACCCAAGACTTAGCAATTTTTTTATTTTAGGGGAAATATATGGTCAGCCAAAAATGAGACTTTGAAGGGCACGTTGACCAACTAGGACAGAAAAAATGAGGGGCACACAAAATGAGACGAGAGCAAAGAAGCACGTCGGGAGCGAAAAAAGAGGGTCCCTGCCTACAGCGGGGCATGTGTGCAAAATATGCACAAAAAGACTTAATAACCATATCATTAGGATATCATTGCTAAAGGTGAAAATGTATGAGTAATGGTAGTCATTCTATTTTTTTCACAGTATTATGGAGGTAGGGTATGTCATAAATGATAAAAAAAATTACACTTCAATATGGTCACTACAATGGAGGGAAACAAGCTCAAAATGCAAGTCAAATAGGTAATAGAGGGATAGACATATGGAGATGATTTTTGATAGAAGGAAAATATGTGAATTTTGATCATTAAACCCTAGTGTAATAAGGTCTTTGAGCTTCATGAGTGACAATGAATAATACCATTACTATCTATACCAATGCAAAAATCTATCCCTTCACTAGGCACCCAGTTGTAACTCATCAATGCGAAAGATAATTTAAAAATGTAGGATTAGAATGTTATAGAATTGGACTAGAAATCATCTAAATGTTTCAATTTGAGAACAAATAACTTCTAAATTGTAGGAGAAAGGAGATGATTCATTGTCTCCCAACTAGAGTATTTCCATCATCAAAGTAACATTTCCTTGTTGAATCATACTTTATTTATTTTCCCTTCTCACAATCCTTTTGTGTGTTCTTAATATGTGGCCATACTCGTTCTAATATATCTACCACATTTGAGACCATTTCTTTATTAAAATCATAAAGGATTCTCTCTTTTGGCTTAAAATTAAGAAAGGAAGGGGAATCTTCTTAAATTCATTTCAAAGTTCAAAATCTGAAAATAACCTTTAAACCCAAAGATCAAAGGTTGTCCTTTGGAGGAAAGTGTGACTAAGCTCTTTGTAGTTTGTTGAAGAGTGAAATATTGGCAGAAATATGATGCACATCCTTTATTTCTCAAAGTGAATTTTTAATGTCTTAGAATGAGATGCAAAGTTTTTGAATCGGGTGGAAAGGAACAATCATCCTATTGGTTCTATTTTTTTTGTAAATAATGTGTGAAATGGAGAAGAAGGCAATGAAAATGATTGTTTTTTAAATTGGGGAAGAAAGCTCAGTTGAAATTTCTCCTTACATATATTAAGGTGGTTCAAAATTCTATTTAAGTAGAGAAGGCACAGATGCACCTTCTCACACAATATCAATATCAAAAGAGAGGGAGTGGGTCACATGATTATTCCTTCTCCCATTGACTCTGAAATTGAAGTAGAGGGAAGAAAGGCACACCTACACTTTATCCCTCAAAAATCTCTAGTTTTAGAAAGGAACAAATGTTGAAAATCAAGTTTCTTGATGACTCCATGTTAGAGACAATTTTGGATAGGTGCCAAATTGAAGACCATGTCATGCATCAAGACCTAGATGATTACATTCTGATTTTTTGGAGCTTTGTTCAAGGCCACGGATAAGTTTGCATATCAAGGGCTGAAAAGTGTGCATCAACTAGAAGATGGATCATTTTTTCTGCCCAAGCATTCTTGTAATTGATAAGAACCTAAATGATATTAGTCCAATTTAAAGTTAGGGGATTTTGTGTTGTTTAGAATAGTCATTTGGCTTTAAAAATTTAGATGAGTGAAATTGGCAAGAGAATGGAAATTCTAAAGGAAGTGAGGGTGTAACTTTCTAGAGAGAATGCTAGAAAGTCAAAAGTCAAGTTAGATGTTAAGCATGTGTAATTTTATTTTGAAGGTAGAAATGGGATATGTAATTTGTTGATATATTCTGCAAAAAATTTGATGTAATGAGGTTCTAAAAGGTTACCAAATTTTAGAGTCTGTTTTCTCAACTAGCTATTTGATTGTACTTTTCCAAAAAGCAACATAAAATATTTGAATATGAATTGTGTGGTTGATGATTGTTCATTCAATCTTCAATTGTATCATTAGTTATATTTCACTTGTTTAAATTCAAGTTGTGTTACTTCATGAGTGGATCACAAATATTAACAATTACATACAAACACTCAAGTACATGTATATGTGTATACACATAAACATAGATATACAAATGTATGTATATATGTATAGAGTAAATTATATATCTAGATCTCTCTTAATAACCATTATATGGGCATTTGCATCAGGTTAAAAAAATTGAATTAGGTATTTACTTGTATGTACCCCATATGGTGATGGTGTAGGGTTGGGACATGCCTTGATTACAGAGCATGCCCCTCAGATTTGGGGACATTTAAAATATATTTTTTCTTAAACATAAAGCAAAGAAAAAAAACACTAAGAAAACTTGGATATGAAAAATTTGTAGCCATTGAAGAGACAATTCACATTATTTTCCCTTTATATTTTTAAGTACCAATACATTGACTTGGGAAGTAGCTACACATTCAAACACATTTATGCATCTCTCTATGGTTCAATGTTTCATTGAGCCCTCCAATTTTGTTGTTTGGGGATGTAGGGGAGAGGGAGTATGTGGAAATTTGAAAAATGAATTCTTGGAATCTCCCCTAAAATGTAAGGAATATGATTTGAATAGGAAATTACCATGGGAATGGGGAGTACATGATTGGGCCAGGAGGATGAGAAAAAGGGAAATGCATAACAAAGTAATGATTGACAAGTTTTGAACAAGGAATGGCTATATTAATATATATGAACAATAAAATACTCTTTTATAGTTATATAAAAATTAAACTTCTAATTAACATTCAGATAGGTTTAGAATCCCCTATATGCCCCAATAATTTCACATGTTAAAAATAAAGAAAAAATAGAAGAAAGCACATCGACAACAAAAAACAAGCTTTGCATGAGTACACAAAAATAGAATTTCAGTCAAATTCAATGTTTTGATTAAGGGGGGAAAGAGGGTTTTGAATGGACCTTAAACCATTTACAATAGGTTTTGAATGGACTTGAAACCATTAAAAAATAGGTTTTGACAAGGACCCAAAACCCACACAAAGAAGAACAAGTTGCTCATGGATACAATACAGACAACCAACAATGAACCAATAGCAGATCACCAAAGTAACAACAAGACTACCCAAATCTGCACAAATCAAAAGGTTTTGACAAGAACCTTAAACCCAACAAAGCCAATATTTACAAGGGATCTTGAACCCAAACCAAATTTAAAAGGGAACCTAGAACCCACTTACAACCAGATAACAAGGAACCAAAATCCCTCACAACATACTAGGTTTTAATAGGGACCTTAAACCCACTAATCACACAAACACAACATAGCTCCATCAAGCATGAAGAATAAGAAAACCTCTTACAGCACCACCAACCATGAATAGCTGAAACAAACTCCACCTTAAAAGGAGTAGGCTCCCCTCTATAGGAGTAGATTCGATGAAGACCTTACCACCACTGCAAAAACACTGTAATAAAAAATAGCTCCACCTCCATAGGAATGTGTACCATCTCAATAGGTACGATAACAATAGAGGCCAATAGCATAGGAAGCACCTCCACAAATCCACAGACCCCCCCTCTACCTCTAAAAGAGAGGACTCCACCGAATTCGAAGTTGTCTTCATCTCAAAAGAAGACACAGATGGGAGAAACAAGAAGAGATCCACCCAACCATTAGCAAAGAAAATCATGATAGCCATCGGCAACTTAAGAGGATGGGCCAGCAAGAGAAGGAAAGGGCCACACACACCACACCAAAAAATATCATGGGAAAACAAGAAACATGATAGGAGCAGCCCATTCAAAAGAGACTTAACAGAGCCCATAAGCCAAAAGCCCAAAAGGAACCCAAATGAAAAGATTGAGAAACCCCCAAAAAACACTCCTCAGACAAAAACCTAAAGAGAATAGAGGCCTGATACAAAAGCATCAACAATGGAAAGGGCTTAACCAACATGGGGCACACCCCAAACCACGAATTGGGCACACCAAAAGAACAAAAATAACCTCTAAACAATGAGACACAAAGATAAAGGTAGTAAAGCCTCCCAAAAAACTAGAGAGAATCGAGAGGAAAGCACCTCCAGCAAGAAGAGTCCCAAAAAAGGCCACTTCAAGGTAGGGGAACACCCAACGCAAACCCTATGAACAACCAAAGTAGCAACAAGGAGGGAAACCACCACAACCCCAAAAGTTGCTAAAGTAAATAAACCTTGAAACACAACCCTCTCGAAGTACACCAAGCTAATGACAAAAATCCAAAAGCATTGCAAAGGAAAAACACCAAACAGTACATGATAGACCCCGCCTCTGGCCCAAACCAAGAACTTCCAAAATGACTCCAAAAGATTAACACAAATCAGCACATGATCTATCCCAAAATAGTAGCCGAAGCACGCAAAAAAAATCTTGAAGTAGTCAATAGTCGACAATGACTAAGAGATCGGGAGCCAAAAACCACAAAGCACCACATGAAGAGCCATAAAAGACTCCACCAAAAAACTAGAAAATAGAAAATCCCCTCCGAAAAAGAGAGCACAGATAGCTCCAAGAAGCCTCAGGGATCTACACCCCATAAGGGCACAACCAACGTAAAAAGCAAAGCAACAAACCAAGGATCACAACCTCCAGCAAATTCCGAGTGCCAGGAAACACAAACCCATGCCAGGCCAACCTTCATCATCATCTTCATCTGAGTCATCTCCCTCGCTTGCATTACTTGAGGAATTCAAATTCTAATCCTCACTCCCTCTCCCACCCAGCAACCTTCACTCCATTTATTTCATATCAAATTTTTACACCTAAGAATATGATCCATTTATTTTAAGTATATTAAGGTTTGGCCTTGGTTGTTGGCACTACATGCAAGAAGCCCTACCATTTCTCCGAGGATCCTCCTCTTAACACTAGGGTAAGCAAACTCCATTTTTGATGCAGTAGAGAGTGACCCTATGAGGTTTGAACCTTGGTTTTTGGCTCTACAGGAAAGAAGCCCCACCATTTCACCAAAGGGTCACCCTAGTCAAGTTCAATGTTGCACCTTGATTTTATTTAGGAATATTATAACATAAAGAGCGCATAAAAAGTAGAAGTTTTTTTGAATTTTCTAGAGCTTTTGATTGCCTTCCAATGACCAATGATACATTGAACTTTGTGTAAAAATTTGCAACATCTTTGGTGTGATCCACTTCCAAAATACAACCTATGAATTACAAGTTTGTAATATATGAGATATCATGAATTATCTTTTTGTGTTAATAAAACAACACTAGTAGATACAAACTGAGCCAAGAAATAGTCCAAGTTGGAAAAATGTTAATACCTATTCAAGCATCTGATACAATTTTACTTTTTCCTTCATCTCAATGTTAAATATCTGTAGATGATCCTGAGTGGTGCCAGGTATTTGAGTTTCCATTCATAACATATGAAATGTTAGATCCAAAATTTCAACATTAAGTATGATTAAGCATTAGTATTTAGTAATTTGACTTCCTGATTGTTTGTCTCCATTTTGCTCTATAATGTGGCAACATTTTGCATTAGTTACAATTACAAGCATAGTGCCTTTTGAAAAAAGATACAATTTCCCTACTCTGATTTAAACCTTATAAAGATAAATATTAATGTAATTGTAATCCAAATAAGGTCTCAACCTAATTTGCATTTTAAAAATCTTGATCATTACTTCCAAAGTGGCATAAAGTTTACTTTCTTGCAAGGTTTTGAGTGTGTCTTGTTTTGTTTTTTTGCCATAAGCCTCTACGTTTGAATAAGGGGCCTTTATTTCATATTCAAAACTTTGGAAAAAGAATTTTAATACATTCTTTGGCCTATTTTCTTGAAAATCCATGGGCAAGGTTGAGAAAGTGATAAAATTTCAACTTGGAATTTTTGTTTGAGAGGGAAATCCTATGTTGGCTTCTTTCATGCAAGTTTCCTTGATTTTGACAAAGCAAAAAGAAGGAAATCTTGGGATCATGAAGGAAACTATACCCTTGAAAAGGGAAAGGACCTCTTTTTTATGCAATGCTCACGTTTTGTACAATTTTGCAACATTCTTCAACTCCATATCCATGAATCTATCTCACGGAGATTGCTTTTCCTCATCTTTGTGTTTCTAAGAAAACAAGGCAATGTTCTTTTCTTCATTGCTTGCATTGTGAAGAGGTTGTTTTCTATTTAGAGGCTTTTTTCCTTCCATACTTGAGCTAGGGATTGAATCATGTTAAGAATGCATATTCCTTGTGAAGGATGACTTTCAGATCTTTGTGTTGAAAGAAATGAAACAACAGTAGGTCAAGAGAGTTTCCATGCTTTAAACCTATGCTAATTTAATCATTGAGTAGGGTTTTTGAGTCACATAATATTGGATAGCCTAGGGTTTCAAATAAACAATAAAAGGTAGAAGTATTGCATCAAGGTATGGTGGTTTTAATGTCTACATAAGGAAGATCAAGTTTTACCAATAGCAGTCCATCAAGAGCTTGATTCTTCTAAGTGGAAATATTTTCATTATTATAGTCAAAAAATTCAAGGACTTTGATAGGACAACCAATGTTTTCATTCAAGTTTCTTTGGCATGGAAACCATAGTGACAAGGTTGTAAAGGCATTAGTGAAGTAGAAGAGGTAGTGACAAGTATTTCTGGCATGATTGTGATAGCACGGATTCAACCCTATACCAAAATTTTATGGCATATCCAACCCATGCAAGGGACTAAGCAATTGTTTTTCACTGGTTTTACAATCATTATCATGAATTACAAGATATCTTCCAAAGATACAAAGGGGAGATAATTATGTTTAAAGTCCAGGGTATGTTTCATTAGCTTGTAGAATTTTGGCCAGAAGATTGAATCACAGTGGAAAGCAACCCATCATTCATGATTGGAGATGTAGCATATGTTAATGCTAAATTTTAACATGATCTTATGCTTGAGAAGGCAGGGGTATTAAATACATGAAAACACTATGAAAATTCTTGGTATTAAATACACAGTCATAGTATTAATCATTTATGAGGTAGCCTTATAAACCACTGTCAAAGAGATGAAGGCAGATCATTCTTCACCATGATTAAATGTAGCATATTAGAGTGATAGTGACCTTGATATGACTATGATCGGTCTTTATGACTAACAATAAGACCTTATGACAATCCCTTTGAATGTAATAGAGACTTTTTTAATTCAAAAGGGATGATAAGGACTATGTCTTATAAGGTATAGAAATGATTTATGATAGTCCTTCATGGAAAGAACACAATATGTAGCTTAGTAACATTTGTAAATGCAATCTATGATGAGAAGAATGACAGAAACTTGAGGTGTGACAATCAAAAAGAGACTGAACAGTGACAAGATAATAAAGCTCAAATCTTGCATAGTAAAGTGGAGATTTTAATAGTGAGTTTCCTTACCCCCTTGCTGACCTTAAGGGTTTTTCAAATGCTATTGACAGTGTTAGACAAGGAAAATGCAATCAGGGAATGACTATCCAAATGAAGTAATAGTGGTAATCATAGGTTCAATGTTTCTTCTTAGCCATTGTATAATGGAGGTAGTGGATTGCATGTTTGAGTAGGTTTTTGAGACTCATCAAAGATGGGAGAATAGTGAATAATACCTTGTGGACTATGAAGTAGTGACAATAAGGTTGAAGGATCTTAAGACCCATTATACCATGAAACAATGAGTCCCTTGTAGTAAGTAGGCGGTCTATAGGGCATAGTTTGATTTTATAGAAGGATGCTCATGAAAGGAATCTTCAAGTGACAATGAGTGAGTTGTTTGAGATTGCAGCTAAGGGTGCAATATCCATTCTTAAAGGCAATTAGAAAAGCAGTAAATGTGCAAGAAAATCAAACCCTACACAACAAACAATTCACAATGTTATCTTGCATAATGCCTTGAGTTTGAAGACAAAAATATTATTGTATCTTGATGAAAGTAGTGACCTTAATGGTCAATCAATGGCAACCATGATTTTAAAACAAGCTATTGTGCTTATGGAGTCACCATTTTAATTATGTCAGTGAGTGGTGGTTTGAAACAATGGCAAGTATGAAGGACTTACTTTATATGCATATTACACAGTCTAGCTTAAGACAACGTTCTTAGAAGAGATTGAAGGTGGATTATGGAACTCAAGGGTTACCATGATAAATATTAAAGCAAAGACTGAGATTTATTTTAAAGCCACTCTCATAAAGATATTAAATATGTCACATGTAAAACCCTAGCAACTGGAGTAATGAATACCGTGCCAAAGAGGACATTATCTAATTACAGGAAAATACATCATTTTTTTTTAAATTAAAAGAAATCATTATAAACCATACATAGGATACATTGATACTTCAAAATCATTTGAAGGAATTTGAAATTATGCAAATATATGTCAATTAAATACCTAGATTACAAATAGTAGTGTGAACAATGTAACCCTTGTTGGGCAGAATAGGAATGAGATAAGAAACAATGAATCATATGCCTCATATCACACACATCTCCTTACCATTCTTTGTCATTCTTTACTAAAAAGATTGAACCCAACTAGCTTCAACTATTTATAGGGAGAACATAAGCAAGTCATTTCACTTCTCCATTTTGGTGGGCTACACCTTAAAATAAGCTTGCAATGAAGGTTTTAGAGTATGTTTATTAAAATGAAAATTATGTCATTTAAATTCTCCATTTTGGCGGGCTACACCTAAAAATAAGGTTTCAATGAAAGTTTTAGAGTATTTTTAATTAAAATGAAAATTAGGAATAGCACTATTGATTTTTTATTCCTTAAATGATCTATTCAAATGGATTGTGACTAAATAAATGACTAACTATTTAGTCATTTTTATTTGTGTGACTGAATAATTTTTTGGTCACGACCAAATTAGTCATTTATTTACTCATTTATAGCTGAGTTGCAAAAAAATAGTAGAATTTAGTCATTTTTAGTTGTTGTGACTAATTTTTTTAGTCATGTAGTCATTTATTTGCCAATTTCTACTAGTGTAACAAATCATTCCTTAATGGATGCATCCTTCTTACAATGGTCATTTTCTACTATTTCAAAAAATATTTTATGGTAAGAAAATATAATAGTTGTTGATTTGTTTAGTCCTTGAGTTTTTTTATTGCTTGATTTATCTTATTATCCTATTCCAATTTTCCTCAAAGATATCTCAAAATTATTAGAGGATAAAGAATGGGGCAAGTTCATTGATTTTGTATATTGTGTTTGTGGAATGTCTTTAAGTGATGCTCTAACAAGTATGACTCTTGTGTGTATGGGACTAAACTCTAGAATTAACAAATTTCCCTATGTATATAAGTTCATTTAAACGCCTTACATTAGGGTTATCTTGATGTGAAAATATGTTCCTTGCATATTTTGATAACGTTCCACCATGTCTAGTACATTTAAGAACAATCATTTTTTTTGTCTTTATCTAGGAAAAGTATATTGAAGTCACCAAGGTTTTTCTCAGCTTGGTGTACATATATCCACTTGTCGCATATCAAAAACTTTAGGCAAAAGGATAGAGCCACTGCCATGGATTATCATGCCTTGGTATGCATACCTCCACTTTCCACATAATAAAATGCTCTATAATGATAAAAATAGCAAAAAATAGAAAGCATATTATCTATCATTTCTCATATCCATCTACATCAATCTATTTATATTAATTTATCTCATTTCTATCTCTTTCATCCCATTTATCATACATCCCATTATGTGACATCAACCAAAAATAACCATTTCCTTATTCTCTTCTACCATAATAATTTCATCTTGTGCATGTATCATGACACAACCAAAAACAAAGCATAATGCATCCACATTACCCATATATCCTGCATCCATACACATGTTAGGAACCATATAATGCATATCATAAAAAAATGCATCATTTGCTATGTATACCACATGTGTGGATATCATCACATATATGCCCTACATCCATTAGATCCATGTCATATAAGCATCTAGGTCATCATTATCATATCCTCAAAAATTAAAAAATATCATAGAATTACATCTAGTCTATCTATCACATTATTACATATCAAAATTGAATAGAAGCTATAACATCATCACATAATGTATTAGTATCACCAAAATCAAATTTATATATATCAAGAAATAATGTGCCATAATACATTACTAACTAGAACCCGCCCAAGGTCTTATCATATATAGATATACAATACATCATGCCCACAAGCCAAAATCATGTGTCTACAAAAATATATCATCTAAATCCCTAGATCTATAGAGAGCTCCCTCCCTCAAAATAGGTAGGAGTAGGATGTTGCAAACCTAATGGTCTTGGAGCCTATGAACCTCTCTCTCCCTACTATCCACTCTTCCTTGGTACTGATCTAGGAGTTGGTGGCCCCATCACCTCCTCACTCACTGATGTCCATAATCTAGATCTCTTTGATCTACTATGAATAAAATTGAGAGCTCATCAATCTGGTGATACTACTCCCTCATACAAATAATTGTAGTAAAAATTCTCTTGTGCATACCTTCTAATCTCTAAGACCATCATTGTAGCAAGACCCCATGCCACATCTTTAATCCTTAGTAAATATTTATCCACTTGTTTAGATTGAATAAGTGTTGCATCTCTTCACCATCACATTGGCTAACTATGCCTACAAACCCTATACCTAAGCCTCTGCACTCACCAAGCTTATAAGTCCTACACTTGGCCTATAGAGCTACAACCTGATAATCCCCACCATGACCTACTATCTCCTCTCCTATCAGTGGATACTATATCACCTACTCTCTTACTAATGGAGATTACACTACCTACTTTACCATTGGTGGTGGCGCCACTACTACCTAGACACTAGGTACCTATCTTCCATCTCCCTTGTCATCACCATTCCCAGCTTGGTGATGTAATCACCTACAACTCCTCTCCTCCTCACCACTTCTCCATTTTTGTTGTCCTCTACCATCACCACTTGCAATATCTATCAATCGTGTAGCTCTCATCCCCGCTCACCACATACCATTATATAAGTTGAGAAAACCAACCTCACAAGCTCCAAGATTCACCTACATGCAATAACCTATCACGTGCAAAAGATATTCAGAACCAAAGAAGATTTTCTACAAGCCTCAAAGTAAAAATGCATTAAGAGAATAAATAATTACAATGTGTTCAATCCTTATGAAGGAGATCAAGAAAACCTAAATGAAACCCTAGTGTGCACACTTAATAATTAAATTATTATTAATGTGCCTAATTTTAGCTTAATTAAACCTAAAGGAATAAGTGACTTAATTAATTAACCAATATGATTAAATTAATTAAGTGGAATAACTTATTACTCTAACAACCCCCCTTAAGATGAACTTAGGGAGTAGCTAAAACACTAAGGAAAAGTTGCATGAAAGCAATATGGGTCCCGACAACAAGGCCTGATCAGGTACCCAAGTACAAATGCAATGCAAACTAAACTAAACGGGGTAAAGGAGAAAACCTAGTGGGAACAAAACTCCTCCCCAAAATATAATGCATAAAAAAACTAAGTGATGAAAGATGGAGGACTCCATAAGACCCCCCAAGGACACCATCCATCACAAGTATACATGAATGAACCCCCCAGAAGAGAGGAAGAAATAGACCACATAGCCCCCCCATAATGAAGTAGCTCCAAAAGGACTAAAGAAATCGCATCTCCTGAAAGAAGTGAGAGGGAAGAGGTCGGATGAAAGCAATATTTGAAGGTGAAGTATATTTAGCCCAAGATGTCTCCATAGAAGCAGGTGTGTCCACAACCCATGAAGAAGTCAGAGTAGGTGAAGACTGTAGTGAAACCTCCAAAGATGAATGCTCAACTAGGTCCTATTGCATTGAAATAGAAGAAACCACATCTGTAGTCATAGAAGTATCAACAACTACAATAGTAGGTGGAGGAGATGGAATGGATGGCTCAAGAACGGGATCCGAAGTCAGAACACCAATGTTCAAGAAGCCAAATTTCTTCTCTGAATGATGAGTCACACTAGAAGTGTGATGAACAGCTATAGGAACAAAAGCACCATCAGTAGAAAAATCTGCAAAGGAATACAAGCGAGATGAGTGATCCACCACCCCAGTAGAAATACTGCTCTACTCTCCAAGTCTTTGATGATAATTGAATTAGGTGTGAACTCCACAGATCTCCCATTTCCTCCATGTGTGATATGATATATGGAAAGAAGGTTGTTCATCAAATGAGGAGCACACAAGACATTCTGAAAAGTGTTATCCCCAAAACTAATAGACCCCTTCCCTCTAACACTCATGTATGTATTATTTCCCATTAAAATAAGAGACATAGTGTGAGACTCAAAGGAAGTGAACATAGACTGTGAAGATTCCATATGATGAGATGCTCCTGAATCTAGAAGCCAACTCCCTGATCCAAGACTTGAAGAAGCACAAAGAGCATGTCCCTTCATATCTGATGAAGTATGTAAACCAACTATGCCCCTGTCATGCTGCTTTGAAGAACAAGAATTAGGGGAAGGAGATGATGCAGACATCCTAGAAAGAAAATCAATCTAATGTTTCTGAAGAATATGCTTCAGCTCATCAATGTCCTTATAGCAACTATGTTCTAAATGTCCTTCTCTCTTGCAATATCCACATGTAACCTTCTCCTTCCTAGATGATTTCCTCTTAGAAGGGGAGGATTAATCTGAGGAATCCTTTTTTTGCTCATAAGATTTGGAATCCTTTTTTTTTTGTTTCATTCCCTTTCCACTTGAAGCCTTCTAGTCTGTGAGCCCCTGAGATGCAATGAGTGCCTGTGATGAAGAGGGCTTCAACTTGCCCATGCTAGCCAACTTGGCCTACTCTCAAGTGAGAAAAGATGCAAAATCATCAATATAAGGCATAGTAAATCTAGTACCAAGTGTATCCCTAGTAGCATAAAAGGTAGATACAAAAACTGAATAATCTGGTCCAAGCTTAGAAAGAATGGCTGAGAGTCTTCCTTCTGAACACCACACTGTGAAATTTATAATCTAAGAGACTTAACATTTGTGAAGAACTCTTGGATGTTGTCAAAATTCGTAGGATTTAAGCCAATAAGCTCATTCTCCAACTGAAACCCTCTCATAGTATCCTGCTTCCCAAACAAAGACTCCAAAGTAGTCCAGATCTGATTGGGTGTAGTGCAAGACTCTGGATGGAATAGGAGATGTGAAGAAATAGATAATCATAATGTCCCAAAATCCTCATCACACCTACTAAACCATTTTCTCTTCTTAGTAGCACCTGTAGGTTCAACCTTTGTACCCATGGTCACCCTATATAACCCTTTGTTCTTCAAATGGATCTCCATTTTTTTTCCAAGCAAATTAGTTGAATGAAGTAAGGGGTGAAATATTATGTGAATCCATGTGAATACAACATTATATACTCTCAAATAAAAAAGGATAGCTCTTTGATCTCAAAAAAAATGGCATGAATGCACATTTCCCAAGAAAATAACCAAGAAAACAAAATCTGAGATCAAAT
Organism: Sequoiadendron giganteum; assembly: GCA_007115665.2. NCBI lineage: Eukaryota > Viridiplantae > Streptophyta > Pinopsida > Cupressales > Cupressaceae > Sequoiadendron > Sequoiadendron giganteum. Next base: position 420,504,051 of record CM021109.1, read on the forward strand.
AAGAATATCAGATACTTGGTAAATATTCTATAAAATCAGGTCTGATATCTATGTGGATCATTGAACTAGCTTTCCGACGCCTATTTTTTTGCACAAAACGGAGTCCAAACGCAAACGTTATGCCTCCCAAAGTGAAAACAACAACTTCTAACTTTAGAGGCCTAAAAAAGCATCAAAAATGCAAAACCAAAAAATCACACCTACACCACTAGATAGAGCATCGAACCAGATTTCCAATGATATCTTGTTTGCAAAAAATGAACACCGTATTCAAACGTTATAGCCAATATCGTGAAACTGCTCTAAATCTGCCCAATAAAGCCTCTAGAGCCCTTAGGGGCTGAAAAAACATAGCCCCTGGTCGCATGCAAGACCAGGGGTTAAGCGGTTGGGAGCTGAGCTAAAGCCCTCACTCACCAATATGATCGTCGCTAGGGACTGTCGACCCAATGAGGGTTGAGCTGAAGCCCCCACTCACCAATATGACTGTTGTTGGGGGTTGTCGACCCGACGGGGGCTCCTGGTCGCTTATGTGACCGCTGCAAGAGTTGGGTCAGTTGGCAGGGCTGGACGTGGAGTGCCTGGTCACTAATGTGACTGGGGTGGCACTGCAGGGAGCCCACGGGGGCTGATTTAGGGAGCGACGACACTGTGGTGGAGACCGTCGGTGGTGGTGGCTGAAGGGTGGTGCGGCAATGGTCGCTTGGTGGCGAGCGAGTGTCGCCTAGTTTTACACTAGTAGAGAAAATTGCATGCACATTTTCTGCCCTTTTAAAAAAAAAAAATCAATTTTCCTGCCTCGAGAAGTGAGTTGGGGAGGTCTTACGGCCTCTCTGGCTAATTGTTTTTGTCTTTTTTTTAACTTTCTCAAAAATTGATGAAATGGCAAGCATTTCTAGGGTTTTTGGGCACTTTGAACGCGATGGCAACATCCGTTTTGCCCAAAAATGCATAGAAAAAATTCCTACCCCCAGATCCACAAAAAATATGCCTGGCTTGAAACCCTTGCACATAAAAAATCACTATGAGGAAATATCTTCAAAAGAAGAACAGGAAGCTATAGGCTTGGAGCTCTAATACCATGTAGAAGTTGAGAAACCTAACCTCACAAGCCCCAAGATTCACCTGCATGCAATAACCTATCACATGCAAAAGATATTCAGAACCAAAGAAGATGTTCTATAAGCCTCAAAGTAAAAATACATTAAGAGAATCAATAATTACAATGAGATCAATCCTTATGAAGGAGATCAAGAAACCCTAAATGAAACCCTAGTGTGCACACTTAATAATTAATAAATAATTATTAATGTGCCTAAGTTTAGCTTAAGTAAACCTAAAGGAATAAGTGACTTAATTAATTAACCAATATGATTAAATTAATTAAGTGGAATAAATTATTACTCTAACAACCATAATCTGGTGTATTCCTTGCATCATTAATATTTAGTCATGAAATCCACCCCACCAATACCAACTCCTCAAAATCATCGATATTTATCTCTAGACTAATCATGGGTCCCTAATATATAGCCTCTCTATAATGCAGGAAATATCATGTCACCAATAGGTACACCCTATCAATCTCTAAATTGTTTGTAAACTATCTAGAAAATAAAGCTTGATAATTTGTATCATCCTCCCAATCAAATAAAAGGTATTTCAATAATATGGTATATGCTCTCCAACATTCGACCATGCCTCACAATGCCTCCAAGGTCTCCAGGTAAAACTAACCATATCATCTATCACATGTTTCCAATAATGAGCATCTCCTAATTGGAAATATGTCAGAGCTTGATCATAACTATGAAAATACGGTAATCCATGTGCGTGTGCTATGTTTGTTAATGCTCACAATATTAATATGTGTTCCCATGCCCATATATGAAGGAGTATCATCCACACCCTATTTTGGTCCCATGTCTGTACACAACTTGGTGAAGTTGATGATATAGAGTAACTAGTACACACTGACCCCAACATACACAACACCATCTTTAATCATCCACTCTATCATTATCCTATATCTAATAGGAAATCCATGACTCCTCTTGTCAAGTACTAACACACTACTAATCATAGCTGCCAACAACATAGGTATCCTATCAAAATACATCTGCATGCAGCTCAAATGGATCTTGTAATCCTCTACCCTAAGGTCAATTATCATAAAACTTGATTGAGTGCCAACTCCCCACCATCCATGTCATAAACCACTTGCTCTCCATGGATCAATATTTGTAGAATCCTCCACACATCCTTGAGGTTGATTATCACCTCCCCAGATGCTAATAAGAAAGAGTGTTGCTTGTTATACGACCTCCTATCTAATGTAGTCATTATAGCCCTATTTGCTTGAATCTGTGGCATATAGGTGATATAAAATAAACCAATGGCCTTTAGGAAATCTCACTCATCCTCAAAAATATGCCACCTCAACCTCAGTGCATATGGATTCCTCTCATGAGACATCAATGCCTCTCAACCACCTTGTACCCAACAAGACAACTTAGTTATTCTAGTTTCTATCAACTTTACAAACCCTCACTCTACATGCCACTTCTAGCATCAATCAAGTAAAACTTAACATTTATGACATTTTTGGAAACAAACTTACCCTTCCTATTTAAGTCGCCCTAATCTGGCCCCCACTCATTTGTCTTCCTCCATAAGGAAATTGAATCAATATAGTGCTTAAATGTGCCAATATAAAGCACATTTATGCACCTCTTTACCCACAACCCTGCCATCTTTACCCACATTTTTTTTATTACCATCAACTTATGTGCCATTATCATTAACTTATATGCCATTATCATTAATGTATGCACCATTAATATTAACATTTGTGTCATTTTTATAAACATATACACCATATTCATATATAGTTGTGCACCTCTAATATACAACTACGCCATCATTTCTCATAACCATGGCCTCATTACATAAATGCACCCACTCTCCCACCACATGCACCAATTTTGAGCACAAGTGCATGCATATAAGGCATATTTGCACTCATTTTTGGGCATAAATGTGCTTGAGTCCCCAACAAATACATATACCCAGGGCATAATAACACCCAATCCCCCAACAATTATGCATATGTTAGGAAATTGCACCACACCAAAACAAATATGCCCTTCCTTTGCACAAATTCCCTCTACTTGTGCCTATCTAGGGTTTGGAACATTTTCCCAAACCCTTACTAAACCCTAGTGAAACCCTAGCTTAAAATACACAAAATCATGCACAATTGGAAAAGCCAATTAGAAAATCTACCTTGGTTGGTATGTCATCCCTCTGTTAAACACCTAGAATACTAAGAGGGGGTGAATCATTATTCCTTGCAATTCATTAACTTAAAATGCATTTCACAATATCTCATTCAATGTGCAGTAATGAAAGAAACATTAAAATTATGCATCACATCAATAGACGCAAGGACGCCAAATTTTTGTGGAAAATCCAAAAAGGGAAAAACTATAGTGAGGATTAGCTCACAACATATTGTAACCAGTTACAAGATATTATAGAATGGCTCACTACCAGGTGGACTCACTATCTGAAGGACTCACTATCCAGAGAATAGAAGAAATGGCTCACTACCATAATAGAAAAGAGGGTGTCTCACTGCGAGAGATTGAACTAATTATAATGCATATACAACTTGTTGAAGACAGTTCCAATTAGGCTGAGAAAACTAACTTAACACACTTCATACTTCACCACAATTTCACTTTTCACTTATCTACACCATATCTTATACCACAGACTCTACACACACTATTCACCATATTCGCACAATGAATCAACCTTGTATAAATACTACAACACCCCAAATCAATTAGGCTGACTTAATTAGATGTACCATGTACCTCATAACCTGTCGGCCCAAAACATCAACACAGCCACCTTGTAGAAAGAACCATAACATGTAACACATTAAAATAGGTTGGCATGACCTTAGTTGCTCCCATTAATCTTCTCCTTACACAACTCAACTCCTCACCACCCCAAAATACTTAGGTCGGCACCAGATAGAAAAATTGGTGATGTGATATCAAAATGAACCAACTGTTCACTCACAAATTGACACACAAACCACCAAACACTTTCCACTTGGAGCATACACACCTTTGAAATTTGTAAACACTACCACAAATCCGCATATCAAAATAGTCATCCACGATGGAATATAGAGTATTGCAACTTACATTTTATCACTACAACTCTACAATTTTCAGAGCCAATACTTTGGCAATGCTATCGTTGACTGAAAAATATATTAGGTCATCAAACTTTGGATTTAGACTCTTCCAACATGTACCAACATTACCTTAAAACTGCATAACTAGATTCTTCATAGAAAAGTAATGCAAACCTCAAAATTTGTTCATTAAACAGTGAAATTGCACTCCAAGACAAGAAAATATCCAAACTATTTGTTCTTCTCTGGACCAACACTTTTGCATCTCTATCATGGTTTGCCAATAATTAAAATTCTATAAACTGGCATGCTCATCAACCTTCATCAATCTCCCCACTCAACAATCTTTTCACACTATACATTATGCTCATATTACTAGTTCAAGTCTCCAACAATCTCCTCAATGACAAACAAACTTCGAACAATCTCCCCCTTTGTCATTGATGGCAACACGCTCTCAAAACTCTTAAGCTACTCAAACTTCCCCCCCTTTGACATCAAGGGAAAAGGGCTCAAATTATCAGACTTCTCATATTACACCAACTCCTTCAACTATTTTCCTCTTTGAAAATAGATATGTATATATATGAGAATAACTCCCCCTTCCTTTTTTACTCCTATACTCAACATTTCTCCAAAAAATTATATTAGGGAGACTCCCCTTAACGATGTTATTTAACAAAATTGACCAAAATTGTACCACAACACTCTCTAATACTTTTGCATGTGTACATTACAATCAATAAATCTATCTACACAAAACAAAAATGTATAGCTTAACTTGTGGAGGGTAAATTTCCATAATTAGACACATTCAATTTTTCAAGGTGTGCCTCCCAATATTTCTTTGATATTTCCCAATTCTTCTTTGTGAAGGCAAGCAAACTACACTAACCCTAAAACTGCATAAGGATATCTTCTCCTTCATTTGGAGAACTGAGAATCGAATTATTTTGCAACATCTTCTCATCACTAGCAAGCACTCCTATCAAGGATGTAATCTTTGCACTCACCAAGTTTCTAAGTTGACTATACTCCATAATGATTTTCTCTTTCTATTCTTGCAGTTAGAAGAATTGTCCATGCAGATTTTCTATTGCTATCCTTATTACACCATCTACATCATTGGTCAGATCATATGCATTGGAGGCCTGCACAATTTATGACTCTATTGAGTCCATTTGGTCCTTAATGACCTTTGTGGAATTAGACCATTTATTGAAATAGAACCTTAGCTTCTTCCACACAATTCTAAGTATATTTTAAGTTGCTTTGCAACTTACCATGAGAAAAAACACACTTGTCAAAGCATCTACCAAAATATTGTCATTTATCTTCTTGGTCATTTCCTTTTCTATTTTTTCTTCTAGACTAGTAGAGTATTCCTTAAAAGAATCAAGTATTAGCCTTGATTGTTGCACACCAGTTAGAGAATTATCAATATTTTCTTCGAGGAAGTTGTCTTGCAGCACTTTCTCTACTTCATCAATCTTATAAACGCTCTTTTGGTGTGTCTATAGTATCTCCTTCCTTACAAAGGCATGAAAGGAACCAAGTTGTAATTTATGCAGAGACATTTTATCCATATCTACTTTTCCTTGTTGCATAGGAATTTGTAATAACTATACTAAAACCACCAGTTGGAACTGTAATTGCATGTCCAACTAAATTATCAATGAATCTCTAGAAGCTCCAAAGGATTCACCAATAGATTTTGTATGTTCTTCTTCCTTCTTATATTTCTCCTTCTCACCATTTTGTTTGCAATATTCTCTTTCTCAACAACCTTTTCACCATTCAGAGAAGGCAAGTTTTTTATCCTTTTGTGCCTCAAAATTCTTCAAGTTTTCATATTTGTATTCTTCCTTCTACTCTACATCTTTTTCAATGTCTGGAGTGGGCAAGCTCTTCTCAGTTTGAGTTTGATTCTTCTCCAAGATTTCCTATGTATCATCATTATTTTCTTCACCAACAACATTTTTTGCAATCGGAGGAGCATTATTTGTAATCATGTCTTCTTCCACATTCTCCTCTATATGCACATGCTCATGTTGTGTACTTTGAAGCTCATTTATCTTTGAGATAGATACATCATTCTATATTTCATCTTTATCGTCAGGATACATCCTCAATTCCTTTGCCAAATATGCAACCTTTTGTAGTGTTTCATTCTTCAGCATTTCTATATCTTCCTTGTCTCTACTCCTTAAAGTGTCAACTCTATGTTTTGTCTTGAAATCCTTGTTATAAACTTGAGCCAATTTAGCTCTATCTTCATCTATGAGAGAAGAACCAATCTTCTCCAAGGAAAATTTTCTTATTTTTGCATCTTCATCAAATGCTTCTTGCCTTCTCACACTCAAGAAACCTTTTAGGTCATTGGGTAGTTGAATCTCAATTTCATTGATGTTGGTATTGAAAGTGACCATATACTTTACAATAGATTTTTCTATGGTGCTTTTATCCTCATCATTTTACTCTAGATACATTTGTGCAATTTCTTCCAGGAGACCAAAATTTGTAATACTATTAAACAATGCATCCAATTTCAAGGGGCTATGCTCCATTACCGGAGGGGTCTTCTTTTTATTTCCTTTATCTTTTCCCTCACTTTTGACTGATTCTCCTCTTGAATTCTTTTTTCTCTTCTTAATAACAAAATATTTCTTTTTCTTTTCTACTTCTTCCTCACTTTTTGTATCAATCACATCAACCTTTGTTCTTTTTGCACTTGTCTCTTCTACAAAGGCTTGAGACATATTTCTCCAGATTAGCTATGGTTTTTCTTCTTTATATCCTATTCTTCCTCATAACTAATATATTTCTCCCTTGTTCCCTTTCCCTTTCTTCTCCTTTTAGGAGCTTCTTTCTACTCATGGACACTGGATGTAGCTTTCTTCTTTGGATTTACTATAGGCATGGTTTCATAGGACTTTGGAACTAAGGGAGAGGAGGAGGAGGTCCTAATTGACCTTCTTGTGCTTGGAGTAGCCTTTGAAGGAGAAGGTATTCTTTTAGATTTATTTTTTGATTAAACAACCTCCTCCAACTATGCCTTCAACTTTTCAACATTTTTCTTTATCTCCTTTTCCTTGTGTTGCAGGTGCACTTCACTAGATTTATCTTCATAGGTTCCAAACCTATATACTATAGGATCTCTTGGTTTTCTTTACATAAGGTCTGCAAGTCCAATGGCTGCATCTTTTTCCACTTCATATCCCATTTCTAGAATCTAGATTATTTTGGATTCCACTACTTTCATATAGCAACTTAATCTATGTTAACCATGAATGTAATGTCCTTGTATTTGTCTATAAAAAATTCCAGAATTCTCTCTCTACTTTCCATGTTTTCTTGAAATGACTTGAAATAACCCCACAAGGCTTGTTTCTAGGACTCAAAATCTAGAAACCTTCTCAAATGATCTCTAATTTTTCTAGAAATTGGTACATTATCCAACCAAACAACATTCTTTGCTCCAAGAATTTCTCTAAGAAATTAAAACATCAAAAAAATGATAAGAGTGTCATACTGGAATGGATAATTGTACTCTTTTGTTTTGAAAATTCTCCATTACCTATTGTCTTAGGAGTTCACATAATTCTATGTCTTCACCTTTCTTTACCATTTGGTAAGATGTATGAATTACAATGGTTGAAACAAAATTAGATTTGTTTGTGAAAGAGATATTGTAGCCAATCCCCATGGATGCATATTGCATTGTTGGATCTTCAATATCCTTCATCGTTAGGGCATGTTTGTTGAATTTTGCACCCGTAAGTTTCATTATCACATCATTTTTCACTGCTTTTCATGTTGGAATGGATCCATTAGGGAACAAACCTATTACAACCTAATTGCATCCTTAGCAATCATATGTGCCATATCCAACCATATGAACTTATCATGAATTATATTGAGCACATATCTTACCCACTCATCCTCATAGAAGAAGTTAGGAAAATCACTACATACCTCCAAATTATTCTCCACCAAAACATTGTACTCAGGTTTTAGCTTGATATCATCTCTAGTTAGATGATCATGTCTAAACTCTCCCATTTTAAGGTGATTGTATTCTTCCATATTCACATGGATGTAAATTCTTACATCTTTTGTATGAATTAATTAGAAGGGAACCTTCAAAAATACACCATTTGAATATGTTTCCATGGATTTGAATGGATGCTTCTTAAAATTAGGTCTTGGTCATTCCAATACATCAAGCATTTGTGGAGTAAAAATTTTGCACAGAACTAGGGTATAGCAAGAAACTATAAATACCTTTGGAATTCTTTGTTGATTAGGATTTCACACCAAATTCTTTAAATCACCTTTTCACTTATCTCACTCTTCAAATGCTTGATAAAAAATGACTTAATCATATGAAAAATCATATATAAACACTTTTTTGAAGACCTAAAATGCATTAATTATAGTGAATAAAGTTAGGTTGAAAAATTGATAGACCCTCACCGTGTTAACACGGTCACCTTCAATTACTCTAAAAATTTCTACAACAAGAAATTTCATACAACAAAGACCATCAACAAATCAGCCATGTCGTTCTACACATGTACTAGTGTGTTGAGAGCATCATCACCACAAATTTGGTAGGGGCTTAAGGATTTTTTGTTAAAACTCCCCCTAAGCCAAAGCTCTTTATCTAGTTTTCAAAGGAAACATCTACACCAAGAGCTGGAACAGATTCATTCTTTACTTCATTCTCATCTTTCTTATGTTATATCTTATTCATTTCCTTCTTCATCTCAACTAGATCCACCTTATTTTCTATAGGATCAACCTTCTTCTTTTTTGAAACAGAGGATTTCACATTCTTATTTCTATAAAACTTGGCTATGTGTCCTGATTTGTTGCAATTGTGACATATGATACCTTTTTGAACAAGCTTACTTCTAGCCATTCTAGATCTAAATCCAAAACTCTTATACCAAAATCCATTGCATGTATAACAGTAGCCATTGAAAGATTGGAACATTATGCCATTATTGTAGCCATTCATCATCTAACTTTTTCATTCACTAGATTTATGACCAAATCTATTGCATGCAAAACACTGATTGATTATTGATAAATGATTAAAAATTCTAATTCATTCTATTTTTACACTCTATAGCTCTATATCCAAATTTATTGCAAGAACAACAATAACCATTAAAAGATCAACACCTTTATGCAATAGGTTGTTTAATAGGAGGCCTTTTGAATTCTTTCTTCTAGTTCTAGACCCTTTTGACATTGTTCTTCTTGTCATTCTTCTTTTCAATATTATTTGGTGTTTGATTTACCTTTGAACTTTCTCCTTTCTCAAACCCTAAAACTTCTTTGTCCTTAGAAGCCTTTTGATTTGCAATCATCTCATCAAGCATTGTGGAGCTCTTCTTGAATTTTACCTCTTGATTTTTTCTTTCTCTAGATCTGATCTCAAGGTTACAACCTCTTTCTCAAGCTTTAAACATTCTTCATATTTGTCTTTTAGTTTGGCACTTAGATAGTCTTCAACTCTTTTTCCTTTTTTAACTTGCATTTCCAGACTCGTAATTGTTTTATTTGATTTCCTGGGCTACTCATTTGTTTCCTTGACTCTTTCTGTAGCTTTCTTGATTTTCTCTCCCAACTTCTTGATACACTCATCTGCATCATTAAGATCCTTTTTCAGATCTCTATTCTCAGCTTCTTCTTTCTCCAAATCATCAACGAATGATTTGAATTCTCCTTCCATGTCAACATCACAATCTTCTTCAGTAAGCCCTTCAAGGATAATCTCTTCCGAAGGGATAGGATACTTCCTTGTAGCCATGTGTTCAACCTCCAATATCTACCTCAGGGTTCAAGCCAATTGAAGGAACCAATCTCTGATACCAATTATTGAACACTTGGAATTTTGAGAGGGGGTTTGAATCAATATTCCTTGAAATTCATTAACTTAAAATGTATTTCACAATATCTCATTCAATATGAAGTAATGAAAGAAAAATTAAAAGCATGCATCACATTAATAGACATAAGGACACTAGATTTTTATGTGGAAAACACAAAAAGGGAAAAACCATGATGAGGATTAGCTCACAATATTTTATAATCGATTACAAGATATTACAGAATGGCTCACTGCCAAGTGGACTCATTGTTTGAAGGACTCACTATCCGAAGGATAGAAGAAATGGATCATTGATAGATTAGAAAATAGGGTGGCTCACTACCAGAGATTGAACTAATTATAGTTCATCTACAACACATTGAAGAAAATTCTAATTAGGCTCAGAAAACTAACTTAACACACTTCATACCTCACCATAATTTCACTTTGCACCTCTCTACACCAGATCTTGCCCCAAACACTCTACACACACTATTCACCACATTCACATAATGAATCAACCTTACATATATTGCAATGCCCCAAAACATCAATTAGGCCAGCCTAATTAGATGTATTGTGCACCACATAACTTGTAGGACCAAAACACCAACACAAACACCTTCGAAAAGAACCAAAATGTGTAACACATTAAAATAGGTCATCATGACCTATAGTTGATCCCATTAATCCTCTTCTTACACAACTCAACTCTGTATAACCCCAAAATACTTAGGTCAGCATCAAATAGAAAAATTGGTGAAGTAATATCAGAATGAACCAAATTTTCACTCACAACTCGACATGTGGACCACCAAAACACTTGCCACTTGGAGAATACACACATTTGACATCTATAAATACTACCACAAATACACATATCAAAATATTCATCAATAGTGGAATGTGAAGTATTCCAACATACACTTTGTCACTACAACTCTGTCATTTCTAGAGTCGATACTCTATCAATACTATCTTCAAATACATAAGACATAAAGTCATGAAACTCTGGATTTAGAATCTTCCACAACACACCAAAATTACCTTACAACCACATAACTAGATTCTTCATAGCGGAGAAATGCAAACCTTAAAATTGGTTCACTGAACATTGAAACTACACTTTGAGACTTAGGAAAATATCCAAACCGTTGGTCTTCTCTAGACCAACACTTTTGAATCTTTTTCATGGGTTGACATTAATGACAACACCATAAATTGGTATGCTCATCAACCTTCGTCAATCTCCCCACTCAACAATATTTTCACACTATATGTCATGCTTATGTTTCTAATTCAAGTCTCTAACAATCTCCACAATGACAAACAAACTTCCAACACCCTCCATCTGAAATTTTGCACTTGCTCCACATGATGATCACCCTCTAGAATCCCCACCATTATCTCCACAAAATCACCCTCCAAAAATAGAGCTCTAACTTCTACAAAACAAGGAGTATAAACAAGGAGAAATTCCCCCCCACCCTCTTTTTATACCCTTACCTAACCCTAATTTTCCCATTTTACTATTCCCTCCCACTTTTTATACCCCTACCTAACCCTAATTTTTCCATTTTACCATTCCCTACATCCCCTAAACCTATTTATATCCCCTTCACTATTCACCCATCACTTAAAACCATTTAATTTTACTAATTTACTCATTCCCCCATATCCTCCATTGAAATTCATTCATTTTTGCAAGTCTGCTTTCAAAAATTATTTTTAATATTTTTCCCGCAAAATTCCTGAGGGGGAATTCAACCTCCATTATCATTCACCGAGACAAACAGGGGCATGCCATCAATTTTTTATATTTTCTTTGAAACAATGCTACAAAAATGCATTGTCTCAAAGAGGGGCAACATGTAGACACTTAAATTTGACTAATGTATTTCTTCCAAAACATGTCATTTTCAGACATCTAACTTACCTAATTCATCTTCGATATTTAATTAAGTAATTTGATTATTTGATTAAAGTAGTGATCATTTTCACTTCATCTTGATAATTAAATTTTTTTATAATTATTTAATAATTTTAATTTCAAATTTTCTTTCAATTCCACTTTTAATTAAATAATTTTGAATTATTTGATTAAATTATCTATTTCACTATTATTCCTTATATTGATTAAATAATTAACATTATTTGATTAATTTACTAATTATTCTTCTATTCGAAAGTTTAATTAAATAATTTATTATTATTTAATTAATTCATTATCCAATTCCCACTTCTCAAATTAAATAATTGCTTTTAATTAGTTAATTTATCTAATTGTTTCTCAATATTATCCAAAATAAATAAAATCATTTATTTTATTTATTTATTCCCACCTTGCACATGTAATTAATAATTTATTTATTTAATTACTAATTACCCACACATTTTCACTTCATTAGTTGACTAAGACTTACTCTCAATCCACTTCTCAATTAAATCCACTTCACTCCCACTCACTTTGAGTTCACTGAGCAATCAATTCAGTCCACTAAATCGATCTCAGTTAACACTCCAATCAATCCTCTTAATTGATCCATATGATCAACTAGTTGCAATCAAGAGATCAATTAACTCCCTCTCAATTCCTCTCATTGATTTTGAACCATTGATTTTTTCAATCTCTCCTTGTATCTTGAATGTTGATCGATGTCACCAAACAACTATAAACTTAGCCCTTCTATAATCTATTCCTCCTCCTAGATCATTGTGAAGAAACTATACTCGTATTATCAGTGCTTTTATGTTACTGTGCTACTAAAAATCTGAGAGCAAATACTATAACACCTTCTCTCCAAGGTGCAAGATAGGAGGATAATAGATAAAAGTGAAGGATTTACATAAATTTATGGTTTTAGTTTTATGTGATTCTTTTATGCTTCATTAATATTCAATCTTTTGTTTAATTTGATTGAGGATTTTGATTGTTTGTTGCTTGTTATTGGTTTTCTTAATCATTTTCTAGGTCATACACCCAACACCTACATGGGCCATTATAAATTGACAGGAACACTTAATAGAAAATAAATATAATAATCAAACTAAATATATTCAAAATTATACTCATTGGAAAGCTTATTTTGAGTGCCACAATCTTGTAAATTATCTTGTCATATTCATTCCATTCATTGGTCCAACCCAAGGTTGGAAACCAAAAATTCTAAGGAAAATCTAAGGCCTAAGTTAGAAATGTCACTTTTAGGACCTTCATTCAAAGGGGCTTCAAATGAAGGTACCTTTTCTCAAAGGTATTCGAGGACATTTGAATAAAGGTAATTTCCATAAATAGAAAAAATGAGCCTTCATTTGGCATCCCTTTTTTATTTCTTTTAATGGTAATTTTCATCAAAGGAATAGAAAAGACCTTCAAATGGTCTTTTTTCCCTTTATGGAAACTACCATTGTTCAAAGGTTTTTTTATGTTTTACACCCTTGAATGGTCATTTTTTACTCACCTTTACACGAAGACATTTCCTACTTTGCACCTCCATCCAAATTGAAAAATGTAATGTCCCAAGTTTGAGAATCACCATTGTGGGTTAACTTGCTCACATTGTGCTTGCACAATTATATTTTCTTACACAATGTTTGTGGAAAATAATATGCCAAGAGGTCTTATAATATTCCATAATCCATATAATAGGTGTAGACATATTTTGTATGGGCCTCCATGTAAAGTTATAAAAAATATACAAAAAAGATAGATGATCCTAGGGTTTTTGGGTGTTTTGGATGTAATAAAAAGGTTAGATTTGACAAAAGTGCTCCAAAAATATCACAACCTTGAAAGACCCACAAGTAACTCCCTATTTCAAGCACTTGTAGACCTTTCTTTTAATATCTAATCTAGACAAAATAATAGTGTATCCTACCTAACTTGGTTGTTTTAGATACAATGATGAGCTCATGATAGCTCCACCATTTATCATATATTTTAAAAATTCAAATCCATGCACTCTCAAAACCTAGAAATGGACTAACCCTTAGACATCAAGGGTCTAATACCAAGGGTCTAATACCATTTTAGATTTTGTGATGAACATAATAATCTAATAATATTTATGGATTAGCCACAAAACCAAAAAATATAGTAATGTTAGTTTGTATTAATGTAGTTAACTAACAATACAAAGAGTAAAGTATAAATATATAAATCTCTTGAATGCATGAGTTAAGATGATATATCAAAAAGGTCGTGTGCTAGCTTCCTTTAATCTATCTTAGTTAGATAATGAGTAATTCAGTTAAGTTGAACATATGTGGTCTTAATTAAGGAAAGGTATCACTTAACTACCATTGCTTAAGCATTGATAAGGTGGTCATAACACTTGACGACCTCAACTCAAGGTTGACACATATCTTATTTAGCTACCTAGGTGAAGGAAAACAGATTATGGTATTATAATTACTTACCAACTCGGTGTAGTATCATACTTCACATAGAGTACTATCCAAGGTGAAGTATAATATTATACCAATAAAGAACACTTCAATTTAGTGTACTAGGAATTAAGATTTTTACATTCATTCTAAGAGCATTTGCATAGCTAAGATCTACTATCTTCGATCTTTTATACACCTTTTTGGGGGTTTAGCTAGGAGAACTTGTCCCTTTGCAACATATCATCAATCCTCCAAATGTATTTTTCCATACTATCATTCTTGAATATTGGAAAAGATAAAGTAATCAAAGGCGAATTAGGTGAATCTAAAAGCATAAGCATATAGACTACTAGATCATTTCTACAAATATAGATCTAGCCTTCATCTAGAGACTCAATCCACCATAGTGTGGATAAAATTATTTGATCCTAAAGCAAACTATAAATTTTCATCCCATTTTAAATCCCTAGACATCTAAAATTCAATACATGAATACACTTACTTACCTTTTTTAAATATAGAGTTGAATATCTTTATTTATTACATTTACTTTTTATACTTTAACATTTAGTATTATATTAATAGGTGTTCTATAATGGTATCAAATGGTCATGAATGTATAAACAAACTATTTAGATCCAACATTTGTTTATAAAACAGCTAAAACTATACACATTCTTAAGTAATAAGAAAAAAAAATTAAATAAACAAAATAATACAATAAAATAATTATAAATTTATAATTTTCAACAATTGGGGTTCATCCCATAGTTTGATGGATAAGTGGTGGTGGTGTTGTTGTGGTCACCAAGGTTCAAACCCTCATTAGGCTATTGTCATCAGAAGCGTTGTGTCCTTACTAATCCAATGTGTTCACGATTTTGAACCTTAACATTGATGGTGTTGGTGGTCATGCCAACTGACTTGCTCCAATACATTCATGCTAGGGATGAGGTCTCTTGGAGTTGGGCAAATTAAAAATCCCTCCTTACCAAGAAAAATAAAATAAAATTTCTCAACAATTTGTAAATGTAAGATATCTATAGTTTAAAAATATACTCTCAAATTTATGAATTATTTAATATGTATTTAAGATATCTATAATTTTAAAATAGACATACTATCAAATTTATTGTATCATTTAATCTAAATTAATTTGTTCTAAAGGGAAAGTTTATTTTTCTTTATATAAAATATCATTTTACAAAATAAAAATAAGTTAATGGGCTTTGGTCTATTACTGAATGAATGAATGAGATTTTACTAACGTCCACGAGACCGAAACGGTCTAAGGGACCAAGAAACACAAAAATAAAATACGCAAACTCCAAATTCCTCTCGATGCTGGACCTTATGTTATGAATTTTGACCAAAACGCTGTTAGTGAAGTTTAATCATGGACCGCTAAGTGCGCAACCTCAACATCATAATGAACGAGGTTGGGATCTTGTCTTGGGTGACTTTCCCAAATAGATACGAGAAAGAGGTTTCGGCCGAAGGACCACAATGGATACCTCTCATAAAGATGTTTCAACCTAAGAAACACGATGGATACCTCTCAATCTTTGATTCTTAGAATTAAAAAAATCAATTTAAAATTCGTGCTACCCTACCCGATAGCAAAAAGAAAAAAGATCTTGGGACCATATTAAATCCTCCATTAAAAATTAAAATAAAAGGTGGCCCCGGGAAAACTCAAACTGCAAGCAAAGAAATAAGGATTAAACCGTGACGGTC
This sequence comes from Sequoiadendron giganteum, assembly GCA_007115665.2. Lineage (NCBI taxonomy): Eukaryota > Viridiplantae > Streptophyta > Pinopsida > Cupressales > Cupressaceae > Sequoiadendron > Sequoiadendron giganteum. Next base: position 420,520,271 of record CM021109.1, read on the forward strand.
CGTGAGTAAAGGACTCCGTCCATAATCAGATGCAAGTTGAAAATCCAACGGGTGACGCCCAAGCAGGTGGCGTGGCGCGAAGAGCCTGCGATGATAGACCAATTATTAATCTGCCGGAGTTTACCAAACCCATCTTTACAGGCTTAAAATGATGAGAAACAGAGTTACAGGCAGCTTTAAAGTCAAAGCAGCCCGTATTATTAAACCCAGCCCAGTCCAGTCCGTTCGGCAAGGCACTTCCGCTAAATTGGGATACAAATCTTCATCATTACATCTTTTACTGGCAACGTGCGGGAAAGCTCATTGAACGGCCTGCCTTCGCCTTTGTCTTTGCCTCGGCCTGCACTGCAAAAGAGTCGTCCTGTGTGCGCAGGCTGTAAAGGCAACCCAATTTATTGCCACTATTTTAACGCCGTAAGTAATCATTCGCGATTCTTGACTAGACGTAACATAAGCTCTCAGTCTTGACAACTAGTAAATTCTAATAATTATGAGCGATACAATTCTCAGAGTACTAAGCGCCATCATTTGAGTGGAGATATCAAGGCAATACCCACGCGCAGTGACACGCCGGGTAATCTGAGGTACCGGCAAGTCGGCCGGCTGCCGGGCTACGTCAACCATACGACTAAAGGCGGCAGCCGCCGGGTATGATTGCTTGGGGAAGGAGAGAATGTATATGATATGATGTGAAGATGGGATGCATGATGGGACATGAGCATGTGTTTCGGGTGCTTTTAAGAAAATTGGGGCAAACGGGCCACTGCGCCTTAAACAGGAAGGGTCCTGTGAAAGGGACGGGGCAACCGCCTGGGTCCCGGTTAGGCATAAGGCATTCGGGCTTTCTTGTGCCTTTCGCTTGCGCCTGGGCCCCTCTTCGTGGTTCGAGATTTCCCGACAGAAGGCATTACATTAATGCTCGCTTCAGTAAATGCATTGCTCTGCAAGTTCCGGACTGCTGGTGACTCCCGGGCCCTCATTGCCAACCCCTGGGATCGCTTTCCAAAGAACTATTGTGCCACCTATGTATTTCGCCATTAATGTTAGTGGTCGTTTTGGAAGGATGAAATGAAAAAGGGAAGGAAAGGAAAGATCTCTTTATAGTCTATTAGTCTATATCATACAATTTGTTTGTGGGTCTAGAGACGGCTTAAAAAGTATATGGGACTGCCTCGTACTTTCAGTATGGAGGAGACATATAACTTGTGCTTCACAATATGAAATGTACATACCCTACACCTTGCACAATTTGAACCTTCAAATTAACATGTGACTTCTTTTTCAAAAGTTTTCAAATTAACATATTGTGCTATTTAGATCTTTAGTCATTAATGTTAATAATTTTTTTTGGAGGATCAAATGAAAGATAATCAAGTAGTGTGTGATCAAAGATTTTCAAATTAACATATTGTGTTGTTTAGATCTTTGTCATAATGTTAATAACTTTTTTGGAGGATCAAATGAAAGTAGTGTGGGATCAAAAGTGTTTCAAGTTAACATATTGTGTTGTTTAAATATTTCGCCATTAATGTTAATAATCTTTTTAGAGGATCAAATGAAAGATGACTAGTGTGGAATCAAAAGTTTTCAAATTAACACATTGTGTTGCTTAGATCTTTCCACGTTAATGTTAATATCCTTTTTGGAGGATCAAATGAAAGCACTATGGGAAAATAAGTGTTCATATTGTGTTGCTTAGATCTTTCGTCATTAATGTTAATAGCCTTTTTGAAGGATCAAATGAAAGCGATGTGGGATCAAAAGTGTTTCAGGTTAACATATTGTGTTGTTTAGATATTTCATCATTAATGTTAATAATCTTCTCGGAGGATCAAATGAAAGATGACCAATGTGGGATCAAAAGTTTTCAAATTAACATATCGTGTTGCTTAGATCTTTCGACATTAATGTTAATAAACTTTTTGGAGGATCAAATGAAAGCAGTGTGGGATAAAAAGTGTTTCAGGTTAACATATTGTGTTGCTCAGATCTTTTGTCATTAATGTTAATAACGTTTTTGGAGGATCAAATGAAAGTAGTGTGGGATCAAGTTTTCAAATTAACATATTGTGTTTGCTCAGATCTTTCGTCATTAATGTTAATAACTTGTTTGGAGGATCAAATGAAAGTAGTGTGGGATCAAAAGTGTTTCAAGTTAACATATTGTGTTGTTTAAATATTTCGCCATTAATGTTAATAATCTTTTTAGAGGATCAAATGAAAGATGACTAGTGTGGAATCAAAAGTTTTCAAATTAACACATTGTGTTGCTTAGATCTTTCGCCATTAATGTTAATAATATTTTTGGAGGATCAAATGAAAGATGACCAAGCACTATGGGATCAAAAAAATTCAAATTAACATATTGTGTTGCTTAGATCTTTTTCCATTAATGTTAATAATCTTTTTGGAGGATCAAATGAAAGACAATCAAGCAATTTGGGATGAAAATTTCATTAAAAGTGTTTCAGTTTAACATATTGGGTTGTCTAGATATTTCGTCATTAATGTTACTAATTTTTTTGAAGGATCAAATGGAAGATTACCAAACAATCTATGGGATCAAAAGTTGTAGTAAAAATGTTTCATGTTAACATAATATTTGTTGTTAAATTAGTCATAAAAAAAATATTATTATGAAAAAGTTTATTGTTTTATATTTTTTGTTACTATAGTGAAAAAGTTTATTGTTTTGTTTAGTTTTATTTTTTCAAATAAAATGATTAGGTTGTTCAATTTTAATCTTTTTTTGTACTTGTGAGTATTTTCACTATAAAGTATTATTATGTCTCCTCTACCCCCTCCTTACAAAAGATACATGTCCTTATTTCACTTTCATGTCTATATGTCATTCACTTGTCATTTCATATCTAAGATGATGTGAGCTAGTCCTTAATTCCATTGTCAACATTTTGATTTCCACTTGATTTCTACTCATGTAAACTCTTTAATATTGTACATTTTTTTCTCACCAATTGTTGTCCATATAATTGTCCAATTGTTTTTTGTTTCATATCCAAGATGATGTAAGCTAGTCCTTAATTGAACCATCAACATTTTTTGTTTCCACTTGATTTCTACTCATGTCAAATTTTCATCATTGGCCCATGTGGAGTTATCCTCTTTAATATAGTATAATTTCTTTTCACCAATTTGTTGCCCATATCATTGTCTTAATTTTTTCTTATTTCATATTCAAGATGATGTAAGCTAATCCTTAATTGGACCATCAACATTTTTGTTTTCCACTTGATTTCTACTCATGCCAAGTTTCCATCATGGTCCATATAATTGCCCTAAATTTTTCTTGTTTCATATCCAAGATGATTTAAGCTAGCTCTTAATTGGACCATCAACATTTCTTTTTTCCACTTGATTTCCACTCATGTCAACTTTTCATCATGGTCTCATGTGGAGTTAAACTCTTTAATATAGTATATTTTATTTCCACTAATTTATTTTGTCCACATCACTACTCTTAAATTTTTTCTTATTTCATATGAAAGATGATGTAAGCTAGTCTTTAATTGAACCATCAGCATTTTTGTTTTCCACTCAAATTCTATATATATTGAAACATTCCTTTCCATTCATAGTTGTGATCTGAAACATAAGTCCAACCTCATAACTCAGCACAATGCCTGCATTCTCCTCCACCGTCCATAGCCCTGCCGTTTCTGCACCACCATTAATTTTTTCCCGGATTAAAATTTAGGACAGCTCCTGGAGTCCAGACTCGCCACTGTTCCGTGCCAGCTTGCAAGAGTGCAAGAATTGGGTGACTGATACGTGTACGTCCGAACCTTTGGGTTGACGGACCATGAATAGTTGTTTTCTACGATAGTGGCAGTTATTGGAAGTACGACCGATGTACGACAGTTTGCTATATATAAAATAGAACTTTCTTGTCAATTTGACGGCCACGCGCGGCCGTCAAGCGCTATTTTGTTATTGGCCAGCTGAAACTTGAAGAGGAATGCCCTTTCAGAATTCGTGCGGCCAATTCTAGGCATTATCATTGTCCTATTTTTAAAGGAAATGTTTTAAGTAAGAGTTAATTATTATTAATCGATGAACTATATAGTGTGAAATTTGAGCCTGAACCACTTGCAAATCATTGTTGAAACATTTGTAAATCATTTATTGAGTTATTAGAAAACAAGTTTCAGCTATTGTTTAATAGTAAAAGCTTCCAAAATCTCATTTATCACATAAAGCTAGATAAAAATTGATTTGACAATTGAATGGGAAAATTCTATTTTCAAAATCTCACTTCTCACATAAAAGCCAGAAAAGCCTCATAAAGCCAAAAAAAATTGATTTGACAATTGGATGGAATTTTTTTATTTTCATTTGGAGTGGTTTTTGTCAATTTGATGGCAACTTTCGTTTTTTCATTTGCATTGTTTATGTTTTAAATCTGTATGCAAATATTTCATAATCAATAATATTTAATTTCTTTAAGGAAAGAATCTCGATTTGTCTAAGTTTTTTTTCATTCCATTATTTAGCATTTATTATTAATTGTTTAATCCAACCACATGCAACTAGAATTTGCATGCACAAACATGTACTCTCTAACATATTAACATACATATAGTTTTCTATCGGTGTAATCCTCGAACCTCCTTTAAGTGCAAGTGCTAGTTATATTATATGCAAATACCAATTCAACTTTTCAAAGGTGAAGAGTAGACCCAGAGAAGACGGGTACTTAAAAAAATTGGAAAGTATTTTATGTTCAATATTAGGTAAATGTACTCAAATTTAAATCGGCTATTTTAATTGATTTTTTAAATATTATTCTTTAATTTTAATTATAATTATTCTAGAGGTGTAAAGTGTATTTTTAACATTTTTTCTTATTCCATTTTTATTTGTTTTAATTTTTAGTGTTTCAATAGCATACTTATGTGTAAGAGTTGACAATCAACATGAACTTGATATGTACTTCAATTACATTTTCTTGTTGATGTATATATCTTGTCGTTGATTTTCTTGTTTTTAGTCCATATTCAAGTTTGTACATGCAACTTTGAGCCCCTTTTCCCAACATCAAATTTACTAATGGGTGCAAAGTGCCCTAACTCAAACTAATTGTTACCCATCCATTCAAGCACAAAAAAATCAAATTTAAATGTTAAGAGTGTTGTATAAAAGGACAAAGTCCTAGGATGTTTGAGGTCATGGGATAACATCATTTGATCAATTATGTACTTGCAAAGAACATCACATCAAAATTTCCAATAATAAAAATAAATGCATAGGCATTTGTATCCTACTTAGTATGTTTTTGTTCATTGCAAACATTATTGAATATATAAAAGGGCTTGACTAAGACACATGGTAGGAAGCTAGTTGTCTTTCCTTTACTAGCACAACAAGTTCCAATGGTGCTTCTAAGAACCACCCTTCTTAGATACATGTAGTGTTACATACACCCCATTTTGTTTCTAATATGATTTGGACCACCTCTTCTTATTTTTTATTTTTCTTTTGGTTTTGTTGGCTAACAAATTGCGCACCTTGAGATTTCCCTTAGTGATATCGACTCTTTTTCTCGAGAGTTGCCACTGCTTCCAACAACTCTGGATAACTGCTCTCTATGAGAAAGAAATCACCCTCTAAATTGAAAAGGTACAACTCTCTCGTATGATTTCAATGAATTGAGATAAACAAAAATCAAATCTAATGTATTCTTTTAACTAGAAAGCAGTAAAGGCTAAACCCAATAACGAAAAAACTTTCCAATATCAAATGCAATGGAAAAATGATATAAACACTAGCACAAAGACCAACTTGTATAAGATGATCTAATTATGAAATATTAACCCAAAATTATTTGTAAAATGAAATCGCTTACAGAGATAAGCACACACACACACACACACACACACACACACATATATATTCACACAGGAATAAGCATAAACATGAGAGAAAAACTTAAACACACAAATTTAAGATTCTCAAAATATCCTCATAAACTAGATGCACATAGACAACTAGTGATTCCAATTAGCAGAAAATGTAGAATTATACTTTTAAAGCATATAATATCAAGTTCTTGGATAGTAAGCTAGAGAGATTTTTTTCGATCCAAATACAAGTATATATAAGTGGGTGAGTAATCGCTTCTTTTTGCCCATAACTAACCAAAAATGTAAAGTATTTCAACAATATGCTAAAGAAACAAAGAAAGCAATGAAAAGCCATGGTAGTGGTGCTTCACTTCCAGATTTTGTGGATGAGGTGAGTCTTTTTCATAAAGCTTGGAAGGCCTTTGCGACAAGTGGAAACTCCTTATGTTGGGGAATAGTAATGTTCCCCATTCATAACCTCCAGGCTAACTGATTATCGTGAGAAACTTCAATTCTCTGATCATAGGTTCCTACGAGTCTAAAGGCTTGAAATAGGACTAGGTCTATCTAACTGAACTTCCTCAAACTCTCCACATCGAAGGCCTAAGAGCCGAAGATTTCATCAATTATCTTTTTAAAATCTTCTTTTAAGGCTCATATATCTTCATTGCTACCACCTCCTTGTAACTTTGGTTGTAGGCTGAGTGCAATAAGATTCTTATGAACCTCATCGATGATTGTATTGTTTTTAGTCAAAATATTATTCAATTTATGTAGGCCTTGTTTGGTAACTTGAAGTTTCCATTCCACACTCTTGTTCTAGATTATGCAACGCCCATCAACAACATTGAGAAGGGCCAGTGCGGGAGCATGGGGGTCCAAACTAGGCCTCTAAGTGGCAATGAGAATTCAGAAAAAACAGAGTTAGGCAACTTGACATAAAAATTTGAATAGGTTATTAACATAATTTAAAAAATATGTAAGAAAAAAAGTTGTAGCAAATTGAATGTAATTTCTAGGCTACTGGTCCCTTTTTGGAAAAAAGTAAATCTATTTTGCAAAAAAATATAATTTAAATGTAGTGGTACTATTTTTTTAGGAAAAAGATAATAAGCAGGTGTATGTCTGACCACCCTAAGTACAAAAAAAATAAAAAAATCTGAATCTTTCAATATATGTAGAGGATACATGCCTGGATGTGCTGAATTTTTTTCCATGTAAATAATTAGTTATGATTTTTTTATTAGAACATTTTAGAACTGTTAAAGCATGTGTCTAACCAGCATAACTTGGCCAAAAATTTATGAAATTCATTTTTTTTATCATATAGTATGTGAAGCATAGAATGTGACACATCTTATAGGTTCAAAAATATTTAAGTAGTTTGAAAGTTATAGAAGTTTTTCAATCAGCTTATCAATTAGGACTTTAGTCATAATGTATGTAGAAAATCAATGAAAATTATTTATTAAATTCAAAATAAGGCATATCTTATATTGGTGGAAAGCTAACAATTTTTTCTATAAACCTTTTTCGTTTCATGAAATTTGGATAAAAAAAGTTGTCAGCCAAAAGGGCGAACTTCGAAAAGCTAAGAAAATTTTCTAAACACATTTTTTGGGTTGATTTTCTAGGTTAGGCAATCCTAGACCAAATCCCAAGCCAAATCCCGAGCTAAATCTTGAGCCTACTGATTTTGTCAGAAAAAATGGATATCCGTTTAGAAATGGATATCTGTCTCAAAACGGATATCCATTACTTGTATTATTTATAATACATAATATTTAATATTTTAATATATACTAATATACTAATATATTATATATTATATATTAATATCATGTAATATATATAATATATATTATATAATATATTTAATGCATAGTATATATTATATATTTATTGATGTGTGGCCAGTTCACAAGAGAGAGAGAGAGAGGGAGAGAGAGAGATAAAGATTTGAGAGGGAGAGAGAGGGAGTGGGAGTGGGAGGGACTTGAGAGTGAGAGGGAGAGAGAGAAAATAGAAAGACCAGAGAGAGAGAGAAAGAGAGAGAGAGAGAGGGACTGGGAGGGACTTGAGAGAGAGAGAGAGAGAGAGAGAGAGAGAGAGAGAGAGAGAGAGAGAGAGAGAGAGAGAGACCTAAGAGAGAGGAAGAGAAAGATAGTTGAGAGGGAGAGTGTTTTCCCATGTTGGGATCCTCTAGAACAAGAAGTGATGCAACCATAAAGAAAAACCATGTTACAACTCAATTCAACATTTATGCCATTAAAACCTTCAAACTTAATAACATGTCATTAGATCCTTCATGTAAAAGGTATAAAATCATCATGAATAAGAATCATTATCTTTCAACCATGATATATAAACAAGAACATTATGTACACCATAGGGGTTTGATGCAACCTTAAAACAAAATCCCTATAAGACAACAAGATACATGTTCACTAAATTGTTCATGTGAAATCTATACAATCAACATGATCAACAAATAAGACATCACTCAACAATGATGTATGAACAAACACTAAATTAATAGATTATTTAATATTTATTACTAAATTTTTGTGTCATCATTATACTATTATCTTCATAAATTCAACACTAAAAATATCCATTCAACCAAATTCTTTATAAAATATCCATCCAAGGTCAAGTTCTTTATAAAAATAAGATCATTGTCAGTGTCAACTGCAAAATTCAATAAAATTCAATTAGATCATTGTATTAATAAAGTGTTATGGATCTCTATTGTATCTCTTCATTTATTTTTGTTTTCCTTTTCAGAATGGGACTGTCTCATCTCCTCTAGTCATCATTGGTGCTCGTCTAACTCCACATCAATGGACTTGACAACATCAACAAAATTTTGCATTGTAGATGCAAAATGCCTCAAATATGGTGGAATGCATTCTTCATTCTGAATAACATTAACTTGATCCTGAATGGATCTAACATTCACATCGATCTGTTCTTGCAAGTGAGCACTATCAGATGCAAGTGGTGGAGGTGGGGGATTATGAGGTGGAGTGGGTGGAGGTGGAGGTGGATTACAGATATCATCATTATTGAATTGATCCATGATTTAGATATAAGTGAACCTACATTAAATTTGTAATTTCAAAATGTAAGATACATGTTTAAAAATCCCCTTAAACCATTCAATATAAATGACTTGATTGAATACAAATGAAAAAATGTGTAAAGCTCATTTATATCTAAGGCATGTAAATAAAAAATAAATAATTGTTAAAGTTTTATGAAATCTCATTAAAAAATACATTAAATTTTTACCTCGCTGCAATGTGGAAGTGTTAAGCTCCAAATTGTCAATACTTAGTGAATCTGGATACATAGTCAATAATGGTTAAACAAAACTTGTCCCAACAACCATAGGGAAATGGGAAAAGTTAATGGGTAATAATCAATGGGCTATGCAGGAGGCTATCATACAATATGATACAATATGATAGCCTCCTGCATAGCCCATTGATTATTATTATTGTATGATAGCCTCCTGCATAGCCCATTGATTATTACCCATTAACTTTTCCCATTTCCCTATGTCTGCTAGGACAAGTTTTGTTTGGCCAATACTAACTATGGATCCAAATTCACTAAGTATTGAAAATTTAGAGCACAATACTCCCAACAAGGGTCCTTTCTTTTGAGAGCTGAGGAGAGTCAAAAGAATTAAAAAACAAATTGTTTAGCAAAGACATACTAACTTAAGAATAAGCAACAAAGAAAGAATTTAAGAAACATGAGAATAAGTGATAAAGAAGAAGGAAAATAGACAAGAGTATAAAACAATTTAAATAAATGTAGAAAGGGGGTAATGAAGGTTCACTTTTTTTGTAGTATTGAAGGTTCTATTTTTTTGTTTGATGTTTTTTTTGTTTTCCACTAATGAGGGTTTCATTTTTTTTTGTAGGTTTAGATTTAAATGAAAAAATTCAACAAAACTACAAAGAATGCAAAAAAAACCTAAATTAATCACTAATTAGCAAAAAAATAGAAAAAAATGCAAAGAAAAGGATTCAAACACATACCTGGATCACGTCAGAGGTCGCTACTTATGATGGAGGTCGTTGCTCAAATGTGATTGTCATGAAAATGAGGTAGGGTTCAGGTTTTAAAATCCTCAACAAAACTCCGTTTGTAATAGATACCCGTTATCCATGTATTCTAAATATATAATAAATGTATTATATGTAAATATATCATAATATATATTAAATATATTGTATATTATATAATATATTTAATACATAGTCTCCCTTTGAAGTCTCCATCTCTCTCAGGTCTTTAATATATATTTAATCATTATATAAGCAAGAGAGGGAGGGAGAGAAATACCTGAAAGGGAGAGAGGGAGATAGAGAAAGACTTGAAAGGGAGATAGAGAGAGTGAGAGAGAGGGAGAGAGAAAGACTTGAGAGGGAGAGAGGGAGAGAGAGGAGCGGAGAGAAAGAGAGAGGGAGAGTGGGAGAGAGGGAGAGGGAGAGGGAGAGTGGGAGAGAGAGAGAGACCGAGAGGGAGAGGGAGAGGAGAGAGGAGAGAGAGGAGAGAGGGAGAGGGGAGGTAGAGAGAGGAGAGAGAGAGGAGAGAGAGGGAGGAGAGAGAGAGGAGAGAGGGAGGATGAGAGGGGAGGGAGAGAGAGGAAGAGTGGAGAGAGGGAGAGAGGAAGACCAGAGGGAGGAGAGGAGAGAGGAAGAGCTGAGAGAGAGAGAGAGAGAGGAGGGGGTGGAGAGGAAGAGGGAAAGAGGGAGAGGAAACATGGAGATAGGGAGAGAGAGAGGGAGAGATGAAGAGAAAGGGAGAGAGAGAGAGGGAGGGATGGAGAGTGGGACAGAGAGAGAGAGAGGGAGAGTGGGATAGAGAGGATATGAAGAGTGGGACAGAGAGAGAGAGGGAAAAATTTATAGAGAGAAAGACTTGAGAGGGAGAGTGGGAGAGAGGGAGAGAGAGAAAGACTTGAAAGGAGAAGGAGAGAAAGAAAGAGTTGAGACAAAGAGAGGAAGAATGGAAGAGAGGGGGAGAGAGAGAGAGGGAGGGAGAGAGGGATAGGGAGAGTGGGAGAGAGGGAGAGAGAGAGAGAAAGAAAGACTTGAGAGGAAGAGAGGGAGACAAAAAGAGGGTGAGAGGGAGGGAGATTTGGAGAGAGAGGGAGAGAGAGGGGGGAGATTGAGGGAGAGAGCGATGGAGATTGGGAGAGGACAGGGATAGTGAGAGAGAGGAAAAAGAGGGAGAGAAATAGAGAGAGAGAGAGGAGGAGGAGGAGGAGAGGGATAGTGAGAGAGATAGGTACAATGGGAGAGAGGGAGAGAGAGTTGGAGAGTGGGAGAGAGGGAGAGAGAGTGGGAGAGAGGGAGAGGGGGAGAGAGAGAGGGAGAGGGGGAGAGGGGGAGAGGGAGAGTGGGAGAGTGGGAGAGAGGGAGTGGGAGAGAGGGAGAGAGAAATACTTGAAAGGGAGAGAGAAAGACCTGAGAGAGAGAGAGAGAGTAAGACTTGAGAGGGAGAGAGAGAGGGAGAGGGAGAGAGAGAGGGGGAGTGAGATAATATATATTATATATTAATATAATATTAATATATAATATATAATATATATTAATATATAATAAATATATATATCATAATAAATATGTCATATATAATATCAATAAATTAATTTAGCATATTAATATATAATAAATCTATATATCATAACATATAATAATTCTTAAAACTAAAGTAAACGGATATCCATTTCCTTTTTTATAGGCTATAAAGATAGACTTGCACGAGCAACAATATATATTAATATATATTATATATATTATATTAATATATATTATATTAATATATATAATATATATTATATATATCATATTAATATATATTAATATATATTATATATATTATATTAATATATATTACATATTAATATATAGTATATATTATATAAATATATATAATAAATGAATTTAGTATATTAATATATAATAAATCAAACCATTTGCCATCTTTCATTGTAAAAATGGATATGATGAAAGCTTATGACAGGGTTGACTGGAATTTCCTTTTGAAAGTGTTGGCCAAGTTTGGCTTTTCTAGTAAATGGTGTAAGTGGATAATATCTTGTCTATCAGGTGCACATTTCTCAATTATAATTAATGGTTCTCCCTTGAGATTCTTTAGAGAAACACAAGGAGTAAGATAAGGTGACCCTCTTTCACCCTTTCTTTTTATAATCATGGCAGAGGCATTGAGCAAGGCAATAAAGGAAAAACATAATCAGGGGTTGTGGCAAGCTATCCTCATCCCTCAAACTGATGTGTCAATAAATCATAACCTCTTTGCAAACGATACCTTACTATATGGGAAAACATCTATTTCCAAAGCTAAGCAAATAAAAAGGGTTTTGGATAAGTATTCGTTGGTGTCAGGTCAAAAAAGAAATGTGCACAAGTCAAAGATTTATGTGTTTAATTCTAAAGCTGCTATCAAAAGGAAGATTGTTAGGGATTTGGTTTTTCAGGAGGCAGATCTACCTTGTAATTACCTGGGTATTCTTTTTTCTATCGGGGCTAATAAGCTAGCATATTGGATCAAAGTCATTGAGAGAATTAAACAAATAATTTGTGCTTGGAAAGCTCATTGGTTGTCCTTTTCAGGTCGTATTCTACGTATTAAATCAGTTCTATCTGCAATTGCTAATTATTTTATTTCAGTCTTAAGGGTTCCTAAATCAGTAGTTGATCAAATATAGAAAATGATAAGGAGCTTCATTTGGAAGGGAAATATGGATAATGCAAAAAAAATCCATTTAGTTTCCTTGGATAGTATGACATTGGAGAAATTCAAAGGTGGAGTGGGATTACATGATATTTCTAAATGTAACTTGGCCTTTGGAGGGAAACTCATTTGGCAAATGTATACCAATCTAGAGTCCAAATGGTGTTCTTTGATGAGCGAAAAGTATCTAGACAGTCAAAACCCAACAAGAATATTCACAGTCTCTAATCCTCTCGAAGGGTCTGCCATGTGGAATTTCATGGTTTCATGTAGGAAAGTGGTTACATCATATATTTCTTGGGAAGTTAATAAGGGAGATGAAGTTAATTTTTGGGATGATTCCTGGAATGGGCATCCACCATTGAAGGATTGTCAAGAGCTGCAGTCAGCTATCCCAATTTTGTCTCAGATGTGGGGGACTAGATTAATAGATTATGTTAGTTTAGTTGAAGCTTCATCAAGTAGGGTGAGTTGGAAAGGTTTTTCTTGCATACAAATATCAAATGAGCAGAAGGATCTTTTACTTCAGATTTTGGGTAGAAGAGTAGTAATTTGTATAGGAAAAGTTGATCGTATAATATGGGCCCCATCTAAGAGTGGATGTTATACAATCAAGCATGGTTATAAATATATTCTTAATAAGGGAGATTTAACTAAGTCTCATAGGGATTTTTCATTCTATTGGAACACTAGGGTCTTACCAAAAGCGGGCTTTCATGGCTAGTGTTGAAAAAAAGAGTACTTACAAGTGATTGGCTTGCTAAATTGGGAATTGCAGAACCTTTTGTAATCAAACTCTTGAAGATCCTAATCACTTATTTTTGCAATGCTCTTTTTCCCAATCTTTTTTTTTTTTAGCCCAATTTAGCAAGCCGATCACTTGGAAGTACTCTTTTTTCAACACTAGCCATGAAAGCCCGCTTTTGGTAAGACCCTAGTGTTCCAACAAAATGAAAAATCCCTCTAAGACTTAGTTAACTCTCCCTTATTAAGAATCTCTTTAAAACCATGCTTGATTGTATAGCATCCACTCTTAGATGGGGCCCATATTATACAATCAACTTTTCCTATCTTAGATGGGGCCCATATCTTGTTTTTTTTTCTTTACAAAAATTGAGTTTTTATTCTCCATTGCCAAATTTAGTATGGGAAATTTTTTCTTCTTGGCTTGTGTTATACAAGTCTTTATTTTTTGCACGCATTTGGCAAGTCATCCCAACAATTATTAAAAAAACAATCATAGAGGTAGTAAATTCCTAGGTTCAAGATCACAAGAATGTTGGTTCTTTATTTTCATCATAGGATAATAACATTCTAAAAATTTGGTAGGGTATAAGTTTTCCTTTTAAAGGAATTTTGAAGCAACCTTATAAGGAAAAAATGGATAGGAGTACAATTAAATGGTTTCCTCCAATGGAAGGTTTCTATAAACTGAATTTTGATGGAGCATCTAGAGGAAATCCATGTACTTTAGAGGTAGGAGTTTGTATTAGGGATGCAAGGGGAATTGTGAAGGAAACTAGATTAATAATGATACCACCAATAAAAAATAGCATGGCAGAGTCAATGTCTATCCTCCATGGTTTGCAACTTGCAAGACAACTCCAAATCAGTGCAATTCATATAGAAGGTGACTCTCTAATAGTTGTAGATGCGTGCAAAGAAAGAGAATATTTAATTTTGCATATGAAATATGTTTTGTAGAATTTATGAAATATTTTAGATGAATTTGATGCTTATTAGATTTCACATATGTATCAAGAGGGTAATATGCTTGTAGATCGATTAGCCAATATGGGGTGTGATAAGGAGGAAGTATTTTTCATGGAGAATGATAATAATCTAAAAGCCTTCACTGATTTAATGGAAATAATAAATAGAGAAAGCACTTGTTAATTTAATTTACAAATTAGACAAAGGGGTTACAAATCAAAGAAAGGGGTTGGATGATCTTGCATAATTCAGATTGGGGTACCCGTAGGCCTGCTTACTTAATGAATAATTATTAAAAACATAAGTTTGAATATCTCATATATCATCAGGGTGAGATCACTTCTCTTGAAATTTCCAGGGCATAAGTTTAAATGTTGGAATAAGTGGCATGATGATGGGATATTTGGCATGGATCTCCATTTGGGTTTCACAGAATAAGAAAAAGGATAAATTTAGAACAGTGATAGTATGGCTTTATCAACATCACCATCTCAAAACATTTGTATCTATACATGGGGAAACTGGAGGCTCATACCTATTCTAATTTCACTACCGCCAGTGATGATTTCCATATCTAATGCTTATTTATGTGTTTGCAGATTTAAAGTACTGAACAAGCTTATTCATTATTACCTTGCATGCTTAATCTCTCAAGAGGTGGCAAGTTGTGCTTTATGGTGTTTGAAGATCTCATGTGAAGTGAAAAACCCTCAGAGATTTGTCATTGTGAAGAAGATTTGAAGTGTGTTAACTATTTGAAACAAGCCACACTGAGAGGGGGGTAAATGTTGTGAAAAAACTAACTTTATTAACCTTCAACTTTCAAGCATTAGGAACATTCAATCATAAAGCATAAACAAGGAAATAAACACAACACCATAACACCAAGATTTTTATGTGGAAACCCTGTTAGGGAAAAAACCACGATGGATGCCCAATCCACAATTATGATTCTAATTATACTCAAAGTGAAGATTACAAAAGGGGAATATACTTGCATTCAGGCACACTGCCTAGAGCTCACTTCTCAAAGAAAAGAGGGCTTTCTGCTCAAGAGTTCAAATTAAAACCATCTGAAGATTTGAACTGAGATGATAGCATCTAAAATGCATGATTACAGTTCCAGATTAAGCAAAACAATAGATCTGCTACCTTACAAATTGATTATGTGATTCTGTTCTGCTCTGCTCATACACACAACATAGATCTTCTATGCACAAGTGAAACTATGCTTTATCACACCTTTTCTCTGCTATAACTCATAATTCAAACATAAACTCAATACACACACCACACAAAATGATATGGACGATCATGTATATATATCCACAACATAGGATTTATTTACTCTTTGTTGACTTCAATAGAACATGACAAAATTATAACTATCGGCTTACATAATGAGAAATATGCAATGCGTACCCTTAATGGTTGGCCACAACTTGGCTAGGACCCAAACAAAGATCTACAAACATAGAGATACTCAATTAATTGGCTCTCATACATCTGCGACTTAATATATTCATGAGGTCGACCTTAATACAAGAAATGTTGAGAATACGCCAACCGGATCTTCTAATTTCCATACAAGTTGATATGAGCCACTGCGCTTCAGTCTCAATAGAGATAATACACCAATAATCATTTCCTGAGATGCACAAAACAAAATGATAACCTGAAATCTTTACATAGATTGATAACTACTAAGTTACCAGATACTTTGTTCTGCCTTGTCAATTTTCAATCTATCTACTAGTAATCTTGAATGAGGATATGCGTACCTGATCAACGCATAGGGTTTCCATCAATGAAAACACCAAATGACAGTTGCAGTGTTCTTTTTCCAACATTAACATTTAATTTTGTCATTTCCAAGACTAGCATTTGGGAAATGTGATTACGGGGAGATTTATTTAGTCGATGTTCTCCACAAATTAAGCAAAGTAAACAAAGTTTGTTATAGTTTATCTCTAGCAATTCTTGCAACCATTCAAGTGAAGGTGTATTTTGGTTCTTCATTGTGTCAGGAGCTAAGGCGTCTTTGCTGTTATCAAGAACTATCAAGCTAATGTAGTATTGAGCTAGGAATTATAGAGTCCTAGTGGTTGTATGGGCGTGGGAATTGTCATTTTTAGGTTGCATTGAAAGAGATCAATTGAAACATGTCTTCAAGGTAAATTGTTCTTCAGTTTTGGGTTGCATCAAGACAATTTATTAGGGAGGATATTTTTCATATGGGGTCTCAAAAAATCATTTTTCCAGTGAATCTCTTGTCCATATTCCTTTCCAATGCTCTTGATCTGGTGCAAAATTTTAACACTACAAACAATTGTAAATAAGGTGGTTGGTGGGGTTTATCTAGAAGATAATTCTTTGTTAAAATGTGTCCAAAAGTATGATTTTACTAAGAGGGAGGGCTTCATTGGAGGACTGTTTCCTAGACATTATATTCCCCACAAGAAAAGGTATGCTAAAGCATACGAAGGAATGAAGTTGGAAATTTTAAGCGACTCTTACTCTTATCTGTATCAAGCACTTAGTAGATATCATTTTGAATTTAGAAGGGAGGAAGTGGACAATTTCAAAAACAAGTTCCATGCCATCTCGTTTTTGAAAACTCATGAATGCATACAAGGGCTGCAAGTTTTTGTTGTGTCGCTGGTTTGTAGGGGAAATAGAGCTTCTCACTATTGAAATGCACACAAGACAACTGAGAGGGGGGGTGTATTAGTTGTATCAATTCTTTCCACTTATAAACTTAAACAATTCCACTTTAACTTCAATATGTTATTAAGTGTAAACATGAAATGCAAATAACAAAAACACAACACCATAGATACCAGATTTACGTGGAAAACCCAATGAGGGAAAAACCACGGTGATGATTAACTCACAATATAGAAGAATTCAAAACCGGATACACAAGCTCACTTTCTGAGGGTTCATTGCCCATATATGAAGGCTCACTACCCAGATTAAGGGCTCACTACGTTAGGACTCACTGTCTAGAAAAGGAGGCTCACTGCCTACGAAAATTTACAAAGAAATAGATAAAGACCCACCACTAGGAGTTCCAAACACTTTGCAACTTGAACAAAAGAATATAACTATTGTTGCACTTCACTCTTCCACACTCTACTTTTCGCACCTATTCACACACTCTTCTCTTGATCGAATCAAATGATGGATGTATGATTAATTTTCTTCAACTTGATTTGCTTATATACCATCTTCAACCTTAGAGATATTCATAAGGTCAGCTATACAATTACAAATTACAAATTCAAAAAATTTCGGCTACTCAACATTCCCGTGGTGGATACGAATGTGAGAGGACCAATTACATATTTAATTTAGGACCCAAACACCATCTTGGATCACACACATTCTTTCACAAATCGATGCACAAACATAATGTAACTTGTAAACACTAGGTCAGCCAAACCTAATGAAAACACTGATGAACTTGAAGTGCACACATCACCAACAAGATAATTTTATGTGGATGGCCCAACATGCTTCACCAATCATTTTACCATCTTTCAGATACATCCACAAAATCTTCAACAAACTTCATTCGCATATAATACTTCACTAGTCTAACCAGGACAACCAGTCAGAATACCAGAGCTCTGGAGCATGCCTTCCAAGGTGCAAAAACACATACAAATTTTCTAGAATACATAAATCAAACCATATAGTAATCTCCTAGATCCACAAGGTCTAAAACCCAATACCAGAGGACTGCAGAGCCAAAACATTTCTCCCAATCAACAACCAGATAACTCGACAAACCCAGTTCATACACCGGTGAACATAACTTTTACTCTCCATCACACTAGAAGCTAAAACTTGGAATATACAATCCATTTAAGCTCAAGAAAACACCTATAAAACCTCATAGGAAAAAGATAAACACAAAGGAACTGCTGACCACAATACGAGATTGTGCACATAACACACTTCAACATTGGTTTACATCATTTCTCAATTTTCTCAAGAGAACTTGGAAAATACACAACTTGCTCAACTTGTATAGTGTTGACATCACTCACCAAGTCCCTGACATCAATATCACAATTCAATCATAAGCTATTGCAACAAATGAAATGCAGGTGCTTTCACAAGGAGAGCAAGATGAAATTTTTGTCTATTGTCCTCATAGAGGAGGTTGAAAATTTCTCTTTTTAGTTAATGTTATATAAGAAGGGTCTGTGTGTAGAGATGGTATGCTGAAATATGAAAATTTATGGGGTTATGAGTAGTTATAATTTTGTATAAAGGGAATATGTATAGGGTTGCATATGTCAAGAGTAGTCGTTACTGCACATGGAGTATAGGTAGTAGATGAATGCTTATAGTTGCTACATTTGTTTTGGAACTTTTTGTTCTCTTGCCACTCATGGAAATTTTTAAACTACTTATTAATATTAATATATTATATAGGCTCACTGCCTTTCACCTAATATATATATATATATCATAACATATAATAATTCTTAAAACTAAAGTAAATAGATATCCGTTATAAACATATATCCATTTCCTTTGTTATAGGCTCTAAAGGTAGAATTGCACGAGTAGCGATGGGCATGTCAAGTGCAAGACATAATGGATATTTGTTTAGAAAAGTATATAAAAAAATAGGATCGTTTTGAGTATTTCAACAGTCCCTACATTCTTTCTGTTGCGAAATTCTCGTGCTTTCTATTTGTATAAGACAATATTCTTCTTTTGAAAGATTATTTTACACTATTTATAATTACAATCATTTGTGTGTGTTTTTTTATTTGTGCAATGGGGAGCAGCAGTCATCATAAGAGAAAAGGTAAAAGGAAACTAACAACAGATCAAATTGAAGCATATAGAGTAAAAGATAGAGAAAGTCATAGGAAAAGAAGACAAGGTATGACAAATATTCAAATTGAAGCTTCTTCTGCACTGTTAAATGTTAATTCAAGTGAAGATGAAATAGAATTTGAAAATATTGAACATAATATTGAAATTAAAAATAAAAACATTGAAATTGAAAATGAAAATTTTGTTGAAAATGTTATTGAAAATGAAATTGTTGTTGAAAATGAAATTGTTATTGAAAACAAAAATGTTGTTGAAAATGAAAATGTTGTTGAAAATGAAATTGTTGTTGAAAATTAAAATGTTGATGAAAATGAAATTGTTATTGAAAATGTTGAAAATATTGAAAATAGTGAGAATGAAAATGTTAATAACATTGAACTTGAAAATGAAAATATTGATAACATTTGAAAATTTTGAAAATGAACTTTACGTAACACCTAATTACACGAGAACCCCTAAATGGTTGCTTGAAATAGATGAGAACATAATAGATAATCTTCAAGGAAAAAGGTCACAATGAATGATTTTTTTGTGGGATACCAATATGTTCAATGAATACTTTTCCGATAAGACATTAACCAAACAATGTCAATTTTTTGAGCAATTACTTAAGTCTTACAAAATGAGACCATTAATAAAAAAATTGAAGATTTGTGTCACCAAAAAATCAGAAAAAATATCATTATTGTAAAAAATCTTTTTAATGCTCTAACCTCTATTAGAAAGACTAGTAAGTAAAAAGATAAAAGGGCTTCTCGTAGAGTGATCACAACCTCACTAGTAAGCCATCATTTGAGAAAGGATCATTTAATGAAATAAACTTGTATTGATTTAAATCTAAATCGTAAAATAATAAATAGAGTACTCTCAAGAAGAGGAAGACTCAATAGTCCTCTTCAAAATGATAAGTGGGATTTTAGTGGGAGGCTTCCACATGTCGATAAGAAGCTAACTGATAATGTAAAGATGTGAATTAAAAAATTTGGAACTCTCACTCTAGAGTATCACCGAATGTAAAGGATGTTTTAAAGTTATGAATTGGTAATCGAGATCGCACACCGCATCCTAAACATTTTTTGGAATGTAGCCAAACAATTTTGTCAATAACATACAAATTTGCAAATCTCACAAAGGGATTTTTAGTCTTGCAAGCCATTTTATTGTGTACCTATTAATGTTTGCAATACATGTTGTAAATACCATGTTGAGTTTTCAATGTATCATGGATTATTATGCCATATACATTCTACTATGCATACTGAGGAAATATTGCAGGAGTGTCATGCAATGCAACTTACCAAGTTATCCATGGACTTGTTATTTTCATTTTTATGCATTAGAGGTGATGGTTACTTATTTTATAGAAATGATTGTTTAAATGAAACATGTTTGCAATGTGGTGGTTTATTGAAGTTTGTAACATGCTTTCTTGAGAGAAACAATCATGATTTTGGTAACAAGATTGTTCAAAAAAAATGGTTTGAGACAGTCAAATACACATTGAAGAGTGGAGGTGAGGGTTCTAGATGCGAGTTGGTTGCAAGAGAGGTAAGTATTGCTGATTTTATTTCTAATTTTAAGATAAATATTTTCTATAAGTATGCAAGGCATAGCCATAGGTCCCAGTGGTTGGATAAAAAATTAAAGATGTGTAAGGACTCTTTCTCGATTGGAACTATTGTATCCGTAGTTGATTTTTCTGAAAATTACACATTGCAACCACAAAATGAAGTACAATCACAATATTATAATTCTATTCAAATTGATATTTTTGTCCACATAACATATAGACATGCCCCTGATAGTATAGAAGAGGATAGGAAGATAATTATGGAGTACCATTTTTACATGAGTGATGATAGATCTCATTCATCTAAGTTTGTACAACATTGTTTTGAATTTTTTTTTGAGTTCTTGTAGGAAAAAGGTATTGCAATGGGTCAACATCTGATTTGGTTAGATAACTACACAAGGAAATTCAAGAATGTTCACATGTTTTATTGGTTGAGTAGGATTCATATAGAGAGGGGTGTACCACATATTTGGAGTTTTTTAAAAGTTGTGCATGTAAAAGGCGAGCATGATGGCACAAGTGCATGTGTGAAGAGATATTTGGTTAAGGAACAAATGAAGATCAGAGGTGGTGCAACATTTAGTGATGCACACTATTGTTGATTGGTGTACTTATGCATTATCACAAGGAGGGACACTTGATTCACAAGTGTGTAGGTTCTTTTGGTTGGTTGAGGAGGGCACAATGGGAGACAAATTGGAATGTTAAACAATTAGAGATTCTTCAAAGATGCATTCATTTTGAAGCTCAGATGTTGGTGCATGGACCATATGGACACGAGAGTTGGCTTGTTTTTGTTAGAATTGTATTCAGTGTTATTGGGATCAATGCAAGTCAAGTGAGTGGGTATATACATGGATTCCACAATACCTAACCCCTTTATTTGTAGCACAATCCTCTTTAGAAGATGAAATAGAAAGTTCACTTGACTACGACCATCTTTTAGATCTTGTACAACCAGGACATTCCTATGTAGTTGTAGCACCATAGGGGAATGGAGAGGGATCATACTATTAGTTGGAATGATGTGTACAGGGAAAAAAAAAGCTAACACAACCGATGACAAATTATGATAGGTTCATGTATCCTATAGGTTCAATTTTTTCTCGAACTTGTTTGCCTTACCATTTCATCATCATTTAGATTGTTTAGAATAATATAGATTTATTATTCTAAGCATCTTTTCTAGTATTCATTACCATTTCATCATAATTTAGGTTGTTTAGTATAACATAGATTTGTTATTCTAAGTATATTTAGATGTTGATAAAAAACTTATGATCATACAAGTTCAGTTGTTGTTTCCAGAACTTGGATGCAAACATATATGATTAGAAAGAACGACATGCCTACATTTGAAGGCTATGAGAATGAAATGTCTCCTTCTAGGATAACCATAATTCTTGCCTTGATTTTTTGAAGATATCCTTTATGATGGTCTAGTATTCATATTATATTCCTTTTCTCCTTTTTCCTAATCAATCATAGGATAAAGACATTCATAAATCTATTCATTTTTTCTATCAAATAATAAAAATTACTTAAATAAGGCTCGATAGTTGCTGCAAGAATCATTATTGCATGATCAATATATTTATATATCCTATATAAACATATACATATTACTATTTCTAGTTGGTTCCCATTTACAATGATTACTTTGACGTATATACCCACACACATATATATATGGATATCCAATAACATATTAACAATAATATCATTATTGCTCATTATTCAAATCCCCATTTATTCATTCAATATCTACTTTATTAATGCATCCAAATTATTGTTATTTAATTCATAAAATATTTTTTAAGTATCCTTATCTAAATCCTAAATGTGTTTATCAAACTAGTTGAATAAATTCATGAGATACTTATCTTTGATTTTTTATTGGTCTGCAGACCTTTCCTTTTTCCCAGGCACGATGCTCTCCCTCTTATTTTTCCTCCCCCTCCCTTAATTTACATATACCCATATATATCTTTATATTCCAATGAAGATATGCTTCCTTATGAAGAGATGCGATCCTTTGAATAGAGACAACCATTTGAATAATCTTTTGTTAACAAATGATTTCTACATTTTAAAGTAATCGCTGCCTATAAATGCATGAAGCGCTGCCTTAAAAGGGTATTGTTTTATGTTATAATAAATTGTTAATATTTTAAATATTTATTTTGTTTTCATTTTATTTAAACATTTGTTTGATGTATTTTTATATCTTCTTTTTTGTGATATTTAATATTCCTTTTATATTATCAATATTTATATTTATAATAATATTAAATCATTATTATTTCTTCTTATATTTTTAATATGTATTTTTGTTATTTATTTATTTTATATTTTATATTTTATATTTGTTTATTTATTTCATACTTTATATTTGTGTATTTTATATTCATTTTATCATCTATTATGATTATATTATTTAAATTGTTTTATATTTTAGTATTTATAATAGTGCATTTGATAATTTAATTATAATATTATCTTGTGATAATTATAATTAAATTATTGATGCTTATACTTTTACTATGTTTCTATTTATTTTCTTTTTTCAATTATTATCTTAGTGTTTCCATTATAGGGATATGACAATCCTCACCTCCTAAATTTGCATGTCCTCAAGAAAAACATCTTAGTTTCTTCTAGGATCTTTTCTTTTAATCTGTCACCAACGTTACCAAGTTAGTCACATTTATATATATAATTCAATGTTCTATAATGATTACTCTATTTGAATGCAAATGTATGAATATATTAAATATTTACTTATCTTAGATATTCTTGTCCTCAAGCAATTCCTTCTTGGCGTCCTTGTCCTATCTTGGAAGAAGATCATAACTCTTTATTACACTTAATCTCCTTCCAAGCCTTCTAGATACCTCAACTATGAGTATATCCAGCCTAATCCTGGAAGAAGACTGTAACCTTGTTACCCTTAGTCTCCTTCCAGGCCTTTTGGATACCTTTTTCTAAGTCTATCTAGCCTTATAATCCTTGGAAAAGATTGTAACCTTGTTACTCTTAATTTCTTCCTAGGCCTTCTGGGTGCCCCCTTTTCTTTTTTCTTAAAAGCACCTAACCTAAATCCCGAAAGCAAGCCTTTCACTTCTCAGGCCTTATGGACACCCTATTTTGGTGTATCCATCCTTTAGATCCTTGAAGGAACCTTGGTCCTATCTAGGCCTTATGGATACCCTATTTGAGTATATCCATCCTTATGAAAATTATCTTCATGGGATGCTTATGAGCCAGAACAATGTCTTATTAACTTATTTTAAATATATTACATACAATAGTCTATTTTTCTTTGTTCTAGTCAAGGCGCATTATGTCTTGCCCTTCTTAAGTTTGTCTATCTTTGAAAGCCTCAATAGTTTCTTCCCTTTCCCATGTAGAATCTTCTTTAGGAAGTCCTCTCCATTTGATTAGAAACTCGGTAATGATCCTACTCCTTAATTTCCTTTCTCTGGTGTCTATGATGAATTCTGCTTTCAAAGTAAGTTGCCCTTCCTCATCTAGTGGAGGTAACTCAATTAACTCAAGCACACAAGAAACTCAAACAAATAGGCAAGTAGCTTAAGCACATATGAAAGTAGCTCAAGTAGACAAGCAAATAGCTCAAGCATGCAATCAAGTAGCTCCAACAAGCATGCAACTAGCTCAAGTAGATAGGTAGGCAGCTCAAGAATGCAAGCAACCGACTCAACCAGCTCAAGAATGCAAGTAATCATCTCAAGCAAGTAGGCAAGTAGATTAAGTAGACAAGCAAGTAGCTCAAGCATACAAAAAACCAGCTCAAGCAAGTAGGCAACCAGCTCAATCAAGTAGGCAACCGACTTAAGCAAGTAGGCAACCGACTTAAGCAAGTAGGCAACTAGCTCAAGCAAGCAAGCAACTAGCTCAAGCAAGCAAGCAACTAGCTCAAGCAAGCAAGCAACTAGCTCAAGCAAGTAGACAATCAACTAAAGAAAGTAGGAAACTACCTCAAGCATGTAAGCAACTAGCTCAAGCAAGCAAGCAACTAGCTCAAGCAAGTAGGCAATAAAATCAACCAAGTAGGTGACTAGCTCAAGCATGTAAGCAAGTATCTCAAGAAAGAAAGCAACCAACTCAAGCAAGTAGGCAACCAACTCAAGCACACAAGCAACCAGCTCAAGCAAGTAGGTTACTAGCTCAAGTAGGCAAGCGACTAGCTCAAGCAAGTAGGCAACTAGCTCAAGCAAGTAGGCAACTAGCTCAAGCAAGTAGAAAACCATCTCAAGCACACAAACAACCAACTCAAGCAAGTAGGAAAGCAACTAGCTCAAGCACACACAGGATGGCATAAAAGATGCTTTGATACCAGTGTAATGTCCCCCTTCTAGGATAACCATAATTCTTGCCCTGATTTTCTAAAGATATCCTTTATGATGGTCTAGTGTTCATATTATATTCCTTTTCTCCTTTTCCTAATCAATCATAGGATAAAGACATTCATAAATCTATTCATTTTTCTATAAAATAGTCACAATTAATTATAAGGCTCAATAATTTCTACAAGCATCATTATTGCATGATCATATATATTTATATATCCTATATAAACATATACATATTACTATTTCTAGCTAGTTCCCATTTACAATGATTACTTTGACATATATACCCACACACACACACACACACACACACACACACACACACACACATATATATATATATGGATATCCAATAACATATTAAAAATAATATCATTATTGCTCATTATTCAAATCCCCATTTCTTCATTCAATATCTACTTTACTAATGCATCCAACTTATTGTTATTTAATTCATAAAATATTTGTTAAGTATCCTTATCTAAATCCTAAATGTGTTTATCAAACTAGTTGAATAAATTCATGAGATACTTATCTCTGATTTTTGATTGGTCTATAGACCTTTCCTTTTTCCCCAGCCGCGATGCTCTCCCTCTTATTTTTCATCCCCCTCCCTTAATTTACATCTGCCCATATATATCTTTATATTCTGATGAAGAGATGCTTCCTTATGAAGATATGTGATCATTTGAATAGAGACAACCATTTGAATAATCTTTTGTTAACAATTGATTTCTACCTTTTAAAGTAATCACTACCTATAAATGCATGAAGCACTATCTTCAAAGGGTATTGTTTTATGCTATAATAAATTGTTAATATTTTTACTATTTATTCTATTTTCATTTTATTTAAATATTTGTTTGATGTATTTTTATATCTTCTTTTGTGTGATATTTAATATTCATTTTATATTATCAATATTTATATTTATAATAATATTAAATAATTATTATTTCTTCTTATATTTTTGTTATTTATTTATTTATTTCATACTTTATATTTGTGTATTGTATATTAATTTTATCATCTATTGCGATTACATTATTTAAATTGTTTTATATTTTAGTATTTATAATACTGCATTTGATAATTTAATTACAATATTATCTTGTGATAATTATAATTAAATTATTAATGCTTATACTTTAACTATGTTGTCATTTATTTTCTTATTTCAATTATTATCTTAGTGTTGTCATTCCAGGGACATGATAGAGAAACACAAAACCATTCTCATGTATTTGTACCTTGTTATAGCAACACATGCTAAATTATTGATACATCATGCTAGACCAAAAACAAATGAACTATGGACAATTAGTAGTGTTGATCATGAAGCATTACTCGAAACTACGAAGGTAAGAGATTACCCTTTAGGCACACTTGAGTAGTAGATCATTTGTTGTATGGGACATGTATGATATTGTTCATCACATTTTGATATTTTTTATTTGCTAAGGTTCATTATTTAGGTTGTTTAAAATAATATAGATTTGTTATTCTAAGCATCTTTTCTAGTTTGCATTACCATTTCCTCATCATTTAGGTTGTTTAGAATAATATAGATTGTTTAGTCTAAGCATCTTTTATATTGTGATCATATAGATTTTCCATTCAAAGTATATTGTGATGTTTGTGGCACAATGGATCATGGAGTTGTTGCAATAATAACTAGCTATGATCCTTTGGCAGAGGTATGCCACAAATCATAATAATATAGATTTGTTATTCTAAGTATCTTTTATAGTATGCCATAGATTAGTAAATTTGACATTATATTTTCTCTTTTATGGCCTATTATTAAATTTTTGTGATGCTTGTATGTAGTTTAACTGCTACCTTGATGGTTTGTATAGGTGCTTGTCACTCCAGAATGTCAATGTGCTACTGTTGTGGAAGAGTGTGTCCACTACGAAGGCAACGTGTGATCTATTTCCTTCCCCTACTAGGAAATGACTATGTATTAGGGTCATTTATTGTATGCCTATGTGGCATTTTGTAAATCCTATATTTGATAGAAATTATTGAATGATAATATCATGCATATTATGTATAATTTATGTGTATTCAAGTGCATACTTTACTACTTATGTGTATACTTTGTGACTTATGAGTATTCCAATGTATACTTTATGACCTACGTGTTTTCATGTGTTTACTTTGTATTAATGTGTGTAGTTCATGACTTAAGTGTATTTGAGTAAATGATTCACTTATTCACTTACTCATGAGGAGTAGAATGAACCCTAAACCCCATTGCACCTTTACATTGCATCCATCTGACCCTTTTTTCATCAACTAAAAACTTGACACCATGGGAAAATTCCTTAGAGATATCAAAAATTGAGAGAGGTTATTGTAGAAGGGGGCCTATGTGATCCTGTAGAATTAGATGGATTGTTTCTATGTGACATGATTTTAGAGTAATTGTTTGTCAAAGATTGTTGCATTTTAGCACTTTAGACTCTTAAGGGAAATCGTTAGTCCAATGTAGCTCAAAGTGATTAGGCATGTTTGGGTGCAAAAGAGGACCATGCCTAGCGTAAACGTACCCATATGGATGTGTTGGAATATTTTATTTGATTCTACAAGTTGCAAAACAAAAGTTGCACCACTTTGTAACTTTACACTGCTTGCATTTGACAACTTTTTCCTTAACTGAAAACTCG
The DNA here is from genome assembly GCA_007115665.2 of Sequoiadendron giganteum. Taxonomy (NCBI): domain Eukaryota; kingdom Viridiplantae; phylum Streptophyta; class Pinopsida; order Cupressales; family Cupressaceae; genus Sequoiadendron; species Sequoiadendron giganteum. The sequence goes on from CM021109.1 coordinate 420,548,100, forward strand.
TCACCATGAGAAAATTCCTCAAGATAGAAAAACCGAGAGAGGTTATTGTAGAGGGTCCTAACACAATCCTATAGCTTTAGACAAAGAGTCTATAAGCATCACAAATTTTGAGTAATAGCCTGTCAAAGATTGCTTCCTTTTAGCACTTTGGACTCTTAAGGGAAATCACTGGTCCTATGTAGCTTGGAGCGATTCAACATGTTTGGGTGCAAAAGAGGACCATTCCTAGCATAAAATTACCCATCCGAACATTTTGGAATAGTTTGTTTGATCGTACGAGTTGCAAAATGAAAGTTGCACTACTTTGCAACTTTACACTACTTGCATTTGACAACTTTTTCCTTAACTGAAAACTCGTCACCATGAGAAAATGCCTCTGAGATAGAAAAAATTTAGAGAGGTTATTTTAGAGGGTCCCAACATGATCTTATAGCCTCAAATAGAGAGTCTATAAGCATCACAGTTTCTAAGTAATAGCCTGTCAAAAATTGTTGCCTTTTAGCACTTGGGACTCTTAAGGGAAATCGTCGATCCAATGTAGCTCAGAGTGATTTGGAATTATTAGGTACAAAAGAGGACCATCCTAGTGTAAACATACCCATTTGAACGTGTTGGAACAATTTTTTTGGCCATACAAGTTGCAAAATGAAAGTTGCACTACTTTGTAACTTTACACTGCTTGCATTTGACAACTTTTCCTCAACTGCAAACTCATCACCATAGGAAAATGCCTTCGATATAGAAAAAAATGAAAGAGTTTATTATAGAGGATCCCAACATGATCCTATACCCTCAAATAGAGAGTCTGTAAGCATCACAGTTTCTGAGAAATAGCCCGTCAAAGATTGCTGTCTTTTTACACTTTGGACTCTTATGGGATCGATCGAATTGAATGTAGCTTAGAGTGATTTGGCATGTTTGGGTGTGAAAGAGGACCATTCCTAGCATAAACGTACCCATCTAAATAAGTTCGAACAGTCTGTTTAGTCATACGAGCTATAGAACGAAAGTTGTCCCACTTTGCAACTTTACACTACTTGCATCTGACAACTTTTTCCTCAACTGAAAACTCATCACCATGAGAAAATTCCTCTGAGATAGAAAAAATTGAGAGAGTTTATTGTAGAGGGTCCCAAAATGATCCCATAGACTTAGACAAAGAGTCTGTAAGTATCACAGTTTCCAAGTAATAGACCGCCAAAGATTGATGCATTTTTGTGCTTTGGACTCTTAAGGGATCGAACTGATTGAACGTAGCTCAGAGTGATTCAACATGTTTGGGTGCAAAATAAGACCATTCCTAGCATAAAAATACCCATCTAGATATGTTGGAACAATCCTTTTGGTTGTACGAGTTGTAGAATGAAATTTGCACGACTTTACAACTTTACACTGCTTGCATTCGACAACTTTTTCCTCAACTGAAAAGTCATCAACATGGAAAAATGCCTCTGAGATAGAAAAAACTAAGGAGATTATTATAGAGGGTACCAACATGATCTTGTAGCCTCAGACGAAGATTTTTTTAGTGTCACGATCTCTAAGTAATAGCCCATCAAATATTGTTGCATTTTTACACTTTGGACTCTTAAGGGATATCATCAGTCCAATGTAGCTCTAATTGTTTGGGAATGTTTGGGTTTGAAACAGGACCATGCCTAACCTAAACGTACCCATAAACACGCGTTGACACCATTTTAGAGAAGACTAACCTCCTTTTCATTGACAATAAAATCTTCTTCTTGTCTTTTCATTCCTTTTGTAAGTGGTTAATTTTAGTCTTCAGTTGTTTTGCTTCAATTCAACACTTAGGGCAACAAGATCCCTTTGTTTGATAGAGTTTATAATGCTTAGGACAACAACTTCATTTGTTCAAATCCACCTTAACCATCATCTCTCACTTTCTTTTCTTGGACAAATTCTTACCAAATACAAAACCTCAATCGTGTTAGGTTGAATGACATATATAACAACAATTACAATATTACAAGTTTGGTGTGGGTCAAGGTTGATTGAAATAAATGATAATATCATATCGGTGTTATTTATTTTGTGTGAAGTGTGCATTATGAATAATGTGTATCAAGCCCATATATTATGCCTAGTTTTCCTATTGATGCATTACGGTTAGCAACATTCATTTTTATGCATTACAATAATACAAATTGCAAGTGGAAGGTTGAATAACATGCATTTCATGGAGTTGTATTTGGTTTGTTTAATGGTTGTATCACACTCATTTGGTTTATTTAATGGTTGCATCATGGTTGAGTGATGTATTAATTGTTGATCATGATTATTGTATAGATTTCACATGAACAATCTAATGAGCATGTATCTTGTTTAGTTGTAAGGACTTTATTTGAAGGTTGCATCAAACTCCTATGGTTGAAAGATAGCGATTCTTATTCAAGATGATTTTATACCTTTTACATGTTATTAAGCTTGAATTAACATTGAGTGACATTGATTTTTATCAAGATGATTATATTACTTTTGAATGAACAATGTAATGACATATATTTCATTAAGTTGTATCCATTTATTTGAATTTTTTAATCAATCAAAATAATCAATACCATAAGACTGTCATAAGCTACTCTTTTCATATTTTTTGCCTTGTCTATGAGACCACAATTCTTTGAGGCATATTTTCAAATAGTTCTTCTCAAAAAATATTATATAGTGATTTTCATACCATTTTTCATTAATTTTAACTTCTTTTAAAATAAAAATCAACTGCCCACTTCATTACAGGAGTTCAAAGAACAAAATAATGTCAAATGTAAATTCATTCAACAAAGCTTGAAATCATGTGTATTGTCAAATTAAGTGTTTGATAAAAATGTTTTGGTAGACATGTATGAAAAATGTGGTACAATAGAAAAGGTAGTGAATTGTTTGAAAAAAATGCTCAAAGAAACGTGGTCTCAGGGAATGTAATGTATGTGAACCTTAATATGAATGAAATTTAACATAGATGGATTACCAATTGTAGTTCATAAGTTCTATTAAAATGCAATTTCATTAATCTATAACACATTATCAATCATAAATTTAAACCATTCTAAGATAATTATACATTCCATTTTGAAGATTCGAAGTAGAAAGACATGCATAGGAGGAATAAATTAGATTGAATATCAATTCTTATATATCAAAATGTAGAATAATTATGTTTGTGCATATAAAAATTTGGCATATATGCCTACTCAGAACAAGTTTTACAAATTGTGGCATATATGCCATCTCAAGATCTATCAAACCCTAAGTACATATCAATATATATCAAATCCTAATCCTATGTAAGACTATCAAAATCGAGCCTCCTCAAAGAACTTAGTTGCTCTGAAGCTTCCTACACAATAACAATTCAAACCACAAATTAGATTAATTATGTGAATGGTTGACAAGATAGACTAGTAAATAAAAACTTATATACTATCATTTAGAAATTATGAATTTAACATCAAAATCACTGTATGTGTACTATATTATATCAATAATGCAATTCTTGTTTACCTAAAGTATTTATCTCTTTTCTGAAAGATGTTCTGCATATGATTATCCCTTAGGACAATCAAGAGTCCTCATATAAAGAAATGGTTTCACACTTGTCACAGTGCTGAGTCGGGTAGAGGACTATAGTAGGTAAAATAAAAATTATACAAATTAACATATAATTGTTGACAAATAACCATATTTACTAAATATATATCTACTCTTATCTAAATGCAAATATCTGCAATGTAAAATAAACACATACCTACTATGATGCTATGACACTAAATGGGCTCATGGTGGATGAAGCAACTAAGATGGTTTTCTATATAAAAAATGATAAGAATGTAACACAATTTAAATTCACATGATCATAGAATCATAATGTCGAGAATAAAAAAATATATACCTATTGTGCAGCTTGATCCAATGGGTCAAGCTTAGTCAACATGGTTGTAAAAGAACCAGGTTGTTGCATAAAAAATACAAGATTACATTAAACTATCAATCTATGTAGTACATGTATTTAAACATAATATATTTCAAAAACTAACATCTAAATAACAATTCAGATAATACCATATATTGATTCTCTAGGCCAAATGAAATGGCCGATTGTGTAGCCTCATGCACTTGGGAAATCTAGTCCTCTGTTAGCAACTGTTAAATATTCTAGCACATAAACATATATTAGTACAAATCTCTCTTATAAAATATGAAAGAATTTAGATTAAAAACACTATGAAATTACTTTAAGTCTTATTGGTGCTCCCACATCATTCCTGGTAGCCAATGTCTCTCTTGTAAATGGTCCACTCCATGCTCTATCAACTCCTACATCCAAAATATCCTGAATCTCATAGTTGGATGTGTTTGTGGGAGCCTCAATGGACTATCAGAGAGGACCCAAATATAAATTGTTGCACGTCATGCAGTAATGGGGCACACAAATATGTGTCGAAGAGGATGGTGTACCAGTCAGAGCTAATGACGGAGTACCAGTCAAAGTTGATGCAACAAGTGCACCACTATCATGCTGGGATGTATCGAGTGCATCACCATAATGATGGGATGAACCATCAAATGGTTGTGCAACATGATGGTTCTACATGACCAAATGATCACTCAATAAATGTAAGGCATAAATGCTCTAAGTCCCTGCATCTAAAGAAATCTCAGGGTAAGGTAGTGGAGTTGGGGAAACAATAGGTGGAGTAGGACGAACTGGGGTGACTCGACATGCTCTAGGTCTATCTTGTGGAATCCCTCTACCAACACCCTAGAAATCTCGCATGTCAAAGTAATTGACATGCCTCCCTAGGAAAAACTCAACATATATTTTTTGGAGAAAATACTGAGGGACGTCAAGGTTGTTGTTGGGCGGTCTATCAAAAACCATCCACCAACGTCTCTAGAAATTATTTATTATGTCTCTATGTGTGCACCATTTAATTGAAAAATTTAGCTTCCACACATTAATGGGCTATCATGTTATGTGATTGATGAATAACTAGGCTAATTGGGCTTTGTCAATATCAAGTTCCCTCACCTCATCATATGATAACCCATTGGCATAAGCTTCCCTTTGTTCCTCTCGCCACTATGCAAATCTATTGTTTTGAGTTGCCAAAGTTTCAGCATTTGAAATGATTGTTTCTAAAGTGTTTTTCATGTTTGATAGCTCAATCAGTGTCTCACAGATTTGACATACATTTCTCAATTGATCTAAACTTCTATGAATATATTCATGTATTGTTGGCACGTTTTGGTTTGGAAACAATGGTTGTCGTGAAGGAGGATTTAGAGGGTTTTCATCTTGAGTCGGGTTAGGGTTTTCGTGTTGAGTGAGGCTAGGATCAACCATTTTAAGCCTGTTAATTAATAAAAAAGTTCAAAATTAACAATCATTTTAATACGATAAAAAACTTATCAAATATCCTATTTTTGACTAAAATTCACAAAAAAAATGTAAAACTAATATAAATTGAAGAAAAACATAAAAATAAAAAAATACCTTTCAACTTTGATTGATTTGAGCAAGAAGATTCACCTACAAATGGATATTCGAGTTGTCGAGTAGAAAACCTGCACACTCCACTAAAAATGAGCTCTCGGGTTGTTTGCTTTTGATTTTATAAAATAGGAAACAATATTCATTTCCTTTATGTATTTTTTTAATATATGGTCGGGTTTGGGACCCGACCACATAGATATTAGTGGTATTATTCAAAATCTAAGTAATCATTTATCATTTTATATTATTATATAAAATTATATTATATAATATATTATACATTATATTATGTATAATATATATTATATTATTATATTATTTATAATATATAATATAATATGCTATATTATATATAATATAAGTAATCATTTATTATTTTATATTATAAAACATAATATATTATATATATAATATTATATTATATAATATTGTAGACACCTTAAAATGTCTCGATGGATCACATTGGCTAACTAACACCATTTCATCCTAAAATCCATCCTCTTTTCACTTGATTGATTAAATTTGTCTAGTTATTTAATTAATTTCATCATTTTCATCTATTAATCTAATTGATCTAATTAGGTTAATTCACCCCTTTCATGCTAACATTTTGTCTTATTAAATTAAATACATCAAGTTATCTAATTTAAATCCCTAAGTCCTCCTATTTAATTAAATAACCCTAAGTTGTTTAATTAAATATCATCTCACTTTCCCCCTTTTCATTAAATCATTTATTTAATGAATATCATGTGATTTCCCTTTTCATTAAATAAATAAATTATTTAATGAATATCCTATTCCCCTAATTTTCTTAATTGAAACTCTCTTTAATTATCAAATTACTAAAAAATATACTTCTTCCCACTTGTAAGGGAATACTCCTCCTTTGCACATTCCTCCAAAAGGAATATTCCCATGGAATATGCCTTCCCCTTTTGCACATCAAAATTTTGTTTTAATTTGCTAAATATCTAATTTTCCTCACCCATGAGAATATTCCAAAGCATATTCTCTTTCTTCACTCATTTGAAAAAAGGAACATTCTTCCTTATAACAAACTTACAAGGCTTCATGTGCAAGTTAACTTACAAGACTTCTTGTGCAAATCTTGAAAGTGTGTTTGTTTGGATGAATGTGAGCCCTTGATTAAATATCATATTGCATTTTCAACCCTTGATGGGAATCCATGATCCATGCCTCCATATTCCTTCCTTTTTGACCATTGATTAACCTTTTTAATCTTAACCCTTCATTTCACATTTGCTCTCCTATAAATAGGTCACTATTTGGAGACAAATAAATCCATCTTTTTAATAGAAAAATTATGATGTTGAAACTCATCCATCCATCTTTTAACAACAAACTTATGTTGTTGAAATCACTTGCACTTGCACTCATATTTAACACTCATTTAGCATAATTTCACTTGCATATTAGCTTAGCTTCCATTAATGTCTTCCATGGAAACATAGATACATCCATTTAACTTATTTTGTAATTAGGGTTCAATATTTTTAGCTTAAACTCCATTTAGATTAGATTTTCATACATCCATATCGATCATCTTAGCATAAATCATGTTAAAATAACTTGCATCATATTCATTTAGCTTTAAATAATGTTTTCATTCACATCCCACAATGGTTTCATTACTTTTCTTCAATAAAAATGATTGAAACAAGCTCATTTATCCACATGATTGGGAAAGGGTCGTCATTCCACATCAATGCAACACCGCTCCCCTAATAGGATAAGTTTCAATGGATTAGAATAGGTGTCTTTGAAGCTTTCATGATTTAATATGCTAGTTTTAATGGATTCTTAGTTTAGTCTTTGTATTGAATGATCTTATTGGACTGATGTTTAGTGGTTTTAATATGCTTTGTATCCTCATGGATCAAGTGTAGTCAGCCCATACTAATTTGCCAATCACATTTTGGCACTAGAAGGAGGGAATAACTAACTAATCTGAAAAAATTCTTGTTAAAACTCCATTTTGCTTGTGTTTCAAGAATAATGACACTATTGATTATTCAACGATGAAATCGATGGTGCGTTTCTATACAATGATGCGCTTGGTTTTTCACTCTAGCAACACATAATTAATTTAGTGATGCATATTAATTTTTTGCATTGCATATTAAAATAGTGACGCTAAATTTATTTTTCATCGCACCTCTAATTTTTATTTAGCGATGCAATTGATCTGGTGACACATGTCATTGGTTTCTGTAGACCAACGCCATCAATTTTTTAGTATAGCGATGCACTTTCTATATGGTGACACTATTAATGAAATTAAGTGACAATTGATTTCAGCATCACGATTACTGGTAAATAGAAATTGAACCTAAATTTTGACATGTGCTTTAATTTTTTGCTTTATTTGATCACTAACATGTCACTGACTTATCACTTTTTCTCTTTGACTAACTGGTTTTGTAGGTTGGAGTGATAGAGTTTGAAGTGAAGGAGCATATCATTGTTTAAATCTTATAATTGTAACAAGTGTTTCAACATTTATGGGGCAATTATAACCCATTTATGATGCTTTATTTCATGTTTTAGGACCACACTAGATTTCATTTGGGCTTAAAATGAACGTTCAAATTGGTTAAAACCAAACCCTCCCATTATTTTGCTTGTTGGTTTAAAATTGAACAATACAAATTTCACACTTCAAAATTAGTGCTTAAAATGAACTCATTTTACTATGATGGATTAAAATAAACATGTTTTGAATTTCTTGAGTAGGCTTTCTATGCGTATCCACTCCCCTTGTGCTTCATGTGATCTTGGGTGAACAAAAACACACAAGTATACTTTTTCTTCTTAGAAGCGCTTATCCTCTGCCCTTGTGCCAATTGGCAATCTTGGGTGATAAAAGACATTTTACGCTTCAAACATGTGTTACATTTAGAAGGGCCTACCTCCCAACTTGTGAGAGGGAACGACCCAAGTGGTGCTTTTATTTTCGGTCCATTATAAAAAAAATTGGTGTGACAAAAGTCATTAACCAACTGGTTGTGGTTGTCCTATACCGACAAATGTATCCTCTAGTATCCTTGTGATTGTCAAACCCCTTAGATGTTTCTAAGGGTTGGGGGCATCTTAATTGACTGAATTTCCATGTGTATAACACCAGTTTATCTCAAAAAGTGAATTAAAAACCACTTGTTGTAGTAACCAAAAACCTTCATGCTTGTTGGTGTAGGAACGGTTGTTTTGAAGCTGCCCCACATTTTACTATTCATTGTAGAAACAGGAAACCTTAGGATCTTCAGATCTTCGGGGTTTGAGATTTGGTGTACCCAAGAAGTGTGTGTCGTGTAAGGGGGAGCTAGTGTCATCAAATCTCTAGTTGTTTGCTTTTTCTTAGTGTTTGGAGAAATCCAAGTGGGGAATCAACAAGTAATGTCTTCTGAACCTAGGTGGTAAATGCTTGTGATTCAGTTTAATACTTTGCTTGGTTCCAAAACATTGCAAACAAACATCAACAATATTTCTCAAAATTTCAAACCCTTTGGTCTAATGATGGATACCCTTTGAAATAGCCTTGATATTGATGCTTGTCCTAATGATTTATCCTTAGAGATTTCTAAATATCTTGACTTATATCTCAATCCATACTTCCCAAAGTTAACATAGGAAACTATGGCTCCGACCTCATGATTTTCACATAATGGACCATGTGAAATTTATGATATTTTTGAAATAGACATTTAGTTTGAAACTTAATCAAGGCAATTGTTTGTGGTAAAAAATAAACTCATTTAAGCAAGATAAATGGACAAATTGAACCCAACATGACCATTTTGCGTCCGATTGCTCCAATTGAACAACCAAACCTTATGCCCGCTATCATACAACCAAACTTTGAGCTAATTGAAGGAGAAAAAACCAATATAATCAGTAGTTTGAGAGGCTTCACATTTGAGACAAGGAAATTATTGCAAAAAATTGAGTCCAAGTTCCATTGTATCCAAAACATTGGGGTCCTATTGTCAAAAATCATTGAGTTCTATTTTACCAAAATATTGAGTTCTTAGGGGTTAATCACTTTAGAGGTCTAGCATCTTTCTCACTACCTTGGTATTGGAAAAAAAAGGTTCACTCTAGGTCAACATTGGGTCCAACATTTCATCCACCCCTTCATCAAAACTCATCCTTCACTTCACCAAACTTTACAATTTTTTTGAATACACCAACATTTTGGACTTAGACATCTATCAACCCAAACCTTAACTTAGCTACTTTGTATGTGAAATGAATCCTTTTCCATGCACTTAGTTAATTTAGTTATCATCTTTGGACTAGTGTGTCTTGAAGGTCACGATTCTACCCTAAAGATTCACAAGTTTATTAACATCTTTTATCCAAACATCAAACAATCAAAACTTCTAAGTCAAAAGTGTTGTCCCAAAATGTTTGCAAAAATCACTCTCCACATCATTCATATTTTCATCTCCAATTATCACCATTGCTCCAAAAATACTTATAGCATCCCTTTTACCTATATTTAAGTCAACTAGAGAGTTTAAACATTACAAATCTCAACACAACTCTCCCATAGGTGACCCAAAATTTATGGTAAAAACAAGATCACAACACAAGAGAATCATGGAGAAAACCAAAGTCACATTCACCTTAAGTGATCCCAATCCTTTATAATTTGATCCAAAAAGTCATGTTACCCCATCACAACAACCCTCATCTCTATCAGGACCATATGAGTTAGAAGAAATTAAAAACAATCCACTTGAGCTTACTAAGGAAGAACTCCTTGAGTACAAACAAACTCATCAACCCTTAGAAAGTATGGCTCCAACTTTTCTTGCACAAAACTTGACACAAGGATTAACCAAATCTACAAATGAATTAACTCCATCCCTTGTGCCAAGTCAACCCTTAACATCTAGTCTTGCAACTAGGCTAGGAACCAACCTTGGACTCACTTCATGTCTAGAAACAAAAGAAACTGTGGTATTCACAACATGACCATTCTATTAACCGCCAATCTTCCCCAAAACATAAGTTGGACACCAACATTTGGAAAACTACTTACATTCCATGACGCAACAACAACCTCAACATTTTGAATGCAACCATCTCCATCCATCACCACAAATACCCCAAGTATGCCTAATGTTATGCAAGGTAATGTGAACCAAGTGCCTCAAGTAGGACAACAAGGGAAAGTTAACACACTCACACAAAGTCAACCCTTGACAAGTGGTTACCCAAGCAGATCAAGTAAATCTACAATCCACATCAAACCCATCTATCATCGTCCCAAATCAAAACAACACCTTGGTTAAAAATCTCGTCAACCAAGGCAATACCTTGGTCACACCTCAAATACAAGGGAACCCTTTCAATCAACTACAAGGTCTAAATGTGCCATTATCATCACAATACCAAACGACACCAACATAATATTTCCCCTTGGTCCCCCACGTCATGCAAAATCAAATGGGACCTCAATCTTACATTCCTCCACCTCAATCCACTATCCTACAAAGAATTTTAAACCAAGGGAACCCACAACCTCTTGTCAACAACCCACAACCCACGTAAAAAATCAACACCTAAAATCCATTGCAAATATCCCAACAACTAACCGATCTTACATTGCAAGCACACACCTTAGATTTACAACAAGCACAACAGGATTATCAACAAGCCATCCAACAACAACAACAATAAGCAGCCCTAGCAGCACACCAACAATAGAAATAACATCAAGAAACCTTAGGAGCACAACAACAACATCAAGCAGCCTTAGCAAAACAACAATAACAACAAGCCCAATATTAATCCCTAGTGGCCCAAAAACAACAAAAATAACATCAAGCAACCTTAACAACACAACAATAACAACAAAAACAACAAGCAACCCTAGTATCCCAACAACAAGCTCAATAGTATGCCCAACAACAATTGCTTGCCCAACAATAATAACAACATGGTTTATACTATAACCCTCAACAAAACATTATCGACCCAAACACGTTAGGAACATATGCACCTCCACCACTATCACCATCATAATATCCCACACCACCATACTCACTATACAACACCCCATCATATCAAAATCCCATGTACAATCCATCCACCATCCCATAATACGCAACATATGTTCCTCCACCAAATCCACCAGATGATGTAGCATCACAACTTAAGGCATTAACACAAGAAATACAAGATATCAAGATGGAAAAAATGAAGAAGCCCCATACACAAAAAAACCTATGCCCATATCCCTTCGAGCAAAACATCGCAATGGTACCATTCTCTCTCGGCTTTGAGGTCCCAAAATTTTTTAAATACAAAGGGAGAGGAAATCCTATGGATGACAACAAAGATTTTAACATCATGTGTATGGAGGTTTCCTATAATGAATCCTATTTAATGCACCTATTTCCATGAAGCTTGGCAGGCCCAACCATCGATTGGTTTTCTCAATTGCCTCCAGGTATCAAAAACTTCCAAGAAATCATCGATAAATTCATAGATCACTTCTCATTTAATCTTGATATGGACGTAAGCCTAGAAGAGTTGTATATTCACAAGAAAAACAAAGGAGAATCCTTCACTAATTTCTTAAAAAGGTGGAGGCAAAAAGATAGTAAAATAAAGTGGCCTATTCTTGATGAACAACAATTTGGGATTATCATAGAAAATGTTGATCTAGATCTATCCTTTCACTTGAAAATGCAATGCATTACCACTTACAACGAGCTTTTCCCTAGGACCCTCAACATCAAGAGAGCTCTAATATCACAGGGAAATACACAAGTGTATATATACAACAACCCATCCACTAGTTCTAACGACAAACCCCATTATTGGGCCAACAACAAAAACATTACTAGTGATGGTGTTGTTTATGCAAAGATGGTCTTAACTACTCCTAGGCAAGATAACACCCAAAACATGAATACACAACAACTATACATGCCACCATCAAACAATCAAACAAAAATCAACACTGCAAACACTCAACGTATGCCACAAAGAAAAAATAGTCCTCCTAAATGATAATTCACTCGCTTAGGGGAACCTATGGAAGATGTGTTGAAAAGGTTGATACAGTCTAATCTTATCACACTCCCATATTTCTCAAACTATTAGGAGCCACAAGTCAAACCTCATAGCTATAGAGATGATCATTTTTGTGAATTTCACCAATACAAAGGTCATAACACACAAAATTATTTTAGACTCAAACATCTACTAGAAGATCTTATTGAATGAGGAGACATGTCGATCAAAAATATGGGAATGAATATCTAAAAAATTACATAGACCCTATGCTTGATCATGGACACACAAAAAACTCAAGAAAGGCATCAACCTAAAATAACACAAACCATACCCATGATACCACAATGGGACATATTTATTTATCATAACATGAGGAATCAGATACACATTAAGATACTATTTTGAAATAAAGTCCAAACCCATCAACATTGTTTAGCAATATTTTATACCATAATGACTTCAAGTGGGTATCATATTGCAATATCTCTCCCACATATGACTTAATGATTGGGAATTTTGAAGAAGTTCCAAACAAGCAAGAACTATACCTTATTGTACCCATACCCATAAGCTGTTACAAAGAGTCTTTCACTAATGATATATCATCCACCCAAGGATCATGTCAAGAAGAGAGCCTTGAGGATAACAAAAGTTACTTCAAATCAAGTTAGGATCAAGAACCCCTATCCCCAGAGTTTCACCAAGAGGTGAGAGACATCTTCCAAATCATCTTAAACTCCAAAGATGTCCTTGATATCACGCTTGAGATGTTTCTTTTTGACAGACATATAAACATTCTTCATCCAAAACAAGAGTCTCCCACTCTTGATATTCCTACACAAGAGAAAACAATGGTCGAGATTCTAGATTCTTACACTGATTGTGCATTATCAACATCTTCTGAATCAACACCAACATCTTTTGAAATAACATCAATAGATAATGATGTCATAGAATTAGAGCAAACAGTTCATATTCCTGAATAGGATTGTGCATCATTGACATCTTTTGAATAAGCAGCAACATCAACAAATAATGATGTCATGGAATCAGAGCAAATGGTTCATATTCCTAAACAACAGGAACCCATAGCAATATCATGTGTTCATGAAAATTCATATTCAATAGCTATGGATCAGAGAATACGTTATCAGGACAAGGAATTATGATTGTCAATACCTTCACAATGTCGGGGAAAATCTTGTCTACAAAAAACATCAACATATGGGGCATGAAGAATCCTTATGATGAAAATACTGTCAACGCTACCACTAGCTGTATCATGAGTTGGCATTCACCCATTATCTCATACACAAATTGGGACCAACATAAAAATAAGAATTCCTATCAAAGCAGGGCAAAGATCATCAAAGAAAATGAAGAAGTAACACAAAAGAAACAAAGCAAATACAAATGGATACCAAAGAAAAATAAATAAAATCATCCCTCTAAAACTCCATTAGTCAAATAAACTATGGGGAAAAATAAAAAAGGGAAATGTATCCATCATTAGCATCCTCAAACAAAAAAGAAAGCTTCTCAAGAAAGGAATGAAGTATATCCAATGGTTGGTCCTAATTCCATGAAAACCTCCACCCCCACCTATCATCACTCATCTTCCCAAGTTTGGAGAGTCAAAGGTTCCAAACTGTTGACCAATCCATCTCATATTCCTTCATACATGTCACCATCTACTCCATTCATGATATCCAATTCTCACATTGATTGTGTGTTGGCAACTACCCTTCATCATAAGGATTCTAAAGGTACCATATCATGATGTATGCACATAGACAAGGCTAATTCCAGTATCCACAAGGCAAATCAAAGTTCTTCAAAATTTCATCCAAGTGCTCGTATCTTAGCAAAGAAACTTCTTCAAGGAGGATATTGCTGGCATGTTATGAAAGTGGCCTCTACATTAGTTCCACTAGGTGGTTCAACACGAGGGTAAAATTTTCAAAAAATAAAAAAATAAAGAAAACAGTACAAATAAAAACTGTCCTCTAGTGAAAACCATTATGGTGGCGCTTTGGACAAGTACTATGATGAAAAATTGGAAAACATGCATCATGAGTAGAATCGAGCATCAATATGATCCTTCTCAGATAGAAGCATCTCATCCTTGTCATGATAAATCCAATGTTCCCTCCATCCATCCAATATAGATTCATCCAAATATTCCACTTTATCTTGATCTTGATAAAGATTTGGCATATACTTCAACTCTACTCATGGAAAAATCTTGACATTATCTTTACCATTTTATCTCATGAAGTCCCATAGTCTATATTTAGCATGATAAAACTCTATTGAACTCTTCACATATACATTGCCTATCTTGGTTTGTTCATTGATCTATGAAACACTGCTAGACACTGGGGACACGTTATTGAACTCTTTTTTTTGACTATATCTTGATCCATGTATTTTATCTCACATTACATTGAAATCATAATCTAGGTATTGTTTAATTCAAAGTCTCATAAAAAAATCCCAAAAAATTCAAAAAATTATAAAGTCAAAATCCAAAACATCTAGAACACATCGAAATCCCTAAAAAGGTCAAAACATCGAAAATCCAAAAATAGAACCATGTCAAACTATGAGTCTCTAAGCTTGAACGTAGGTAAGGCCATCATTGATGTGCCCCCGAGACACCCTAGGTTAGTCCTTTAGGAATCCTTCATAATAAACTAGAAATCCATCAACTTTTCATTTCTCATTGTAAATAAGTCAAGTCAGTCGAGCTACGTGGTCTTTACGTGTATAACATAGGAAATGCTTATCTTTGATCAGCCCTTGAGGCCCCTAGGATAGTATTTTAGGTTAGGTTCTTGGTCAAAACTTAGAAAAACCCTAAACATTCAAATATCTCGAAAAGCTCTAAACATTCAAATATTAGAAAACTCTAAAAACATTCAAATCTCGAAAAACCCTTAAACATTTGAAAAACAAAAAACAGAAAAATATTTAGAAAACTTAGAAAAAACCTAAACAACCTCAAATAACCGAAAATCAAAACATTCACATAAACACTCTAAAAGATCAAAAACAATCTCAAAATATTTTCAAAATACCAAAAACATTGAAATATTCCAAAAAACCCGAAAATTATCAATCCCATTTCACTTTCACCTGCAATAAAACTTCATCCACAATAAATCAATCGCCACCTTCAACCTTTGGAAAAATACATAGAAAGCAAGTATCACAAGTTGTAAAGTGAGAACCTAAGTGTCAAAATCTAAAATCTAGATCATAGGTAAACAAGTCAGTGAAGTTTGTATCAATGACTTATCACACACCTCATCCTAGTCAAAACATTTGATCAACATGTCCTAGGATGAATCCTTCCTATAATGGACATGGGTATCAAAAATCACCTTAGCTACGTTAAAACTGGCAAGAGACATAGTTAACATTGGCTATTTGTCTTTGATATTTTCTTATGATTTATCTTATTGAACCATTCTGAGGACCTCTCGATGATGTCTAAATGATTTAGAGAGAAAGGAATGGGGCATCAATCATTATCTTTCATCTATTGTTCTTGTGGATATTCTGGTAAAATAATCTTGGTGCATACTTTCTTAGTTGTGTGTAGGGAGGTTGTTTGGAGTAGCTTGTTGACTATTGCGTATGCTTTGGTCTGAGATATTCTAAGCTACTAAACTAAATTTTGACAAGGTTTCCATATGTTAATGTGTGAACAATAATTATCCTATTTATTTGTAGAGTCAAAGTCCATTACATTGGATACAACGTCATCCTGGTTTTCAATATCAGGATGCATCATGTCTATGTGTTATATCAAAAATAAGGAATGCCAAAAAATCCCAACCCCAAGATATGAGAAAATTCATCATCATCTCTCATCAACATAATCTAATAAAGTCTCGATGGATCATAGGCTTGTTGTACTTTTGAATTAATCTTAAAAAACAATGGTTAATCCATCCATCTTATTCTTCTTATTCTTCTATCTTTACTAACATTTCTATCCAAGCATCAAATCTATGTGATCTACATCGAAATATACATGAGGCTACCCATAGTCAATGATTGTCTATACATCATGAAATCGGTCTACATCAATATCTGAGCTAGCACAACAACTATCCCTCTTCTGTTGGGGCACAATGGGGCATCTATATCATCTTTAGCTCAACAATCTGAAAATTTGCAGCTCTTTGATTGAAAAGAAACCTAAAATCTCAAGCATCTCAAGCATCTCAAGCATAATTATGATTTTCACCTATCGTGAGCCTGATCAGAAAACTTTATTCTCTGATCGATCTATCGAGGGGGAAACCAACCATCTTTCAATCATATCGATATCAAATCATCTAACAAATTTTGTTCTTAGCCTTGCTAGAAAATATTGATCAAATCTATCAAATCAACCATCATTGGGATATATCGTTCCCTATCAATCCTCATGTTATTCAACATAATCCTTGCATTGTTGTGAATCATCAACAATTTCATCAATTAATCAATCAGATCAATCAACATCTCAAAGAGATCATCGATATTTGTTTTTGCATCGTCATTAGCATCAAAATCAACATCAGTCTTTGAACCAATGCAATGAGTACATTGCTTCAAAGAGGGAAAAAATGTAGACACCTAAAAAGTCTTGATGGATCACATTGGCTAACTAACACCATTTCATCCTAAAATTCATCCTCTTTTTGCTTAATTGATTAAATTTTCCTAGCTATTTAATTAATTACATCGTTTTCATCTATTAATCTAATTGACCTAATTAGGTTAATTCACCCCTTTCATGCTAACATTTTGTCTTATTAAATTAAATACGTCAAGTTATTTAATTTAAATCCCTAAGTCCTCCTATTTAATTAAATAAACCTAAGTTGTTTAATTAAATATCATCTCACTTTCCCCCTTTTCATTAAATCATTTATTTAATGAATATCATATTCTCCTAATTTGCATAATTAAAACTTTATTTAATTATCAAATTACTAATAAATCTAATTCCCCCCACTTGCAAGAGAATATTCCAAGGGAATATTCCTCCTTTGCACATTCCTCCAATTCCTTCCATTTTTGCACATTAAAACTTTGTTTTAATTTACTAAATATCTAATTTTCCTCACCCATGAGAATATTCCAAAGAATATTCTCTTTCATCACTCATTTGAAAAAGGGAATATTCTTCCTTATAACAAACTTACAAGACTTCTTGTGCAAGTTAAAAAAGTGTGTTTGTTTGGATGAATGTGAGCCCTTGATTAAATATCATCTTGCATTTTGAACCCTTGATGGGAATCCATGATCCATTCCTCCATCTTCCTTCCTTTTTGACCATTGATTATCCATGTTGAGATTCTTCTTCTTCTTCCTTCCCTTCAGGAATAACAATGATGTTTTTAGAGAACTTTTTTTTTCTTCGATTCCAAAGGGGAATCACCAGTGACTACTTCTAATTCTTTTGTTCTGGAGGAAGAACCTTCCTCAAATCGACTCAACATAGTTTCACTAGAGCTCATTACATTTTACAAGGATGAGATTTTTTTTTTACATGCACTTGCTTTATCCTCTAAACTTTCTGGAAGTGTCTGCATATCTATCTTGCAACGAGAATCCTGGATTCCCACTCAACGTCTTTCTTTCCTAGTAGTGATTTCAGAAAATAAAGTACCAAACATGTAAGCAAGGACCCAAAACAGAATGGGTATCCTTCTCCCAGTGACATTCGCATGTTCTCAGTGAGATTTTCAAGAACTAACTTACATAGATCAAATTGATTGTTCTCTTTTACCATTTTTTGTGCCAAATATACTACAATGGCTGAAGTAGAGCTTTCTCAATTTCTGAAATAAATTTTATAAGAATTTTCATATGCAACATACCTAACGAAGGAATTGATCAATAGTGCTTCGGGAACTTTTTCAACTCCCATCATTTCCTCCACTTCCTTGTATTTTATAGTCTTTCGTCCAGGAAGTTCTCCAACGCTGCACATTCTGGTAACTGCTTCGATTGCTTCTTTCGAAATGGGATAGGATTTATCCAATACAATGCTATCATCCTTGAATTTTCTCAGAAGGAACAAGATAAATTCTTTTTCAGAAAACCAAGGGAATTATCCCCATAAATCCAAACCTAGGGTTTGTAAGTTCCGTAAATCACTCGATTCCAACCCTAATTCCATCTTCTTTATTTTTCGATGATCGAATTCATCCAAATCAACTCCTTTTAACTTCAGAGGGATATTCCCACTTGATCCTCCTTTAGAAATTTCCATTATAGCTCTTAAAATTCAACAAAAAAATTCTTCTATTATCTCCTTCTGCAACCATGAGATGGGGAAACTTCCATCACCTATTTTCGAATGTCCACAATGATTTCTTCGAAGGTCTTCAAATTGCTTCAGAAATGCTTCAAGAGAGTTCCAAGTCACTCTACAAATCCTTTGAATGTATTTGATGATCAAAATGATTTGTGAAATTTCCTTTATACTCCATCATTTTTCCCTAACTCACATTAATTGCAAAGATTTGACAAACTTCTCTTCCACTCTATACTGAGAAACCTTAATTCACTCTGCAAAGGAACATGCTTGCTCCTTTTTCTTCCGGTTCCTTTTGCATCACCTTTGTCTTGTCATTCCTTAAAACATATCCACATGCCAACACCTGGCACACAACACTTCCAGGGTTTTAATTGATTTTTTTGGTAAAGCTCCCCCTAAGACTATGCTAGGTCTAATTCCTGTAGGATTCATCTGTATTGGATGAGGGTACAGACACATCAATAGTCTCTTATTCTTCTCTCTTTTTCCATATCTTGCTCATTTCCTACTTAACCTCTTCCTTATCAATCCTTTTCATCGATTTATTATCTTCCACCGAAGCAGATTGATTTTCCTTTTTACTTCTACACACTCTTGAAATATGTCCTAGTTTCTTGCAATAGTAACAAACAATACTTCTCTAACTAGTCTGATTTCCATTTATCCCTATTTTGTATTGATTCACTCTATGTCCAAACATGTTATAGGTATACAAATAGCCATAAAATTATTGATTCATCCTTTTTACATTGAACTTATTCATCATCACCTTACTAATCATCCTTACTGATGATATGCATTCAATAGCTTTATGTCTTATCTTTTTGCATGTATAACATTGTTTGAAGAAGGGACCAATAAACCGATTCATCCTTCTCCTACACTCAGTTTCCTTATGAACAAATTTATTACATGAAAAATAAACACCATTGAATGATGAGTACATTTGTGCATTTGGTTTTTTGATAGGTGATCTCCTTCCAGAGTTTCTTTTCTTCTTTCCTTTATCTTGAGTCTTCTGATTGATTATTGGTTTTGAGTTTTGTATTTTTTCATCAGCTTTATTACCTAAGCCACTTTTGTCTTTAGAAGGTTTTTGTCCTGCTATTATTAATTCATCAAGCTTGGTGGAGCTTGTCTTAAATTCATCTTCACAGAGTTTTTCTTTTTCAAGTTATGCTTTTAGATTCATCACTTCTTGTTCAAGCCTAGAGAAAACATCAACCTTGCTTTGTATCACTATTTTTCAGACACTCTTCAACTTTCTTCTTTTCATCTATCTTCAATTTTAGTCCAGTATTCTAATCATTTTCTTGCTTCAATTCTGCACTCACTTCTCTATATCTTTCTTTGAATTTCTTTAACTATTCTTTAAATTTTCGGACACATTCATTTTCTTCATCTAGATTTTCTTTCAAGTCTCTATTTTCAATTTCAGCCTTTTCAATATCTTCAATAGAAGTCGAAAGCTCGTCTTTATCCATTTGTTCAATCTACATGATCTCCTTCAAGCTGTTAGACTTCACCAGAGGAACCAGAGCTCTGATACCAATTGTTGTATGCACCAGATACTGAGAGGGGGGGTGAATTAGTATCCACACAAAATTATTGAACAAATACTTAAAGCTTTGTTGCAACACATAGCAGATTAGAGCAATAATCAAACATCAAATTTCACAACACAAGAACACCGGATTTTATGTGGAAAACCCAATGAGGGATAAACCACAGTGAGGATTAGATCATAATATATATAGTTATTTAAAATACCAGTTACAATAAGGCTCACTACTAGATACAAAAATATCATTGCTTACAAGGACTCACTATCCAAACATAGAGGCTCAGTGCCTACAAAAATTGTGTAAACAAAATTTTGGCTAACCACCAAAGTTGAACTGATGAAGTTACACCACAAGTACAAATTCAGTTCCTTTGATGCTCAGTGCATTTTCTCACATGAAAGAAGACTAATCTTCAACCATCTATTCACACACTTCACTTATACACATTTTCATACACACTTCTTCTTCTTCTTCTTCTATTCACATTCTCTTTTTCACACACATCTCATCTTCTAACCATCTTGCATAAATACCTGATATATTCGCATGCATCAATTAGGTTGGCCTAATTAGATGCATTTCATATTTTCAAAATGATAACTTGTCAGCTTCATATAAAGCTTCTTAAAATTAATTCACCTGTGTCATGCAACATCATGTAGGTCTCACATATAATCTATGATTCATGTTGAGTTATTAGGTCAACCATGATTAACCTAATACTGAATGCAACCAAAAAACCTGATGCCAACACATCACCCAAACATACATACACGCTTCCAGCCATTATAAGCCTTTTTCCCAAAACCTTAGATCATACTAATTACCAAAGAGAATGTGCAAACCAAAATACCAAAGATACCAGATCAAATATCGGATGAGATAAGCATGATTTGTACATCGATACACGATACTAGACCAACATGGTGACATAAATGATAATATAAGACATACTTCCAACACAATCAAATAAGGTTCTCTTTGTTGGAGGAGTGTTTATTTTTATATCTTGTGATGAAGGTGGGGAATACCTAGGTCTCATAGGTTCATTTACCTCTCTGATAGGTGATGAACGATGAGATGAGGAAGAAGTAGTGATTTCAATGTTTCCTAGATCTTCTTCTCCTTCATCAATTTTTTTATCCTTTTCTAGGTGAGGTAAGTCAAGGATATCTTCACCACAAGTTTTTTGGAACAGGTTCCTCTCAGGGGGTCCCTCATTTCCATCACCTTGAGCTCCTAATAGAATTTGGTGTGAGCTTGACATAGAATTCCTCGAAATCACGAGGGGTTGGTTACTTCCTCTTGTAGGTTGAGTATCCTGTGACCTAGTCTGAGGGTGGGATTGGTCTATTTTCTTTTTAGAAACCCATTCATGTGTCCTATGTAAGACATCTTTAGTCCTTACTACAATTATTTCAATTTCCTTGTTACTCTAATTCATAGTAGTGATGGGTCGATGAGATATTAGTTTTGTAAAGATTAGATCCACTAAATCTGATCCATCATCTTCAATGCCCTATACATCACATTTTAGACCATAAATGAATATTTGTCTTAAAGAAAACCTCATCTAGCTTCTGCTTCTCACTTTGAATTCATCAAAATAATCAACCCAATAATCTTCTAGGTCGAGCAGATGAAAGAAACTAGGTCCTAGCTTCAGGTTCTTTTTCACATAATATTTTATATCAAAGGGAAAGCATTCATCATAAAATTACAGGGTATACTTAGATATTTTCCTTTCAATGTTCAAAGCATCTGACATAGAGTTGTAGGTGAAAGGACCAAAACCAACAAGAAAATGAACAATTATCCTATTATGCTATTGGCATCTCTTATTCACATTAGCAAGCTACCTGCAGAATTTAATCATAAAAAAATTATCCTTAAGGTACCTGGGGAGTTTTATAGGAAAGCCACTAAAATCGCCAAAAAATGAATAAAATGACTCCCATATAAACCAATGAAATACATGGCTTCTAGAGGGAGTCTCGTTTCAATCTTCCCTTGTAACTCTCAAGTCATCCTCATGGTGAAAGTGTCAAATGTCCTTTTGTGATTGAGGAAACTCTTTCTCAACTGTAATTTGTCATAGTAGTTGAAAATTGATACCTTGTCATGAGGAAGGTCACTTGAACTCAAACCTAGCCAAGGTTTGGTGTTTGCAATGGCATAGATTAAACATGAATACATGTGAAAATTCTTTTTAATTGCAAAGAAAACAAGCAATCTATGCATTTTTTCACTAATAAGCTATGCCCAATCCAAAAATTGGTATCCTTCGAGCATAATCTGGATGAAAAAGTACATCCAATCTTGAAACCCATGAGCATCTTCATTTCCCTTGAGTCTATGAAATAACATTGTGATATCTAATATTTATTCCATGAAGTGATTTATGTGAAACTTTCATGGTAACTATGTTTTTCCTCTCTTGGGCTTCACTAACCAATTCTTCACCATCTCATTATGGTAGAATCCCTTCTTAGCAGAGAACTCAATTTTGAGAGTTGGTGAAATCTAGGGATGAGAAATTTTCCCTTTCAGGGATTCTCAAATATGAACGAAAGGTGGTTCCTTGAACTTTAACCACCAATATACTATCTTCTATTCTAATTTCATGGGCCTGAGAATCATGGTTCCTGATACATTCGAGGATCGATTCTAGGCACTGCACTACTATGGGGAATGTGACTACCTCAATTAATTCACTATCAACAACTTGTCGTCTGATGGGTGGTAGATTTGGTTTACTAATTTTCCCCTAAATTTCTCCAGATTCATTTTCCCCAATTTAGTATCCCTTATCTCAGGCATGACACAAGTTAACTTGGAAATGTATTCATAACCCTAAAATTTGTATCTCATGGTGGCTAGGGCACTAGGGTTTGTATACAATTGCATTGAAATAGATGATAATGCTGAAAAATATTTCGAATTTAAGCTACAATTTAAGATAGCTACTGAACTAGGTAGGGAAGAAATACCTTAAATAGTTGTGGAGTTCAAGAATCAATGTCTAAATTTATTCTTTGGGCTACAAATCAATCAAACAAATAAAATGATTTTTATTTCACAATCTATGTATGTCAAAGAGATGTTGAAGAAGTTTGGAATAGATGACTCCAAACTAATATGCACTCCTATGGTGACTGTTGATGGGTGTTTTTTCACCTTCTCAACATAGACACTACACAATTGCAATGCCTCTCAAGTGAAAGACAACTCCCTACAAAAAAGTTGTAGAAAATTATCCCAAGGTCTCTCGGGTGTCAGTTCATGACAATGCTTGGAATAGTTCAATTGGTTGATGTGATTTGTTGGTAATCACAGGGTGGCATTTATGGTTTATAAATTATGGGAAGTTGGGTTTGCAAATAGAGTTTCAGAATATTGGAAGTGAATGAACAGTGGCTGCCCACTCAAAACAATAAGTTGAAACTCACTATGTTCACCAAATTTATCCTTGTTGTGATGCTTGGAATCCTACTCTAACAAAGGACCAAAAGAAATAGAAAAAGAGAAAGGGTGAGAGAAGTTGTTCTAAATCTAAGCTATGAATGAACAGTAACAATGGAGGATGCTACAATAGACAAACTCCCATAAACTGAGTTTTGTTTGACCAAGAGAACCTACATCTACACAAAACCAATGCAATCAACTAAGGTCTACAGATTTTGAGATTGTGCATTCACTTCATAAACATACAATTGAACTAAGTTTCAACAATTAAACAATCAAGGCCATAATAAATTTACACAAGATTTTGTCATCAATAAATTCCAAAAGTATGGGCTAGGAATCCATCAAATACTATAACAACAACCATTATCAAAGACATCCAAAAAACTAACTAACTAAAACTAACATGGAGGCTGAATCATGCATGCAGAATGAGCAAGTTTAAAGAAAACACCCAAAATAATGCAATGCTTCCTTCTATTGCTACAAAAGGCCCTTTACAACAATTCACCACCCACTACAAATGAGGAGCAAGCCCCTATTTATAGTTTTCCAAAGCCCAAATGAATGGAAAAGATTTAATTATAATGTGTGGCTCAAATTTGTTACAACTTAGGGTTTCACCTACCCCCAATATTTCATATTTTAAAATAGGCTATTTTGTCTTGTAGCCTATTTTGTCATTTAGTTGTTGTAGTTGTCTTGTCCTCTAGTTGTCTCCTTTGTTGTGGCTGAAAACCATCAAAGTCTTGCCTCTATCTAATGTATTTGCAACATTCTTCATTGAATCTTGTTGCAAATTTGTGTCACTGAGAAGGATATATGCTACTCCTGATCCTAATGGACAACTCTTGACAGATAATGATTGTTTGATGAAAGATAAAATAGCTCCTTATCACTCCCTTCAAAGCCACCCTTTGCAGTTTTGTCACTGAATTCCTTGGCACGTGCCTTCTTCTAATGCTAGTTTTGTTGATGGGTGCTAGGAGGAGACACGAGCATATGATGAATGGTGACTAGAGAAATCTGCTCCTTCCTTGTTCAACTTTCTCAATGGGCCTCCTTGACGGACCCGCAATAGGTTCCATAAATCCAACATACATGAAGTGCAGTAAGTGCTTTCATACATAAATCAAGGAAAATTTTAGTCAAATCTTGCAAACTCATTGTTAGATCCATCCATGGATCATTAAAAGATCATAATATTCATCATTGTTCCACATTTGGATCTCATTTGGACCATAAATATAAATGTAGGTTCAGGGGTGTGGGTTTCCCCTAGGTCGAAAGCTATTTGGAGCAACTAGAAGTAGGATGGTGTCAATGCCATGAAGACCTGCATTCAACCGCCCACAACAAAATTTCTACATGGTGAACTTCGTGATCAAATTCCATGTGAGGCACTTTGGCATGTGCATAAACCAATTACAAGGCACTTGAAGTTACTAGATTAAGCTTGATGCATTTGCAGGTCTGAGGCATGTGGGTGTAGGAAGGTTAAAGGAAATTTGGAGTCTCTATTGTTAAGCAATAAAATTCAGAGCACGACAACCCATAGGCAGAAGTCTACATTGCAGGACCCATGGGTGCCTTAGACATTAAGGGCTACGTGCAAAAGTTTGACCAATTTAGGAGACGCAGGAGGGAGCTACTGGGTCACCATCATATGTTCGCCATTAAGAATTCCGTTTGAGGGATGATGGTCCATAGGCGGTGGTCTGCTTAGGTGGACTCACAATGATCCCATAGACTTAAGCTTTGCCTAGATGGGCTTCAAAAGAGCAAAGGGAAAACACCCTTGCAGGATTCGCAACACGGAAGAAAGTGGGTGCTTGGATGTTAGGGAACAATGATAGAGGGATGGTGACCCACAAAGAAATTCCTGCTAATGGTGACGAAGGGACGATGACCCACAAAGGAATTCCCACAGATGGCGACTGAGGGACGACGACCCGCAGAGACATTTTTGCAACTTCCCGAAACTTAATAAATTTGAGATTTTTCAATTTTAGCACATGGGAAAAGGGGTAGAAAGAGTTCCAAGACATATTTCCTTAAGATTTGACTCATTTTAAAAAATACAAAAAATTGGAATGTGGAAGTCGGAGGGTCCATCACCCTTTACAACGACATTGCTCAAACGAACTTTCACGGATGAACTTCCATAGTGAAATTTATGCAATGTGTAAACACATGGAAAATTTGATGCAAATGCATTTAGGCATGTGAAGACACTCATTTTATGGGCCCTAGATGATGAAAACTTGAAGTTTGCACCCTTTTTTAGAAATGTAGAGATTTGGAAGGGGGAAGTCGGAGGATCTGCCGCCCTTAAAAATGACATTGAGCACACGAAAACCCACACACTGAATCCCATGGATGATGACCCACAAAGAAATACTTGTGGACGATGACGGAGGGACGGTGACCTACAAAGGAATTCCCATGGATGATGACAAAGGGATGATGACTTGCAAAGGAATTCCCGCGGAGGGTGACAGAGGGATGATGACCTGCAAAGGAATTCCCACAGATGGCGATGGAGGGACAACAACCCACAAAAGAATTCCTATGACTTCCCAAAACTTAGCGAAACCTTGGAAGTTCACCTAGGAATCATGAAAACATCCCAAATCCATAGGAAAATTTTCCCCAAATTCAAAAATGAAGGCAAAAGCAAAGAAATCAAGTAGGGACCAAGTCAGTAGGAGCAAGGCAAAAGCAAAAAAAAGGAGGTCCCTGGCTTTGGCATGGTGTGTGTGTAAAATGTGCACAATAGTGACTGGTTGCAAATTGAGCAAAGATGATGATTCACCTAAGGCTGATTAGAGAAAATATAGATCTATGATTGGTGGACTATTGTATTTAAATGCTACTAGACCAGATATCATACATGCAATTTGTCTTGTGGCTATATTTTAAGAATATCCTAAAGAAACACATGTTACAAAAATGAAGAGGATATTTAGATATCCAAGAGGAACTCTACATTATCTCTTATGGTATTCTAAGGATATCGATTTTACATTAAGTTCTTATATAGATGTAGATTTGTCTGGTTGTGTTGATGACAAAAAAAGTACAAGTTGTGGTGCATTCTTTCTTAGATGTAGATTGGTGTCATGGTTGAGTAAGAAGCAAGATTCAATTTCCTTATCCACTATAGAGGTTGAGTATATTGCAGCAACATCATGCTATACACAGGTTTTGTGGATGAGATAGACATTGAAGGATATCAGAATTGTATATGACAAACCTATATCTATCTTTTGTGATAATACAACTGAAATTAACATTTCAAAGAATCCAGTGATAAATTCAAGGAAAAAGCATATATCAATTAGATATTAATTTTTGAGAGAGAAGGTCATGGAGAATGAATTGAAGCTTGAGTATGTTCCTACACAAGATAAGATTGCTGACATATTTACTAAGGCTCTTCCTAAGGATACTTTTAAGTATCTTTGAGAGAGGTTGGGGGTTATTTCCCCTCTTTGTTTTAACTAGATGCATATGGAGATGCATCAGTCTAGTGGATATATGGATCTATATCTTTTATGGACTGATGTTGGTGGATACCTCTTAGGGGGAGTAAGTAGTGTCATGTGTTTTCATTGAGTTCCTGATTATTTTGGGTGTAATCCTAAGTGGGAGTATTTAGAGCAGCTATTTTGGTTCAGTGTCAAAGAGGGAGAATAATGCAATTTTTTAATCCTTTTCCATTGATGTCAAAGGGGGAGAGAAAGTATCATGTGAAAAATCTTATCTACTAAGGGGAGAGTGTGTAGGAATGTTGTGTAGGGAGAGTGTGCAGGTTTTTTGTGTAGGCTATCTAATGTGAAAAAAAGAGAGTGTTTGTATGTTGTCTTTGATGTTTTTTCACATCTTGTGTTGTCATCAATGACAAAGGGGGAGATTATTGCAAGTATGAAGGTATTTCCATTGATTTCAACAAGATTTATATTGAATGGTGTTGTCATTGATGTCAACTGTGTGTTAAGGAAGTTGTTGCATGATGAAGATATCGAGGATATTGAGAAAATTGTGAAAAAGAGAAGAATAGGTTGTGTATGTGTATTTGAGATACTGAGGAAGTGTTGTGAGTATATGGAGCTATCTTTTGTTGTAGTGTTTGGAGATGAGTTGGAATGAAGTAATGAGCTGACGTGATGTCTCTGGTCCTTGGTTTCCAAGTGCTTTTGAGAAAATTTGATAAAAAAGTAAATTGTGTTGTGCAAGTGTTTAGAGTGTGCTTCGATATTGTGCTTTGTGTTTCTTCTATGTTGATCCTATTCCTGTGTGGATATGATATGTTGTTTATGGTTGTCATAGGTTGCTATATTCATAATTTGGGTTTTTGGATAATTGTACAATGCAAGATATTTTCACTAGTGTGTGAACCAGTTTTCAGTGATCTTTTATGTGGTTTGGGATAAATGTATTTGCTCCACGTTTCTCTATTGTTTGGCTTCAGGTTTTGCGGATTTGGGAAGTTTCTTATAATGTTTGTATATTTTAGATTTGAAGATTTCACTTTATTTGGTATAGTACAAAGAGTTTCATTTGTCAGTGTGTGAATAACGTTTACTAGATATTTTGAGATGAAGTATTTGTATGTTGCAAGCTTGGATGAAGTGCTTGATGAATATTAAGCTTCTTGGGGATTATTCTAGATTGTGTTCAAGTGATTTTTTTGTGTGGAACTTCTAGATTGATTTAAGGAAGCGTGTACTTAATGATTATGGTGTTTAGCATGGGTGTTGGCTGACCTTGTGTTAACGCTACATGCAAGGCTTGTAAAAGTGTGCTGAGGTGTACTAGGATCTATTTGGGTCCTAATTAAGGATTTATATAGGCCACCTTTGTTCCTATCCACCACGGTAATGTTTAGGTGTCAACCTATTTTGAATTTGTATGTATAATGACTAGTTGCCAACATTGGAGAAAGTTTTCAAGGTTGAGGTTGAAATAAATAAGTGTGGTATTATTGTGAGAGGTAAAGAAGAATCAAGAGAGAAGCAAGATAGATGCAAGATCGATGCAAGTGATGTGTGTGATGCGAAATTGAGTAGAGCAGTGTGAATTTCAAGTCTTTGGATTCTTAAAGGTAGTGAGTTGAAGGTGTTTGAAATCATTCAAGCATGACTGTGAGATTGTTGGATAATTGTGGTGGATTCCTTGTTGGATTGAGAAAGTGTTCTCTGTGTAATATTTATCTTCTATCTTCTTGTATTTCTTTTTGTGGTAGTGAGCCCTAGTTGTGAGCCTTTTTGGATAGTGTGTTCTATTCTAACAATGAGCTCTTGTATCAGTTTTGCAATTACTTATATTATGAGCTAATCCTCACAGTGGTTTTTCCCTCATTGGTTTTTTCATGTAAATTTAGTGTTCTCTTGTGTATGGTGTTGTCGTTTCAATTTTTTGCATTTCATATTTAATCACATTAATAAAATAAGGGTTTAATGAATGCATGTAGATCTAATTACTATTGAGGGTTTTTGAAGGCTTAATTTGCTACAACTGATTCACCTCCCCTCTCAGTTGTCTTTTTCATTCAACATATGCATCATAAAATTGTGCCTCTATTGCATAAATTGGTTCCTTTGTTTGGTAAATGAGTGCTTATATTTTAGTTTTCAATTTTTAAGGTTTTTGAGCTCTTTTTGGCATCTAAACTTTATTTGTGAGAAACTAACTAAGGGTGAAATTGTCTAACACTTGTCAAAGATCATAATCATTAAGATTAGTAATGGTTTTATTCAGATTAATTGATCCAAGGGTTTATTTTTCACTAATCTAGGCATCTAAAGTAGCTTAGTGGGTTAATGAACATTGTTTTCTATGTTTGGAAGGGTGTATAGGTGTATGCTTTCTCCTTGCTTTTATGTTCTAAGTGTTATCTCAATGCTTACCAGTTTGTGTTTATGCTCTCCCCTTACACTTCATGCGATCTTGGGTGATCAAAAACACCTAGTACAATCTTTCCCATTATGAGGCCTTCTTAGGGATTTGATCACCTCAAGGATGACCTCAACCATATTTTCTAATGGGGTATACAAAAGGGTGAGAGTCAAATTTTTAACTCAAAGTGTAGCTAGCATCATTCAAGCCAAGCTTTAGACCCTCAGTTTGTTGAGACTTATTTGGTGATGAGAGAAGGAGAGACTCTCCTAATCTTGGGAAATATCAAATGAGCTCATTGTTCACAAATCTACTAAGAAACTTATGCTTTTAGAATCCTTTCAAACCTTTCTACCATTGATTAGTGTGGTGTAGGGTATAATATCATGCTTGAACTTACTCACCATGTATCTCCTTGAGTAGAGGTAGAGGGTCTTTGGACAAGATCTTAGTATATCCAAAGAAATTGAAAAGGCAAGACCTTGTGCTAATGGATCTATAACTACTGACTCTTGAAAAATAGGTGTCTCACACCAATATTAAGATATTAGCCTTTAGGTGTTGGTCTCACATTGAGTTAGCACACCTACTTGACTAAATATAGGATTACTCTATCATTTTTGATGTGTTTTCATGTGTAAAACTAGTGAAGCCATTTATCCTTATCACCTTGAAAGTCAAGTTAGCCAATTCATCTTCTTATTTTATCGTCTGTTGTCAAATTTCATCAAAAATCATCTCAAACTATCCAAAAACACTTTCATTTCATCCCTTGATGCCTACGCATCATCTTGAGGTGCCTCTGCATATTTTTTGTGAAATTGCACCTTTGTTTCATAGAATGGGAAATCTATTCCTTGAATTTGTACCTTTGTAAAATCACTATCATTTGTCCATTTTAGGCCTTCAATCCATGAGGCTGACCTTTAAAGACTATCCCCTGCCATCATTTCACTTGAAATATCAACCATTTCCATCATAACCATCTAAATATCCTCATCTTTCCCTCATATCATTACATTCATCCATTGTCATAACCTAAGCATCACTATCATCATCCTTAGATCTTGGACCAACCTGGAATCATCATATCTTTCTCATCATTTCATCATCATTCAATATAATCATTTATTTCATCATTGATTCTTCTTTTCTTCCAATCTAATCCCCATTCTATCGTATCCTACCCAATCCATCATCTATCATCATCAATCTATCTTATCCTTCATATCCATTATCTTTAATCATTGCACAATCATATCATCCAATCCAATCCTTATCATATTTGATCTATCTTATTATCCAATCCTAATCCATATCATATCCTATAAAAATTTCATTTTATTAAAAGTATAATCTAGATCGCAATCCTTTTATCCACTAGCTTGTATACTTCTTGATAACTTACCTATCTCTTGAAGTATTATATTGAGTTAGCCTTATCATTTTGGCTATCTTAAGTTGGGAAATTGGATCCCCAAAGTTAGCTATAAATTTCCCCATCCAAGCATTGCTTAGGTGATTATCCAAGCCTAAGTTAAGAAAATCATCCTTTATCCAAGTCTTGCCTAGGTGATTATCCAATCCTAGTACATAAGAATAACCATATCTATCAATCAAGGATCTAGATTTTACTTAAGACATCATTGGTCTTGTATAATTTAACACCTCTTGGTTCTCCTTAGTGTGGACAAATTGTATCTATAATTATCCTTTCAATCCCTCATTATCCCCTTTCCATTCTATCATCATCATCCTTCCTTCCATCATTATCCACTTTTCATTCTATCATCATCATCATTACTTTCCACCATTATCCCCTTTCCATCCATCATTATCCCCTTTATTACATCATTATCCTTTCTATTAAATCAAATCCAAGGTCTATCCCATGATCATTAATATCTTTCATCCAATCCAATAATTTTTAAGTCTCTTTCTTAGATGCCTATCATAAAGTCACGAGAAAGAAATTAAATCACGGCTTCCCAAGAGTTCCCATCATAATCCAATGACATGTTCTTTGAAGAGGTGGCCGATGAAGTCTCGATGTGGAAACCATTCCCATCTCCATCCTAGGACATCATACATGATCAATATTCAAGTGAGCAAGAATCGTCCATATCATCAGAAGACTTTTTTAAAGATACCCAAGCTATAAAATTAATGCATCAATATATCATGAAGCATCCCAACCAATACATCCTTATATTAGCAAATAAAGGTGCCAAATTACCCCATTATTTTGACATCTCAAAAATCACCCAAGAACCTCCTTCCACAACTTCGATACTTATTTTCATCAACATCCCACATATCTTCCATCTTCTTCTAACCATCATGATATTTCACATCTTATATCTTGTAATATTCCCATCTCATCTCAAACAATCAAACCCACATCCCACTTGCATATCAAATTCCCATCTTATACCCAAAAAATTCATCTCATATCACACAACCTCATGCTTCCATCCCTTCTCCTCACATCTCCACATCCATTACATTAAACATCTCACACACTTTTCAAACCTCAAATCCAATTTATTCTAATCCCATATCATCCCCTTATCAATATGTCCAATATTACAATCCCATCTCATATTCTCATCAATACCACCATATATCATCCTCACAACCTCCCATTTCCAACTATCAACTACTGCCCCTCAATTTCACAAGTTCTCTAGCCTGATACATGCAAAAAACTAAGGAGAATATTAAGAGGCTTCAACTAAGACATCACAAGAAATATTATACCTTCCAAGAACTATGTACTTATCCTTTCAGCAAGTCTATCACCATGATCCCCTTTCCCCAAAATTTTGAAATGCCTAAATTCGACAAATACAAGGGAAAGGGAGATCCTAGGGATCATCTTAAAGAATTATACATTGCATGCCAGGAGGTCTCATATCTTAACACACACCTCTTGAGACTATTTACTATAATCTTGGGTGGACAAGCCCTTGATTGGTTCACTCACCTCCCTTATGGGACAATCCTATTTTCTGAGCTAGACACAAAATTTGTCACTCATTTATCCTACAATATAGATTATGAAATCATGACATGATGGACCTTTGTATTAATAAACAAAAGAGTGGTGAAATATTTACCTCATTTTTGAAAAGATGGAGACATCTTGCTAGTTTCTTTGTATGGCCCATACCCAAAAAACAACTCGTCAATATCTTTGTCAAGAACTTAAATATTGAATTGAGCTTCTATCTTCAAATACAATATGCTCACTCCTTTTATGAGATCATAGAAAAAGGAGTTTCTATTGAACAAGAAATTATAGACAATGGACTAGTAAATATATATAAAGAAGGAAAAGTCAACAATCATCAATCTAGTGACAAATCTCGTTTTTGGAATGAAAACAAAAACATAGTCAATGATGGTGTGAATGATGCCAAACATGTTTAAAATATCCAAATACCTCCACCATCATAATCTCAAACAATGTAGGTCACCGACATAAAGTGGTCATCCCTAAGGGTCATCCAAAAAGATATACTTGAAGAGAATATGCTCCCTTGGGTGAACCTATTGAATTTGTGCTCCAAAAGTTAGTCCAAGCCAACATGATCCAACTGCGACCTATCAAACCATTTGGTCCAAATGTGCCTAAGCTCTCTTGGTATAAAGAGCATGATTTTTTGACTACCATGGCATTCATGGACATAAAACATCCTCGTTCATGAGACTTAAGAACTTGATCCAAGACCTTATTGATCGAGGAGAAATCTCTATCGAAGGCCAAAAGTCCCCCTGATGAACACAGGTATATATAGGCAACCTTTCCCACATCATAATGATGGTAAATATTTTGTATCATACAACACAACACCTTATAACTATAATAATAATATCTCATTTGATTATGTCATTGGTTGTATTGAACAATTTCCTTCCCAAGTAGCCACAATAACCATCAAAGAACCTAATTGTGCCACCACTACTAGATGTGGTTGAGTTACTAAGGAACTTCATCCTCCTCCCAACCTACACATCAGTATAGCATCCCTGAACACTTGAAAACAACACTAGCACAAATATTTAAAACATCCCGCATCCACAAGGGCCTCCTTGATAAACCCCTCCATGAATCTTGTGTCCCTAATGATATTAATCTAGCTCAATTTCAAGCCATGATAGAAAAATTATCATATCTGCAATCCCTCACCTTTTTTGATAAATATTTTGCTTCCATTGACCCCATAACATTCCACTATAACTTCAATCCATCCACAAAACCAAAATCAAACACGTCCTAGTAGATGGTGGATCAGGACTTAGTCTTTGCAACTTGATTTTAATAAAATAATTGGGATATTATGGTGATGTTGTCAAATCCCAAATAAATATTACCATCAAAGCATATGATGAAGCTGAGTGTGAAACTATAGGCTCTATAAAGCTACCCATCTAGGTTAGACCAGATACAATTGAAACTAGTTAGAATCTAGACCTTGATCTCCCATACAACATCCTTCTTGGCCACCCATGCATCCATACCATGCAAGCCATCCCATCCACATTCCATAAATGCATAAAGTTCCCTCACAATGGAACTAAAGTGATTGTTCATGTTGATCAAAATCCATTCCAATATTGCAAATTCTTACAAAGCAATTATGGTTACCAATACTGTATCATCTTCATCCTCATACATTGATCCCTCATCGCTACTTGTCTCTCACACTATCTCGAAGATCAAGGATAAACTAAAGACCTTGGCATTGGGGAATATTTTTGTGCCTTGCACACACACCTCATTGTTAAATGAGGACCCCCTCTTTTCTTTTGGTTGATTTTGTCATCTTTCAGGTTTTAAGTTGGTGTGCTTGAGGTTAATTTCTGTTTTTGGTCAAGTGCTTGTTTGATTTCAAGTCTCAATGTATTTAGAGTTTAACATTTGGGAAGATTGCATAAATTTGATGGTTGGTCAAATGACCCCCAAGTTTTGCAAGGTCGGAAGGTGCCCAAATTTCCATAAGGTTGAGTGATTTTTGTTTTTTTGTGAAAGGTTTGGTCATGGTTGTTTCTCCACAGGGTTGCATGAGAATAAATTTTCTACAGTTGTGTATATTTAGATTCCACAAAATTTCTTCTAAGATCAAGGCTTCACAAATCATGCATGTTTTGAAAAATGATGTCAAAATGAATGAGGTACATGTTGCCTTTTATAAGCTCTAAAATTTAGCCTATATAGATTTTCCGCAATTTTATTCTCTCTCATGAAGTCTTCGCTATTATGGAATCTATTCATTCACCCTCCATATGTAATATTCCCACACTCTATTTTATTCACATTTCATAGTATTGCAGAGACTGATCACTTATCCTTATACCTGCTATAATCCCACAATACTATTTCATGGTAGAAATACATTATCCATTCGAGTATATCTTGATCCTCATAGTCCTCTGCCCATCCGTGAATGACTGTCGACGTGAGGATTGAACGACTGTCAAGGGCACGTGATTATACCTATTAATGTCACTAAATCTCTCGTCAAGGGTTTAAAATAGGGATATCCTTTATTCATTTAACTTGCACTATTTTATATTTGACACCCACACAATTCCACAAGTTGACTATACACTCGGGACTACTATTTTACTATAGGTAGGCTTACATTTGGAGAAAACTGAATTATTACGTTCATTGTGGAATTTGGCATATGTGCAGACACATCACTGCGCCATCCTTTTTCCTGCCATATCACTTTTGGATACATGAAATTTTCATACTGTGAAGTTTCTTATATTGCATGATCTTTCCCATTATCAAGATATGGTTGAGACGGTTCTAGGAAAATTCACAGTCAGCAATTCATCAAAAGAAAATTCATGATCAGCAATTCACTGTCATGGAAAATATTCACGCCAAGTAAAATTCATGTCAGCAATTCACTAATTTTCTGTCGCAGTGAATTGCCAATGGTGAATTTTACTTGACAATGAATTTGCCGATATACCGATTGAGACTTCCCATATTTTCCGCAATTCTCACTTTCAAACCATTCATGTTTTGCAGGTCGAGGCACCCTTGACATCCTACAACCTCTGCGATTTTCACGCACCTTATATATTTGTTAAGGAATTTCCTTTGTTGTATGAGTTTTCCACTGGTGGGATATAGTTGACGACACATTAAATCTCTGCAACGTCTCTATCATGCCTATTTCTCTGCAAGAAATTCATGGTTAAAGGAGGCATGCAAACGGTAAATAGAATACACTTTTCTCCATTTCATCTACCACTACGTTTTTTGCAGCTCTATCCTAATGCGGTAAGGAAATTGGAAGGAATACATTCTTAATATTCCCAGTAGGGGGTCCCATCTATGATCATTCATATTCATGTTTTTGAATTCAATAATAGAGGTATGGGTAAGGTTCCAAAGCCTGCAGAAATGATAATTTGTTTCTGTTTGATGAGATTTCATTAGGGGACAGTTTGATAAATGGATGCTTGTTATTATGTAAATTTTGGCACCTCAGCATTATGCTGATTTCTTGTGTAATCAGGAATAGTATGGCTTTGTTTCATGATAAATTGTTTTATTTAATTAAGTTTCTTTATGTAAGGGGTGTATGAGGTGAGTTCTGAAATGAATTAATTGTATCAAAGGTAGTTGACTAGTACCATGTTTTTGGGAGGATGAATTTGTGCCAGTTTTATAAATGATGGCCAGTTGATTTTTGCACAAGGGAGATATTTCACCAGAAATGTCAATTGCATTGAACATTGTGTTTAGATTTATAATGGTTTATTAATTTGTGCTAGACCAAGGGAGAATGTTTTGACTAATGTGTTTACATATGGAGTTGTCCCGAGAGATTAATCAAATATTGCTATAGATATGATCAAGATGTCTTATATTACCAAGGAATCCAAAGGGAGGTTATTTGTCTTTTTAAAATAGAAGAGATTGTAACAGAAAGTGAACCAAAATTAAATAATATTTAAGGATGTAATGTTAGATCTATGTCAATTGTGTGTGTGTTAGATCTATGTCAATTGTGTGTTAGTTATGATTTTGCAAAGAGTCTTTGGGATATGATTTTTTTTTTCAAAGAGGATTGTAACTAATTTAGTTGGAGATGAAAGAACAATATTTAGTATATTTCAAATATTAAATGCAAATATAATATTAGCCTTTGGTGTTGAGATAATCTCCATTATTGATTTTGCTCTAGGTTTTGCTACTTTGCCTATAAAAAGTAGTATTCTCTAATTATAAAAGGTTGTTGAACTAGAATTGTTGTAACCCAACATTTTTAAAATTAATACAAGAAAAGCATTGATTTGTGGTGTTTAGTTGTGGTTTTTGATGTTTGCATGGTTCCTTTCTTCAATATTAGGTAAAGTTCAGTTATAATGATGGTGAAGTGTGAAGATATTTGATAGATCTCTAGTTCACACCATTTGTGATTTGTTAATTGTAAGTTAATTTGTATGATTAGTATGAACCCTAACTTGATATTATTTCAATTGTGAAGATTTGTTTGAATAGCACCAAAATAGGGTATTTACATAATGTTCATGATACGAAAATATTTTATTACCTTTGAATATTACACTATTATTGTAGCATTATGAGCTAGTCTCCAAGTAAGTAGGAATTGGTTGGATCCATTTATTTGAAGAATCAAATCATCATTGTCTTTTCCATTACAATTTCTCAATTTAATCTCTCCTCACCCTATCTTTTGAAATTTATTTGAAAACTTGGATTAATTTAGGAAGAAAGCATCACACAAATTTCAAAATATGTTAAATTTTATTTTCAGATCTTAGATCTAGAAGTTCAACTAGGGTTTCATATTAAGGTTGTAAATATTTAAAACCATGCTATCAATTTTTACTCGGTAATTGTAAGGTCCATTGTTAAACAACAAAGAATCAAACCACCAAGTCATTTTTGCAAGGTCAAGACTTGAATATCAAAGCCTTGGACTAATATTTTTGAATTTTTAGAGGTTAGATTTCCTTCCAAGAGAAATAAAATACTTTGTATTTTATCTATGTTGTGATGTGCAAAAACTCTCGTCAATAGAACTTGCACTAGAATCCTTCCATATCAAGCATCATGGGTTAAGGTATGGATCCCCCAATGTTGTTCTTGCCAATACTAATTGTCCACATGCTAAAAATGTGCAATAGTCCTTTGACATTGATAGTGCCAATAAATAGTCATGAATTTGTCAAGAGAATCACCAACCTTTTTCATGATTCACATATATTTATTATTTCATCCAACCCATACAACTCATCCACTTCTACCAATATCCTAGACTTGGATTAACAATTCTCATACCAAAAGAACAAGGCTATCAATGAAAATACAAAAAACAAAGTTTTTTATCAAATAGAGATCTGAAATCAAATGAAAAAGAACAAAGCATAAGAACATAAAATTCCTCTAGTTGAAATAAAAATCAAAAGCTATTGGAAAATACAAAAAATAAATCAAAAGTAAAAGAAAGAAGAAAGTAAGTTGATCTCCTATCATGCCCCTTCATCTAAAATAACTAGGGGCATTTGTAAAAGAAATATGTCAAAAAATTACCTTGTTGATCCTAAATATTGATCCTCATCATCTTTATGCAATCCATACACTTCACCCAATCCACCCATATCCATATATACATCGTCCATCCTCCTTAGTGATGTATCTTGATGGAACTTTGATGGTGACCCCTTGATGTGCTTTAATCTAAAGGTTTTCCAAGCTTCTTCAAGTGTGATGCATGAAGATCTTCATAGTGCACACATTAGTGATCATACCTTAACTCCCCCCATCCATAGAATAAAATATCATCCCTCATCAATAACATATCATCTACATCCATCAATTCAACTTTGGCATCCATCTCTCAAAGATCATCCACCTTGATAACAACATCGTCAAGTCTTGTTTGTCAAAAAATCTACAAATATTAGAAAATCTAAAAATAAACAAAAAAAGTCAAAAAATCTAAAAAAATAAAAAAGAGAAATTCGTTTAATGGTGAAACTGCTTCGTTGGTGCCTTGGATAAGTACCATGGTGAAAGCTTATAAATAGGTTTCATGTTTAGTAATCTCTTATCCACCATCTCTTTGTTAGCCACACAAATGCTAAGAGGGGGGTGAATCAATATTTAATAATTTTTACTTTAAACTATTGTATTCATCATACTATAAAAAATAATCAATGGAAATGCAAGTAATGAAGACATCCACACAAGAGTACATCAAATTTACATGGAAACCCAGAAAGAAAAAACCATGATGAGAAAAGTTGCTTGAAGCTATTGTCCAAATCCAGCATCACAAAATAATACATAACTTATAATGATTTTATAGGTACCGACCCATAGGAGTTGCAACCTTAAAGGGAGAAACCAATCCCCTTGAATTTTGATTTGTAGATGTCAACCTACACGAAACATTATGTCAACCTACACGAAACATTAGTCCCCTATGATTGAGCTACAATGCAGTCATTGAGTGACAACTCAAATTAAGAGGCTTCAACCTCACATTACAAAAGGAAATATAGATCTTATAGCCTATTATGCATTACCAGACTAATGCTTCCTTTTATAATATCTCAATTTTTCTCAACATCCTTGACTTATCTTTTTTTCTTGAACATCATTTTACATATACATTTTTGCATGCAACCACACACTCCTTGATTCATAGGTCCCACACACATTTTTACCAATTTTTTTTTACAATATATATATCCATTCCAAAATTTTGGCATCTAAATGTCAGCCTATAACCCTTTAACACCATCCAAAAATATCCATGTTGGCCAAGGATAAACCTTAATTCAAAAAGGTAAACATGCAATCAACTTGGCCCCAAATCAAATGTGTTATTGCCAGTGTAAGATAATGCCATGAAATTCCTTCCATGGTCTTCAAATGTCCCTATTATACCTTCACATGCTTCTTCCAATTGACGCACACTTCCCTTTATTGGCACAAACACTCAAACATTATATATACTACAACCAACAAACACAAACTTCACTCTGTCTTTTCTATCTTGTAGCTCTGAAACTCAAATCCATTGAAATTATAGATTAAGATACTTCATATGTAGACTTAGTTAACTTCTAAAACATAGGCCACAACTATTAACAATGGTAGAATGTGGTACCAAA
Organism: Sequoiadendron giganteum; assembly: GCA_007115665.2. Classification (NCBI taxonomy): domain Eukaryota; kingdom Viridiplantae; phylum Streptophyta; class Pinopsida; order Cupressales; family Cupressaceae; genus Sequoiadendron; species Sequoiadendron giganteum. The sequence goes on from CM021109.1 coordinate 420,588,100, forward strand.
AAAAAAGATATTTTAGTATAGTGCATATTCTACTTCTAAGCAACAACCCATATAACACTAATGAAAAAACTTCCAGACATCCACGAAAGTAGTAGATATATAAGAACTATTGAAGTGAGCAACCCAAGATCTTCAATCTGCAACACCAAATAACCTCCACAAAAAATAAAGAGAAGCAACAATAGAAGATGCTATTCCACCAAACAAGAATTGCAATATGATACAATGATAAATATGCTATGCAATAGAATACAATGCAAAATATACTAGAGATTCCTTGCTTATAAAGGCAAGGATGAGAGATAGGGTTAGACAAGATCATGAAAAGTGTCTTAATCCTATCACATGAGACAACTAACTCATAACTACCTAGGAAAGTGTAAAGTCTAGATAAGACAACTAAGACTTCTAGAAGGAATATTTTATCCTAAGTAAACTTAACATGTGAACTAAGTCCCCTAAGTCCCTAGTAAAAGAATAAACTAGGTATAAGACTTATTCACACCAACACCCCTCCTTAAGTGCAACTTAGGGAGCAAAAAAATAATGCAAAAGATGCAAAATATGGGTCCCAACAACAAGGCCTGATGAGGTACCCATGTACAAAACAAAAAACTCTCACAAGTGGAGAAAAGGAGAAAAACTATGTGGGAGAAAAATCCTCTCCAAAAGAGAGAAAAAGCTACAAAGAAAATTGTAAATTGAAGAAGGAAGGAGGACTCCTCAAGACCCCCCACAGACAGCTTCCTTCACCCCAAGCATCGATCACAACTGAAGATAACGAGGCGATGCCAAAGGTTTAGTGAAGATGTCTGCAACCTGTTGATCTGTAGGAAAATACTCTAAGTTGAGAACACCATCTTGGATGAGTTGCCTAATGAAGTGCATGTGGATCTCAATATGATTAGTACGCTGATGCTCCATTGGGTTGTGAGAGATATGTATGGCACTTTGATTGTCACACCAAAGAATAGTGGGTTGAGTGGAAGGGAATCCAAACTCAGTCATTAACTAACGAAGCCACAAAACCTCCTGACTAGCCAAAACTGCACTGCGATACTCAACCTTTTTCGATGATAATGCAATAACAATCTACTTCTTGCATCACCATGCAATCAGACTAGAACCAAGGCAAAATACAAAGCCAAAAGTAGACTTCTGATCATTGACATCACTAGCCCAATTTGAGTCAGTGAAGCCCACAATCTGAGATGCACCTAAAGTGTAATGAATGCCAAAATGAGTAGGTACAAAAGACTACCAACCAACTGCCGATACAAGGTAGGATCAACTGTAGGAGTAGTGCAATTGGTAGACAGTACAACACTTGACTGGAATGGAGTAGGGGTAGGCTTGCAATCAGCCATGCCAAATCACTGAAGCAAATCAAGAGCATACTTTTTCTGGAAAATGAATTCCCCTCAGAAGTCTGATGAACCTGAAGACCAAGGAAGTAATAAAAAAGACCAAGGTCGGTCATATCAAATTTCTCCATCAATGCTTGCTGTGTACTCTGCATCATGGAAGTATAACTTCTTGTGAGAATCAAATCATCCACATAGAGCACAATTATGAGTAGATCCTCTCCATGTCCCTATGTATAAACTGTGGGATCAGAATGACAACAAGTGTATCCTGAAGCAAGCAAGAAACTATCTATCTTCTCATACCAAGCCTGAGGGGGCTATTTGATACCATACAATGAACATCGAAGCCTGTAAACAAGTGAAGGATCCTGCATGAAACCTGGTGGATGCTCCATACAGATCTCGTCATGATCCCCATGCAAGAAAGCACTCTTTACATCCATTTGATACACTGACCATCCCTGTGATGTAGCTATAGCAAGGACAAGGCGAATAGAATCCATCTTGGCAACAGGAGAAAAGGTCTCGGAATAGTCAATTCCTTCAACATGAGAAAAGCCCTTTGCAACAAGATGAGCTTTGTACTTGTCAATGGAACCATCTTCTGCATACTTGGTACGATACACCCACTTGCACTGAACCAAATTTCTTCCCTTAGGAAAAGGCACAAGATCCCAAGTATGATTCTTCATCAAAGAAGAATACTCATCAACCATAACACTATCCCACTCTGGAATACCTGAAGCATCTAAAAAATTCTGAGGATCATCTAAAACTGCATGACTCAAATGACTAATTCCTGAAGTCTGAGAATGAGTGTGGTGAGTGTCTCTGGGATCACCAACAAGAGGACTAGCCTCCTCAAGAGTAACTCGAGCCCATCGTGGCCTAGTGGGTGAATGAGGAGGAGGTGAATCAAGACCATCATCAAAATCTTCATCAAGTAGTAAAATATCATCAGTTGAAGAAGATTGAGTAGGTTGTGATGAAAAAGAAGTCAAAGGAGGATTTTTCTGGGTGAAGGACTTAGCAAACTGAACATCACGTCAGAAATGAACCTCTCGTGTGTCAAGATCAGACAATATGTATGCCTTCACATCCTCACAATAGCCAACAAAGATGTACCGCTGACTCTTCTTCTCCATGGATTTACATTGACCATCCAGAATGAATGTCCAAGACTCACTACCAAATACTTTGAAGAAGGATACGTTAGGCTTGCAATGAGACCAAGCCTCCTCAAGAGTCATATTCCGCACTGCCTTGTGGGGCATACGATTCTAAATATAGTTGGCACAATTGACAACTTCGACCCAAAATGGTGGAGCCATGGACCTAGATTGAATCATGCAATTGGCCATTTTCTTGAGAGTCCTATTCTTTCTCTCTGCCACACCATTCTGTTGAGGAGTGTAAGGAATTGTGTGCTAATGAAGAATACCATGCTCACTGCAAAAATCTTGAAATGCCTGATTGACATACTCCCCCCCATTATCTGTGTGTACCTGTCAAAGAGAAAAATCTGTGTGCTTCTCCATAAATGTTTTGAAGGTCTTGAAGTTGGTGAGAAATTCACTCTTGAGCTTCATAAAATAGATCCATGTCCATTGGGAAAAATCATCAATGAATGTGAGCACATACTTAGCCCCTGAAAAAGGAGTTGGGAATGATATGAGGTCACTATGAACCAACTCAAGGTGTGTGGTTGCATGTGTAGCTTGACCCTTAGGAAAAGGATCTTGATGTTGCTTACCAAGAACACAACCTTGACAAACACCATCTATGCAAGAGATCTTTGGAAGACCAACCACTAAGTTATGTGCTTGCATTTGCTGAAGATATCTATAGTTCAAGTGCCCAAATATTCCATGCCAAAGTTTTCTCATTGAATCAACATGAGCAACAAAACATGAACCCAATGAAGACTCAAAGCCATCAAATCGATACAAATGGTTCTCATGATCAACTATCCCTATAGCAAAAACCTTCTCAAGATCCTGCAATTGTCTGATAGTCACATTCTATGGAGTAAACTCAACTGACTTCCCATCTCCAGAATGACAAATCTGATATATGGAAAGTAGATTTGTTGAAATATCAGGAACAAGAAGAACATCCTCAATGCACCCATCTAGCATCTGAACGAAGCCTGTCCCTAAAACTGGAATATGCAAAGAGTTCCCAACTGCAATCTGAAAAGTGGAAGTATGAACAATGGAATCAAGGAGATCACGTGAATTGGTCATGTGATGTGAAGTACCCAAATCTAGAATCCAACTATCTGAAGATGAATGAATGGCTTGTGCTAAAAGATCTTGTTTTTTTCCCATGGAAGAAGGCTTAGCCATTGAAATATTGTGTTTCTTCATAGCTTCCTCCAAGGCCTCTAGTCTCTTAAAGCAATGAGATACATCATGCCTAGTTTTTCCATAAAATGAACAAGGATCTCCTTTCTTTTTCTTGGACTTGGAAGAAGAATCTCCAGAGGTAGAAGAAGAAGGAGATGTGGTGGATTTCTGATTATTCTTCGATTTCAGTTTGGAGGGAGTCTCACTACCTGAAGATGATTTTGTCTTGGGCTTCTTCTTATTATTTTATTTACCATTGGATGATTGAGCCATTAGAGCAGGATTCTTAGAATTAGGTAGGGCATCCAACTGAATTAACTTGGATTCCTCCCTAGTAAGACGTTCACAAAACAACGAAAATGAATGCATTTTATAATCTTTCCCCATGGCATCCATAGTTGAATAGAAAGTAGAAGAAAAAATTTGATAAGGGCCTCTCAACTTAGACAAAATCAAGAAGATACATTCATCATTAGATATATCATGCCCACGTCCTTTCAATTGTGACAAAATCAACTTGAGTTGTGCAAGGAAATCCTGAATTGAAGGAATTGAATCTGGAGAGAGTGATTGTAGATCTGCTTGAAGTTGCAAGACTCTGAACTGATTTGTTTTACCATACAATTCTTCAAGTTTATCCCAAACATTTTTAGGTGTTTTACACTCTGAAATATGAAACAACAAATTATCAAATACATGTAAGCCAATGAGTCCTTTTTCTTCATCCATTTTACACCTATGGACAAATTTTTCGCAATCCCTTGTGAATTCAGGTTGTTCTACATCTAACATTGGCCATAGTCCCTTAGATTGTAATAATTGAGTCATTTTTAGCTTCCATGTATGATAGTTGTGTGGAGTGAGTGGTTCAATTTGCCTTAGATCCACCATGAACACCAAAAGAAAGAAGACAATGTGGCACTTAAATTGTGCCTTTCACCCCCTAGAATGTATTAAAACTCAATTTGCAACCGCCCCAACAAATTACAATGAAGAAATTTTACAATTTGTACAAGTGACAAGCTCAAATCAACCATCTATAACACACGGTGATTTTTTATAATTTTCAAAAAAAATCTTGCCAACACTGAAAAAGAAGGTTACAAACAAATTCCTTGCAATTTTTTGAGCAATTTCAAAAAAACGTTTGCCAAATTTCAACTTCATATACAAAAATGATGTCAATTACAAACAATAAATGCACCTGTCTTCGGACTGAAAATATGGAAAAAAATGTCAAAATATGGAAAAAAATGTCAAAATATGGAAAAATCACCTACACCATTGTGAAGTTTTTCAAACTAGCTTTCCGATGATATCTTGTTTGCAAAAATCCGACACTATGGCCAAAAGTTATGAATTTTTTAAAAATGTTGAATTTAGTCTACAAGCAAACAAGTTTTCTAGCAAAAAAACTTTACTTTTGATTTGATTTTTGAAAAATCCGCTCACTGTTTGTAGACAATAACAAAAACCCAAAAATATTTTGATGCTAAGAATAAAACCCATAAATCGTTTATTGATTCAACAAGCAGAAGATTTTTTTTTAAACTTTCAATCGGTGAAAAAAATGACACGTGACGCTTTTTGGACAACAATTTTCTTCAGATCTCTGCAAGATTTGCAAAATCTAAAAGATACCCAGTTTAAATTTCGACTCTGGCTATGAAACCCAGAAATCGTGTCTTGCAAATGAGTGAAAGCTAGATTTTTGAAGCAAAAATGAAGTTGGCTCCAATAAAAAATGGCTTGCAACAAACCCTTGTTTGCCAAAAAAATAAATGGTGACCAAATTGAGTGAAACAAAAGCCAAATTTGACTTTCTCGAGGCTCCTAGACGCAATGAGATAGCCAAAAATACTGCCACTATAGTCAAAAGTGCTAGAGTCACCAGATCTCACCAAAATGCATACATGCAATTCAAATCACAATAGAAATTGATGGAAACTCTCTAATAAAAAAATGGAAGGGGCTTGCCAGATTCAAAGCTTTGATACCATGTTGAAGTGAGCAACCCAAGATCTTCAATCTACAACACCAAATAACCCCCACAAGAAATATAGAGAAGCAACAATGGAAGATGCTATTCCACCAAACAAGAATCGCAAGATGATACAATGATCAATATGCTATGCAATAGAATACAATGCAAAATATGCTAGAGATTCCTTGCTTATAAAGGCAAGGATGAGGGATAGGGTTAGACAAGATCATGACAAGTGTCTTAATCCTATCACATGAGACAACTAACTCATAACTACTTAGGAAAGTGTAAAGTCTAGATAAGACAACTAAGACTTCTAGAAGGAATCTTTTATCCTAAGTAAACTTAACATGTGAACTAAGTCCCCTAAGTCCCTAATAAAGGAATAAACTAGGTACAAGACTTATTCACACCAACAAGAACAACCGATTCCATATGTACCCAGAATTTCTATGTCGTCATTCTTCAATAATGATAACATTAACATTCTGCAACATCTACAACTAGCATACTCCTTTCACATATATTTGACATCAATGATAGTCTCCTACAAGCATACCACTTTGAAATCAATACCAACACCATGTTGAACACTCTTAGGATGCAATCTCCTCCATCATCCATAATTCTTATCTTTTGATATCATAATAAAATATCAACCATCCATTCATCCATAATAAACCTAGCATGGATTATCTTAATCGTCGATTAGTGTCATCCCATTGTCTCCTACCCATCATTATCCCAACCTTCCCCATTCTTTCTCATGCATTATATGTGGAAGTTACATCTACATTATGTCAAGGGTTTGTACTTGTATATCCTTAGTTTCCAACAATTAGCCTTCGTGTCTTATACATTTGGAGTGCATCTTCATCCCATCAATAACATATTCATTCATAATAAATTGACCCATCAAACCATCAACCCATCCTATCTCCTATCATATCCATCATCTCAACCATAATAGAAAAATTCATCCTAAATCCAATCCAAAAATAAAAATAAAAACCATAATATTTCACTTCTTAAACTTGGAATTCAATCGATCCAAACATTACATCCAAGAAATCAATCCTTAATAAAAATCATATCATAATCCTAGTTTCTGAACATTAATCAAGATCATTAAATCCTTTTTTTAATTTATCAATCATTATCATATGTATCAAAGCCTTTCTTAAGTGATTATTCAAGATTAAGTAAGAAAATCATCTTTATCCAAGCCTAATGTAAGCAAACCTTGATCATCATCATTGCCTATGGCAAGAGATATTTTGGCTGCTTGATGTGTTTTATAGTGAGTTTTATTTTGATTTATCTTTTGATATTATCTTTTAACCCACAACTACAACTATCTACAACCACCTTGATCTATTTATATCTTGGTGTGTCACAACTGCTATATAATGGGGCATCATCTTCTTTCACACAACCTACTCTATATTACCAAGCTAATACTTCCTTTTATGATATCTCAAATTTTCTCAACATTCTTGACTTCTCTTTTCTACTTGTACATCATTTTTAATATATATTTTTGCATGCGGCCTCACACTCCTTAATTCACAAGTCCCACATACATTTTCATGAAAAATATTTATAATATATATATATATTCATTCCAACATGTTGAAAACATCTAAATGTTAGCCTAGAACCCTTTAACACCATCTACAAATATCCATGTCGATCAAGGATAAACCTTAATTCAAAATGGTATGGAACGTGTAGTCGTATCAACCCTAAATAAAATATATTACTATCAGTGTAAGATGATGTCATGCACTTCCTTCCATGGTCTTAAATTTTCCCTATTTTACCTTCACACGCTTCCTCCAGCTGGCCAGCACATGCTTCCCTTTACCGACACAAACACAAACATTATACACAGTAAACCAACAAACACATACTTCATTGTGTCACTACTACCTTGTAGCTCTAAAACTTAAATACATTGAAACTTTAAATTAAGATACTTCATGTGTAGATTTACTTAACTTCCAAACCACATGCCACAACTACTAACAATGGTAGAATGTGGTACCAAAAATAAAGACATTTTAGTATAGTGCATATTTTTCTTTTGAGAATCAAACCACATAAGACTACAACAAACAATTTTAAACTTTCATAGAAGTAGTAGACATACAAGAACCATCGATTCTAGATGTACCCATACTTCCCATGTTTTCATTCTTTAATAATGATAACATTAACATTTTGCAACATTTGCAATTGACATACTACTTTCACATGTATTTGGCATTAATGACAATCTGCAACAAAGTTACCACTTTGACATCAATGAAAACACTATATTCAACAGTCTCCCCCTTTGTTATTGATGGAAAAAAAGAAATGAATAATCCAAATTTGCATTATACTTCCATATTATTTTCATGTCTCATGAATACATTTCATCTCTCTCTTCCCCTATATTCGTCATTTTGTTACTTTCTCCTCCTTTGATATCAATGAAAAAGGGAATCTTAAGATAGTTTGATTTAGGATTTCTCTCCTCCTATGTTATATAATTCATCTTTTGTATCTTAGAGTAGTTTACCACAAACTATCTATGTTATTTACATTAGGGATTTACAACAAACTAGTGTCTCGTTTATACAAATTTTAGAGATTTAGATGATTTTATTAGATCATTCAAAATTATCATTTATCTTAGCCTATGGCATAGAATTATGTTGGAAAAATCAGTCTTTCATCCACTTTTACGAAAAATCATACATTTGAATCTTTCATTGGTGTAATTGTCCTATTAGGTATAACACATTTGTTATGTACTACAACATCATTTTTTTGTCATTCAAATTTCTTACTATCACCAAATCATCCAGTCCTATAAACAGACTTGCATGCACAAACCTAACTAGCATAACAAAGATAGATCTTATATTATTTTTTTAAGTAAAAGGCATGGAAGCCTATATATTAATATATTATATAATAAAGGGTTACATCTATGTCTGCATTTGATTGGAAAAAAATTCCCAAGAAGCTTTACAACTTATCTGCATCTTTAGAAATACAACTTTGAGGATTGTAGATAAAAACAAAATTTCAAAATTTTGTATACATTCATCAACTATAAACTATCGTTGAATACCCAAAACATCATTTTCCATGACGGTTTCACCAAAGGCAAGAGAAAATTCCTTCATACAAACACCATTGATGTTCATTGCTGCTTAACAAGGATGAAGTAAAACTTGGCACTGTATCAAAACATTAGCAAAATTTATTTGAGGATTGGGACGCTGAGCTACTACTCTTCCATATGCTCGAACTGTATCGAATTCTCATCTTGGCCTTTAGAAACCTCCTGAATTGACATATCTTGAGCAAAGAAATCAAAGCCAATTAGTGTCTCCTCTTTTTGTACAATTTGAGTGATGCAAGCCCATGCTATGAAACCCTAATGCCCATCATTGGAAATTTCAACAATATTTTTCACTGGCATCACCTCCACATTTTCTTCAACCGGTGCAGATGACAACACTCTTTCTTTCAATTCAGCAAGATAGGAATTAAGGGGAGGATGAGGAGTATGATCATGAAGAAAGTAAACTGCATGGTATTTCTCCTTGATATCAATATCCATTGACACACAAACCCTCCTACAATTACTTCATAACTATCTTCAAAATCCAGACACTTTTTGACAAACTCTCTAGGAAACAAACCTCCTAAATACCCATCACCACTAAAAAAATTATACCCTTGAATAGCAAATAAAAGAGCATCATTTTGAAGAAACTGAGGGTTAACAAATTTGCCTGCAATTGTTTCCAATTCCCCTAAAGATTGAAGAAGGTCCATGATATTTGACAAGAAAATAGACAAAACTTGGGAAGGAAAGATTAAGCGGCCTAGATTTGGGGCTTGTGACCTCAACTCCGATCACCAACCACACAAAGTATTCCACCCCAGGGAATTCCCCCTTAAAAACTAAACTGAGGCTCTCATGAATGAGATATTCCTCAAAGGGATGCTCCCATGGCTGCACTAGACAATTAACCTTGAAATTCCATGATCGGAATGCCATACTGCCACTTCAAAGACTCTTCTCTCACATGCTAGCAATGTCTCCAGATAAAATTCCATCTAACAAAGACCACCTTTTAAATCCAATAGATGCTTTGTAAAGACATTCATTGTCATGATTTTCATTGAGCTAAGAAAACACCAGTGAAGCATGTGAAATTGTGCAAACTTGCCTCCTCTATAAGGATTAATAAATAACCGCATCATTCGTAGTGCAAAATAAAATATTAGGAAAAAATCATGATTTAATGTGCAGGTATCCATTTTTAGCAGCTTGTGGCACAAGAAAATCCCCTTTTCTGCTCATAGGATCTGACGATAGGCTAAAAGTACTGATGATGTAAACATAAACCACCACAAGGTACATTCTTTATCATGCTATATTCATTTAACAATAGCCTTGGTGGAAACAAAACAGACTTGCATACAAATAGTAAACCATCATAACAACTCGATCAAGGGGAGGTACTTTTCTAGGCTTAAAATGTAATCATTGCTAGACAATCACCACCAGCCAAGCATACTATACCAAATCTCCCATAATGCAAATTAACCATGAGCTCGAACTTGAACCATCAATTCAAAAGAGAAAACAAATCATGTGTTAGTTTAATCCAGCTAGCCACCAATTTGATGATGAAAGTAAAATTGCAAAGGTATAAATTTTAGTTTCCTTTGTCAATCATGAATTCTAGCAATAGAGACTTTAGTCTTTTTATCTCATGTTGCCCCTTTACCTCAAGTTCTTGGACATCACACACCATATTTGCAAGTCTATCAGGCAATTTATTTCCCTCGCTGTATGTATGTGAAATTTGAATTTCATGAAATGAATTCATCACCCTCCAAAATTTCTCCAATATGTATCCCAATCTCTAGTTATAATTTCTCCTCTCCTTACAAGCATTAATAATGATAGAGAATATCCTTCAACATGCAACTTATCAATGTCCATACTTCTTGCTAGCTGCAAACCTTGAAGCAATGCTTTCCCTTCTGCAATATTATTAGTACTATTTGGAAATTGAACTGCTTTGATTGCTAGCAAAGAACCTTTCCAATCCCTGATAAATACTCCTGCACCTGATAAACCTAGGTTCCCCCTTGATGATCCATTAAAATTGAGCTTGGAAAACCCTTTTGAGGGAGGCTTCCATTGAACCTTACTTCTATCAACCTTTGACTGTGGGGCTATAAATTGAGAACCTTTGAATGGTAAAGATATGAACTCCCAATTCTGCAAAAGCCAATTATCCCAAGTAGTAAACAATGAAGATACCTTCTTGTGACCTTGAACATATTTATTAACTACTTCTGAAATTTATTTTTCAATTTTTTTCTTTAGCTACTTCTTTGACTGGGATTGTTGTCTAAAAATTTGTTTATTTCTTTCCCACCACAAACTCCAGATTACAAGAATTGGAGCAATTCTCCATATGCAAGCAAAAAAAGAAGATTTAAATAATATTGGCCAGGATGAAAACAAATCTCATAAAGACAAAGGCATTGGAAAAGAAACTTGCAACTTAGATCTAACAAACTGCCAAAATTCTTGTGCCACCTCACACCCTACAAATAAGTGATCTACTGTTTCATTTACTTCTTGGCAAAGCACACACTTGAAGGGCTCTTCAAATCCTAGTTTGCTTAGTATATCACTTGTCAGTACTCTTTTCTATAGAGCAATCCATGCAAAACTACCTGCCTTAAGAAGGGTCATTGGGCTCCAACAGAAAGAATATGCTCTATAAGTTTGATTTTGATGTACATTTGCTATGAGGGATTTGTATCCTTGCTTTATTGTATAATTTCCATCCTTAGTGGGTTCCCATATTAATTTATCTAAGGCTCTTGAAAGGAACACAAACCTCTCCCTTAAAAATTTATGTAAGGAAAGATTTTGATGAAGTGATATGGTTGGATTCAAGAGATCTTTCCATACAACTTTCCCTGATAATGGCTCAATATTAGCAACATAATCCTTCAACTTGCTGCCCCACATATTTGTTAAAACCTATTCTAATGGGTGTTGCTCTTGGATTGAATTCAGAGGGGTGTATGCATTATGTGAGTCCTTCCAAAACTACACACTTTCCCCATTATTAACCTCCCATATCTTTCAACCATACCTAGGTTTTCACTTAAGTCAAATCTATCACACATCCATAACCATCAATTTTCTATCCAAATTTGATTCACTAGGTTTACCTAGATCATACATTTACCTCATCTATATTTTGGTAGTTTACTTGGAGGTTTATCTTATTTACATAAAAGATAAAATTATCTTATCCATGGATAGATTAACTTAGGAGGATTGACTACTTACAAGTTGACCTATCTCATCCTCACATAATCTATTGGTTTTGAACTCAAAAGTCTAGATTAAAATTCAATACATCTATCAAAATCCCAATGATTAAATCCTAAGATCTAGATACACTTTTTGGTCATTTTCATCTCACCATTCAAAGCACACAAAAATATCATCCAAATCAAAGGGTCATAAAATCTCTTATATGCTAGTAAAAATAAGGTCCCAAATCAAGAGAAAAATACAACACCAAGAAGATACCAAAAAGGTACCCACATACATAGACTCTTTTCAAGAAACATAAGGAGAATTGCCACACATGTCTGGACTAAGAGGTTTTGAAACACCACCCTCACTAAGTGAAGAGCCACAATCTACTGAAAGGGAGGTGAATTAATAGATCAAATCTATTTAAAACTTGAAACTCAATCACATATACTAGAAAATGAAACTTGAATCTTCACTACTACTAATCAATTATCAATCAAGAACACATTCACACAGTAAAACACTATATATACGTGGAAATAGATTACACAATATGGGAAAAACCATGGTGAGAATAGTTGTTTGGATCTACTGTCCAAATCCAACCTCATAAAGTAGGAAGATACAAGTGAATTTTACAATACTAAGTAGGCACCAATCTACCAGAGACACCAATCCCCAATTGTAGGCACCAACCTACTAAAGACACCAATCCCCAACACAGATCAATACAATAGGTAAAAAACCAATTCTACCAGATTACAAAACTTGTGGACATTCAATTGTGTAGCCAAATACATCTCATACACTTCTAAACTGGCTGTAGACACTATTCCACACTCCTTATGATCTTTTGACAATGGTGCACACTTTGAGATGCAAATCTCCTTGAATAAGTCTAGATTCACAATTTTATCTTGTGTATTCACCACCTTCTCTTCAATTATACTTCACATTATGTATCTATCCAACTAAGGAATACATACATGATATTGCACTAAACACTCTTCCATGTCAGCCAAAGATCCACAAATAACTAGGATGACATAACGTGGACCTAAATTCAAGTTACATGAAACATGTAACAGATTGGTCCTAAATCAAATTTGTTGCTACCAAAAGAACATGATGTCGTGTAATACTACAAAAACCTTAACCAAGTCCTATCTTAACACCACATGCTAGATTTGAATACCACACACTATTAGTTGTTACCACAAAAGTCTTGAACACCAACTAGTTGACAGACAAGCATACAAAACCTTTTGTCACTTCAATATTTTTGTATAATGAACATATCCTCTAGAAACTTAGGAATATGATAAACCATGTGTAGACATATTATACTCTCAAGTTGTAGAGCCAAACTCACCATCTGAAAGAAATGCTAGCCATAATTGTATTACCAAAGAAATCTCTCTACCTTGAGAAATTGAATTGAAAAATTATGGTACAACCTTTCGGAACACTTTTGATATAGTGAATAGATGTATGCATGATACAGTAAACAATTCTCAACCTATTTTAACAACATAGCTAGCAATATATATTTTTACAACTCAAAATGATATGATAGTACAATTACCAACACATAAAGGTATGTTAGAACAAATCTATTTGATTCACACTGAGCTCTTGAAAAGATAGTGCCACCTCTAATCCTATATTATTTGACATCAATCCACAAAAAAAAAATTATATCCACACATGAAGACAAATCTATGTCTTCTCCCCACTAAGATTCTAGTACTCCCCTTAGAGGATATAGCTTTTTGAGTTCCAATTTCTCCCCCTTTGACATCAATGGAAAAAGTCAACATTCATGTGGATCACTCTACAAGAATTATATGATATTCAAGATCATTTGTATACACCCTTTTTCACACTTTCATGCTACTTTATGCTAGCACAAGAAAACAAAAACTAAACCCAACATCACTTGTAAACCCATAAAACATATTCTTGAGATAGAACATTAAGAACTCAACTTGTGATACACTTCAAAACCTGAAACTTTAAATAAAAAAATAGATAGAAAATTTCAACTAATCCTCCAAGCTATAAAGCCACAAATTCAAATGCGGAGAAACATGGATCATTCCTTTGATCCTTCCTAACTACTTTCTGATAGGCTCCCCCTTGAGTCCATATTTCTTCTATAAAAACATTATACCAAACCACTGAGCATTCTTGTAGAAGGGAGACCAAGCTCCTCCTCAACTTGTACTTCCTCTTGATTTAAGAGGAGGGAGCAACATTTCCCATCTTCTTCTAGAGAATCTCAAAAGTCTCCTTAGGAATCGATTTTGTGAAAATATTTTCCACTTGTTCCTTAGTCTCAACATACTCCAACTTTACCTCCTTTGCAACCTTCTACCTCATAAAATGATACTTGATTGCAATGTGTTTTTTCCTTAAGTGCATTACTAGATTCTTTGAAATGCTTATGGCATTGGTATTATCACTAAAAATAGCAATAGGTTCATCAATTTCAATCTTCATCTCCTTTAGATCTTTTTTCATCTATAATACTTGAGTGCAACATGAAGCTACTACAATATATTCCACATCTGCTATAGATAAAAAATCCAAGTTCCATTTCTTGATTAACCAAGATACTAAATGGTCACCAAGAAAGAAAGCTCCACCACTTGTACTGTTATGTTCATCTATGCTTCTTGCCCAAACCGCATTTGTGTATGCAGTTAAAGTGAAATTTTCACTCTTTAGATACCACAACCCAAAATCCACTATAGCTTTTAGATATTTGAAAATCCTCTTTATTTCTTTGACATGAGTTTCCTTAGGTGCTCCCTAAAATCTGGTTACCATTCCAACTACCTGTATTATATCCGGTCTAGATGTAGTCACATACAATAAAATTCCAATCATGGACCTATACAATGTCTGGTCTATCAGAGAAGACTCATCATATTTATTCAACTTACATCTTGTAACCATAGGTGTAAATACTAGTTTGCATTCTTCCATCTTGAACTTATTGAACATTTCCTTTGTATAATTGTTCTAAGAAATGAATATGTCTTTGTCTAATAGTGAAATTTGTAAACCAAGGAAGAAATACAATTCACTAAGCATTGACATTTAAAACTCACTCTGCATTTTATTCTAAGACATCTTTCACATATCATCACTACTTCCACCAAAGATAATATCATCTACACAGACTACAACAATCAACAGTTGATCATCCTCTATTTATATATATATATATATATATATATATATATATATATATATATATATATATATATTACTATTTGCACTTCCTCTCCAAAACCCTTGCAGTTGTAGATATTTTTCAAACCTAGAATGCAAAGCTCTAGGGGCTTGATTCATTCCATATAGAGCCTTATTCAATCTACACACATAATTTGAATTATCTAAACATTGAAACCCTTTTGGTTGTTCCATGTAGACCTTTTCTTCCAACTGTCCATTTAGGAATGTTGACTTCACATCCATCTGATATACTTCAAATTTCTTAAATGCTGAAAGGGCCAAAAACATCCTAATTTCTTTTAGTCTTGCTAATGGAGAAAATGTTTCTTCAAAATCAATTCCTTAAACCTAATCATATCCTTTACACACAAGTCTAGCTTTGTTTTGGATTACCTCTCCATCTTCATTCATCTTATTTTAAAAAACCCACTTAGTACTAATGATATTCTCGCCTTTTGGTCTTGGGACCAGTTCCCAAGTTTCATTTTTCTTGATTTAAGTCAACTCTTCTTCCATGGATTCTATCCATCCTTTTTCCTTTGTTGCTTTTGTATAGGACATTGTTTCAATTTTTGACAACAATGTAAAATGTACCTATTCATTTGCTCTTCCATTTTTTCTCCGAGTTTGTACTCCACTATTTTTTTCTCCTATAGTTTGGCCTTCATAATGATTTTTCTATGCATACCTTCTCAGAGTCTTTGTACCAGTGTTCAAAATCAACTTCTAATACTTCATCATTGTTATAGATTGGATCTTGATCATCTTATACTTCTATAATGTTGGTAGACTAAATTTTCTCATCAATTCTCACATTTTCACTTTCCAAAATCCTCTTCAATCTCTTATTATAGCACCTGTATTCTTTTTTTTTTCATAGAACACACGAGAAAAATAGCTTCATAAGACCTAGAATCAAACTTACTTAAGTTTTCTCCATCCCTTTTGATGTATCACTTGCTTCCAAATATCTTGAGATGTCTGACTAAATTCGATCTTCCTCTCCATAGCTCATATGGTGTTTTATTAGACTTAGGTCTAATTTGAGCTATGTTCAGAATATATATTGTAGTATGAACTTCTTCTCTCTAGTACATATCTAGTAGATTTTCTTGACTTAACATTGTTCTTTTCATATCTTGTATAGTCTGGTTCTTTTTCTCAACAACTCCATTTTGCTACAGAGTCCTAGGAGTAGAAAATTTCCTCTAGATTCCATGTTCTTCTTAGAATAAATCATACTCGTCAAAAGTGAATTCTCCATCTCTATCGGATCTCAAAACCTTAATTGTTCTTCTAGTTTCATTCTCCTCTAACACTTTTAAAGCTTTTAACTTCTCAAATGCTTCTAATTTTTCTTTTAGAAAAGTAATCCAATTCATTCTAGTATAATCATCAATAAACATCATGAAATAAATTTCACCTTGTAGACTCTTTGTCCCCTTTGGTCCACACAAATCTATATGGATCAAATCCAATATATTTGATGTGAAATATTCCTTTGTGGGAAATTTGGATTTTTTTTATTTTCCTTCATGGCACGGTTTGCAGATTGTAGACAAAGGTTTCTTGATCTTTGACATATATTGAAATATTCCTCTTGATCTAATATTCACAATGTCATCAAAATTGATGTTTCCCAATCTTCTGTACCAAAGCCAATTTTATTCTCTCTACATAGTAAGATAATTTTTTCCATTCAACTCGCTGAGATGATATATGTAACTATGTGTCCCGCTTCCTTTTGTAATCAGTTCTCTCATACCTAATTTCCTAATTTCACAACACTTAGCACTAAAGAGAGCTTATAACCTTTATCACACATCTGAATTACACTTAAAATATTATGTTTTAATCCTTCAACATATAAGACCATTATTTTTTGTACTACTACCATCAAGACTCAAAGTACCCTTATCAATAATTTTGGTAATAGAATTATTTCCAAGAGTCACAAAACCTCCTTCAAATTTCTTTAAATTCATGAACTTACTTTTATCTCTAGTCATGTGGCTTAAACATCCACTATCTATGATCCAAAGATTCTTCTCTTTTTGAGCATGTAGAGGAGTTTGAGCTATTATTGATTTCTTTGAATTTTTCTCTTCTGAAACCTTCTTCCATACTTCATTTGATTCATTACTCCTACTTTTTGATCTTTTTCTTTATGTTTTTGGTAGAGGACTCATAAAATTGCTTCTGTAGTTCCTAGCAATGTGTCCAAAGTTGTTATATTTGTAGCCAACAATATTAAAATTATACAAAGGTGCAAATTTATTACTACAAACAAAGTTATTTATTCTTACTGGAGCCTTTCTACAATCCATAGCCTTATGATCAAAATTATTGCAATTAAAAAAATAATAAAAAAAGAATAATTAAACTTGGCATTGTATCCCTATCTTTTGGATTTTTTATTCTTCTTTTGCACTTGGATAAAACCATCATTTTGTACCCGGATTCCATTACTAGCAATAATCCTTTCACACTTTAAACTTCCAGAACCGGTCTCTTTGGGACTCTGTTTAGCAAGCTTCACTGGTTTTTCTATCACTTTGTTTTCTAATTATCAAAACCAATTCCATTTTTGACATGCAAAGATCTTTGGCATCCCAATATCTGATCCAAAATATTAGTACTCTTTCCAAACTTGAATTGTAGCTGATGATTCACCTTCTCAAGCTCTTTTCTTATTGACACAACTTTTTCTTCAAGCTACTCATAGTCCTTGTCATTTTATTGTAGTATTTCAATCAAGACTTCTCCAATCATGTTTTCTTCTTCTTCTTGCACCTTCAGATCAATGATTGTTCGTCCTATATTTTCAAGCTTCTGATATAAGTTGTCTTTAGCCTTCACTTCTTCAACAATTATTTTGTTTAATCTTTTGATCTCTTTTCTAACATACTCTCCTCTCAAACCACAAAGCCAAACTCACCCTTTGAAAGAAATGATGACCATAATTGTATTGCCAGAAAAATATCTTTTCCCTAAGAAAATAAACTAAAACATTTTGGTACAACCTTTTGGATCAATTTTGACATAAATAATACATGCATTCATGATACTATAGAAAATCCTTAGCTTCTTTTTAACAACATAGATAGTAATATATTTCTACAACTCAAAATGATATGATAATACAATTACCAACACAAAAAGGCATGTTAGAATAACTCCATTTAATTCACACTGAACTCCTAAAAATATAGTTCCACCTTTAATCATATATTCTTTGAAATAAATGAAAAAAAATATTCAACACTAAGTCCTAGGAATAGTCCTAAAAATGGTGGAGTAGTAAGAGATGTAACACCCAAAGAGTTGGTTTAATCCCAATAGGATGCCAATACTATGAAACCGGTAGAACCACTTCTTATGGACAATTGTGACCAATACTTCTTATTACTCACATAATATGGATAAATTCCCTTCTCCATTCGAAACCATTCTTATACAATTTATCACCAATAATACCCCATCCTAGACCTTGGGGAAACAAACTCCAATAAAATCATATCAAAAACTAATTTCTCCCTACCACCTTCCACACCAGAACAAAACAAATCCTTCATACAACCTAATAACAACCTTTCCACCCAACATAATAATAACACTCCCATTAATTCTTCACATTCTCCTAATACCACACCTCAATAAATTACTATTGTTATCCCACAATTAATCATACCCACTAATTCCACACAAGTATCAGCATACTCAAAATCCCACATACACTATGCAAATAACCAATCCATTATAGAACAAAAATTTCTAGTAATACTATCTCTCCCACTTCAATAATCAATTCAAAAAAATTATCACAACCAACTCACATCACACAAGAATATTCACCCAACTTTCATGCAAAGCAAACAACATTCAAAATCAAAACATTATCTGTAGCGTCATAAATTGTCACCCTTGACACTTTCACACTTCCTTGACACCCTATTTTTCCTATAAATTTAATTTTAATTATAATCTACCAATTTCAAGTCCAGATTAAGAAAATAAATTTAATTCCCTACCATCCTTATAAATTAGAGCCAAAAGTGCCAAAAAATTTCACCATTTTGGACTGACTAAGTCACTATTGCTCAAAAAGCAACTTTTTGAATGTTCTAAATTTCAATTGGTAGGATTTTATGATTTGAAAATGACCCCAAGTCATCCCTTACTCAAAAGTATTAATTAAAATGCATATTTAATCATGTTTTCCTCTCATTTTGAGCAAGAAGGAAGCAATTTATGAAAGGAGTAATTTTGGATCAAATTGAAGATCCTAAAATTAATCAAGGGCAGATTTGTGAACATTATTTTCAGCCAAGCATCATGTCAAGAATTCATCATGATGCTATGCAATTAAACTCATGTTTTGTTATCTTTTCTTTGTGAATCTACTAACCCTTGTAGGTCTAAAGAAAACTAAGACAAACAACAATCAAGCCTTGAGGAGATTTGTATGACTTTAGTCCTTCAAGGAAGCCATTTTTGAGTGGTGAGTTGTAGTCCATTATTGATTCATCATTAATTTTCCATTTATCCTCTATCCCTCAAAAGGATAAGCTCTCTTTCATTGAATTTTCCATTGTGGAGGTGGAAACACAAACACGGGGTTTGACCAAGGCAGGCCCTTATATGGCACAACCCTTTCTCTCTCTTTGAATGTGTAGGTTTTAGATTTGAATAATATTGGGAGAAGTTTGAAGGTCAATTGTTCATTATTGTATTCAAACCCTACAACTCGACAAAATACAAAAACTTAGTTATCTTTACAACCAATGAAGATCCAACAATAATACATGGAAGGAAAGAAGGCTTTGATCTAATTCTAGAGGACTGATAAATCAGATTTTAGTTTCAGCTCTCTAAACATAGTTACCCTTTACCACATCATCTGAGAAAATTAGGCTCAGATTTGAACCATAGGTGCACAAAACTATTCTTAGCCTTTATCTCAAGTTTAAATTTATCTATGAGCTTCCAGATCTATTGTTTTTGTATGAGAGTAGTTATTTGCATCATTAGTCTAGTTATTTCATTACATTTCATTCCAAAATCCATCCCAAGTTTGGGCAAGGAAAGGTTGACTCACCTTTAGTGTTGTAAGTCATTCCTATACCTTGTCCAAATCCATCAAACCCCCGCTACCTCAAATTCTAAATGAAATACCCATAACAAAAAGTGCCCAAACCCTAGAGTCAATCCTAGGTTTCACTTTTCCTTCATTTCATTTTGGTGAACCCAACATGTTAGCATTATAAACCTTTTGAAATATAAATTAAACCATCCTAGATCTAGGTTTAGCATTGCATTGTGTTGAATTTTTCATTTAGACATTCATTTTTGCATCGTAAAAAGCACAAAATTTCAAAAAATTGCATACAATATTACATTTTAGTTTGCAATAGGGTTAATTTAGGTCATCTTAGGTCAAATTTATATTCCATTTACATCTATGAATCTTTATTAGGTCATTTAAATCTGAAAACAAATATAAAATTATTCATTACACTCATTTAGGCATCTTCCATATAGCTCAAAAAGTGAAAAAAATTACATTTTTTTTTTCAAAAAGGCATCAACATCATCATTTTCAGATTTTGAAATCTTAGAATCAATCAATTTTTGTATCATAGATTTGGAAATTGCATTTACATTTGTCTTTTTTTGCTTTAAAACTTTACAAATTTTTAAACACTTGCATTGTGAATTACGTAGTCATAAACTAGGAAAATTTTGGAAACCTATTCATTGTCACACCTATATACACACAAAAATAGGGACTTCAAACAGTAGTGTACACAGTCAAATTTTGAATTTTGTAAAAAGCTATGCAAGATATAATCACCCTAGGCAACCTTATCTAGCTAAATTGAGCCCAAATTTATGTGTAGAACCTTGTCTATTGTCTCTACATAGATCTAGCCTCAATATCTAGAGATCATTCCTATAACTATCTATTTTTCTAAAAAAAAATCTAGCTTGATCCATAGAACATGACACAATGTTCTCATTGAAAATATCTTTTTTTTTCATAATTCATGTTCTATTGTTATCACACCAATGCCATCTTTTGCTAGCTTGATCCACTATCTCTCATATGTGTGAGTTTATTATGTGATGTAGAGGGGTGGTGAACATACTCTAACAACCTCAACTTGATCACAAATAAACAAGGAAAAATCCCTTCCTAAGGAACTCAACTTTTAGACATCAACTCACCCTCAAAACCCTTGTAGGATTCCAAACATAAAAATAGGCATAAAAGTTCTAAAATCACCTCAAGACCTCAAACCTTTGGAGTTTCAGACACCTTTTACCAGGTTCTTCACCAAACTAAGAGATTTCATAGGTTCCTTTGTAACAACTATGAGTTTCGATACAACACCCCCTGTCTAGGCTACCCAAACTAGGTTCAATTTGCAGAGCAACATGCCTTCAAACTCAACACAAACCCTTGAAACCTTGGGACAGTAGTCACCATGCCTAAAGACCCCTGAATCCACCTTTAGAACTTAGACTCAAGCCCTTCTACACACTGATCTAAGAAACCCTCTCTTTACATGTTCAAAACAAGGGTTTTGACAAAAAATTGTATTCTGATGCTTATCCGACCCAATCAAAGCTTCTATCAGGCTTAAAATACCCTAAAAAAACTTCACATACCATAAAAAGGACAATCCCAAATACATTTCACAAAACCACCCCTCATCACCCCTTTTTATACATGGAAAACAACTTGATTGACCCTGGGACATCACCATATCCTTTCTCCACGTGCTCACAGGTTGAAAAAAATCTTCAAAGAAACATTATTACATCCTAAGGGAATCCTTTCCACTGAGACACAAGTCATCTAATAGGTGGAAGGCTCAAGACCTCATTTTGTCTTCTTAAAAACCCTCTAACACAAAAAACAAGGCAGTCACTGTCTTTTATAGATCTCTCCCTCTATGCAACGAATTAAACCTTAAAAAAAAATTAAATGGGTGTTAAAAAAATATATCTACATGATCTGATGAATTCAAGCCATAACAAGCTTGTACGGGCTCGTACAAATTTGAGAATGAAAGAAAAACCAATGATTTTTTAGAATAAACTAAGTTTTTTTTAATTGAACTTCTTATTCCAAGCTTCTAACCAACATTACACACGGATTTTCATGCCTTTTTGAGGGCTTCTTCATTTCAAACAAACGAGTAACTACCCCTGAACTATTTTAAACTCTTAATGATCAATTCTTTACAAATTTGTTGCATTTATGCAACCCACAAATTTGACATTTTCAAACTCTTTGACACTTGAGTGTTCCCTAATCCTCTAGACCTTCTTAAATGACCTCTTATATATCATAATCATAAATGATGGTACCTCTAGACCTTATTGGACTCAAAACATGACAACATTAATCTATCTAGACCCATTGTCTATGTTGACATTGACTGACACTTGTTACATTGTACCTTATCTTAACATATTTTGCAACTTCCTCGTTGCATATTGCTTAAAGACCTTAAAATAAACTCAATAAACCTTCAAGACTCTCCCTTACATTCCAAGGTGATGGTGCCCCTCCACTAGTTTGGTGCAAGACATGGACGGGAGTTTGCAACACAATAAGGCCAACTTTAACAATTAATGTTATCACAACAAGTAGTTGCCTTCCCACCTTGTTAAAATCATGGATAGAAAAGAATCTAGTTGAATTAAAGACTTATCCACTGCAATTTTATCCAAAATATGAATACTACAAATATTAAGTTATGAACCATTGTCAAGGGTAGGCCTAATCCCAGGCTTGTTAAGAACAACCATTATCATCAAAGCATCATTTTTTTTTTGAGTCTCCAAAGGGGGTAACTCACTTTGATGAAAGATAATGTCTACATTAGTTGAATTCATACCCTCAAGCAAGCTATGGGAGTGGTATCAAAGAGGGAATTTTTTGCATTTTTCTTTGTTTATTGTTTTTCCTTGTGTTATATGTATGAACAAAAGTATGCTAATATTTTTGTTGTGATACAATAGTTGCATGGTTATGCTGGGTTAATTATCTTGCATAATTCAAGATATATGGTTTGAAGTTTTTAGTTTACTTTGTGATGGTATTATGATAACCACGAGCTTGCTTTGAATTTGAGGTTGTTTTGCGGGTGGATAAATGATAAGTTGAGGTGTGATTGCTTTAATTGTTCTTTGGTGTGTTGAAATATTAGACGCCTTAGTGGATGATCTAAGTGAGATGAAGTCCTCAAGGGCTTCATCAAACATATTGAATTCATCACAACTAAAGGGATTAATAGGTATCAATGCACTTGTATAAAGATATTTGACATGATAAGATGACTATGATTTCTCCAAGATTAATCATTAAATTACAATTACAATTTATGTTTATGTGTGTTAAGGTGAAGTAGGACTAAAAAAAAAGTTACAAAACTAATACAGACATAGATCTGGAAGTCAGAGTCTATATTTATAGACTGGCAATAGATATGAAGTTGATCCTAAAATTTGAGACAATTTCAGCAGGACTACGTCACCAAGGGCGACTATGTCTAGCTAAGAATCTATCTAAAATTCTAGTTTCAGAGGCACTAGTGACAGGAAATGACTATGTGACAGTGTGCTAACCTAGATTTGGAATTAAATTTGTTATTTTTTTGAAAGATTTTAAATTTGCAATGTAGTGTAACAACCTATGGTTTTTAATTTTACAAAAATCAAAGCCAATTTAACCCAATTATGCAATGTTTTAGAAAATGTCAAGTGACCTACAAATCTGATAATTTCTAGTATTGAAATGCAATAATTATTCACAAATTTGTACCAAATTAAAAGAATGGCACTTTTTCTTTCAAATGCAAAGACACTTTTTGTAAAAAAAAAGGGCTAATTTTTTTGAAGTTTTGATAATATTGTACACTATTTTAGGTCTAAATGGTCCTAATAATCAAAAGATCTAAATGATGTTCAAAATGTTGGGTTCATAATAATATTTTGATGAAAAAGGGTTCCTAGGTCTAATGCATAGAACACTAACATCAATCCTTTTTTAAGAGAACATTAGGATGCAAATCAACAAGGAGATTAGATTGACTTTCAGCCATGAAGGTGAGTCAATCAACCCTAGATCTGATCCTTTTGTGCCTTGGAATTTGATTGGAATTGAATTTATTTAATTTACCTAATTAAACTATGTGCTCTAATTTGTAAATGCAATATTTCAACAACACACAAACTGTAATAGAAAATTTTGACACCAAAACTGAGAAACATAGATTTTTATGCACCTACCCTGTAATTTTGAAGTTGATTTGGTAGGACTGAGTCACCTTGGGTGACTATGTCCTTGTAGGCTTGTTCCAGATCTAAAAATGTGGACATGTAACTCTTTGTCTGTTCTTTAATTGTTGCCCTAGAAATTTTTGTCTTTAGATCTAGACCTATGATAAATCCACAAACAAAATGATGGGGTGGCTATATAAGAGTTTTCATCAATCAAATCCTTATTTTGGTATTTCTACCTCCACAAATAGTCAATGAACTAATTGATAAAAGTGTGTGTGCTCTAACCTTAAGTGCATCTAAGGTTTTTATGAGCTAGAATGCATGAAAACCCCAGTCAATTGCATTAGAGAAGGATTCCTATATGAAAAATGACAAGATCTACCTAGGAGAAATTTAAATACCCTTAGTAAATTTGAAACATAATGATGCATCTCCTTAAGCAACAAGTAGAATGAAGCTTGAAGATGAGAACACTTAGGAAACAAGTCATTAGGTGATAGAGAGTGGCCAAGAGCACTTCCCAAACATATAATCCATCATGCCCTTCTTTTTTCATCAAACTCCAATCAATTTATGAGACTTGATCAAATCTGAAAGTATACTTAAAAACTTGCAATTTCAAATGTATTTGGCATAATGCAATGATCTCTTGCTTATTTTTTTCCAATTTTCCAATTAGTTTTCAAATGGTGAAATGGTTAGGTATTTAATCTAATTTCACAAAAATTAGACCCTGATAACTGACTTTCAAATTTTAAAATTCAAAAAATAAATTGATGTCCTCGACATATCCAATTTTGGAGGCAGAATACGGGGACTATCACCCTAAGTGACTAGGTCCTAGCCCTATTTTGTGGATTTTAAGGTGTCAAGAGAAAACTATTAAATATTTCCTTAGGTTTTGTACATGCAATTTGTCAGTAAATGATTAAATGAGCCATGAAATGCATAATTTGGAAATTAGGGCTTGATTAAGGGATGCTAAAATGCATTAATGCAAGAGTCACTCAAGTAGATCCAAATAAAGCATGAAACTGTACATCCACCTAAAAGGGAGTACAAATTTTTATGCTACAATGGTAATGTATTTTGAATATGACTTTCTAGAGTAGGCATGATAGGTAATGGGATGCATGATGGTGTTTGGTCTAGGATTTCTTGATCATAGATTGGATTTCTATCAAATTTTGGATTATCATGGAGTTCATGGTTATCTATCATAGATAGCCCTTAGAGAAAATATTGAAAGGTGTCATTATTGGATGAGTTATTTGATGGGGATGGTGTGGATTGAGGTTTCAAAGGTTTTGTGATGGATTGGAAGAAGAGATGGAGGACTTTTATAGGAAAGCTTCTTCAATATGAAAAATTATGGAATCAAATAAGGTAGATATGTTATGAAAATGACTATTATTAATGTAATTACTTTATGATGGGCCATTTCTAGATATAGCTGGATAATTTTGATCATTAAATGAGCTATTCAATAGTGATGTCACCTTGGTCAATAAAATCCCTACTGATATTATTTATTTTCATAAAGTTTGGTGTTTTATGACCCTTTATCCTATGGTATTCCCAATAATCATTGTTGTTATACCACAAATATTTGAATTGAGGTTCATATTGTCTAATTTCAGGTAACGTGATGATATTAGACAAGAACATTTTTTGTAAGATCAATTTGATAGGCTCCACTAGAGGAGTATAATTTTTTTATGATGTATAGTTCTGCCTAGGTGGTCCTATAGGAATGGTAACACCTTAAGTGTTTTTTTGTATGATTAATGATGAATGTGCATTTTTTGATTTTTTGATGCTTTTATCCCATAGGTGAGAATTTCATTAGATTGAGGGCCATTGTTCTTGTTTTCCTTATAGATTTTCACAAGACCCTTAACAATGAGATCCTTCTCAATAGTTATCCCTTTTTCTATAATCTTGTAAAATTTGTTAGCACATTGTACCATTAAGTGAAAGCCAATTTCGGTGTTTAAAATTTGAAAAAATATATTCACGAGTTCTTTTTTATGAATAGGACATGGAAATTCACCATCCATGTTTCTCTAATGTTATAGGAATGAAGTGAATGTCTCTCATATTATTTGCAATGTTTTACATAAATCTTTCATGGTTACTTCATGTTCTATGTTGTAGGAGAAGTGACAAACAAAATTTCAGCTAATTTTTGAAAGGTCTTGATTCCATGTGGTAAATGAGAGAACCATTATATTGCTTGTCCTTCTAAACTTTTGGGAAAGTCACATTAAGTATATGTCATTGTAAGAAACCTATAGGAAAGCTATGTAGAATTCATGTATATGCTCTCATGAATCTCCCCTTCCCTTATACTTGTCAAGTTTAGGAATTTCAATGTTGTGAAGGAAAGCTATCATTAAAATTGATCAATCGAATCGGTAAGGACATATATCCTCAAGTGTATAATTATTCTTTGTATATCCAAGTTCCATGTTAGTTATCTTCTTATGCAAGCTTTAGATTTGTGATGCCAAGTCAATTGTGGGTGTGTTTATGAACAAATCGATTTGAGTTTGAATGGTGAAATGTAAAGGGATTGATGATTGATGCTATTTAATATTTGGTGTATTTAATGAATGATTGTGATATTAGAGGATAGATGATTGTTTTTGTGGAATATTTGATGTATTAAATAAATGATTATTGTTGTGAGATGTAGGATGTATTGAATGAATGATTGTGATATTGGGGGATAGATGATTGTTGTTATGAGATGTTGTAATTTGAAGGGATGCATGATTGATGCTGTGAGATTTTAGATGTGAGGATAGATGTTGTGAAATGTTAGATTATAGAGATTATGAGTGATTTGGGATGTATGATTGATGTTGTGGAATGCTATATGAGAGAGATTGTGAAGAATTTGGGATGTATGTGTTCATAGAAATGTTGAATGCGGAAGATTATTGATGACTTGGGATGTGTGTGTTCTCCAAAATAGGAATAAATGATGATGGGGATTGCAATGGGGTTTGGTAAGCATTGGAGGTGACCAAAGAAGAAGGAATGCCAAACTCGTGTTGAGTACCACCCATGGTTATAGTTATGTTTGAATTGCTTTGATTGGATTCCATGAAATGTTTATGTAGAGGACAAGTATCAAGCTCTTGGTAATGATGTGTGAGATGAAAAAATGGATGATTAATGATTTGGTAGTAATTTAAAAGCACTTGGGTGGTGTTGGTACAAGAAAAATTTAAAAAATATTGAAAATTGATATTTCAGTATTTTCTACATTTTAGTAAATCACATTTTTGGAGGCCTTTGGAATGGAATTTGGGTCAATATTGTCATTGATCACTTGAAATGGTTGCTAAAGTAAATAAGTAATTTCAACCATCGACCTAGGATTTATGAGCCTACCAAGTTGGGATAATAATGAATGGTATAATTTGTGGATTTTGACACAAGATTTTGATGATGGACTGAGTTGGGGTGCTTTATGCCTATTATAAGTATGTTTGGGTCATAGTCTAAAATTAAAATTAATGGTATGAAATGGATATTAAATTTAGTTTTTTGTTGAATGATAGATCTTGGCTATAGGTATGTTGTACTGCAGATCTCAGATCCTAGGTCTATGTGCTCAATAATTTTGGAAACTAAAAATTGGAGTATCCTGGAAAATATTTATATGGTCAAAAGTGTCACTGTAGGTTTCAAATGCCTCACTATGGATTTCAAATGTGTCAATGTAGGTATCAAATGCATCAAAATAGGGTCAAATGTGTCATTGTCTATTTCAAAGGTATCACTATGTATTTCAAAGGTGTCGTTATCTATTTCAAAGCATCACTATAAATCAAGTGTCATTGTGTGAAAAAGCAGGTTTCAAACTGATAAAATAAGTTTAGTAGGTCTCAGATCAAATGTGGAAAAGTACTATCAAATATGTCAATTTACATATCAAATGCACCGTTGTGCATATCAAATGTGGTTTAGTATAATGAGATGCTCTAAATGATAATTAGGTGTGTCATTGTAATAGAAAATGTGTCACA
The DNA here is from genome assembly GCA_007115665.2 of Sequoiadendron giganteum. Taxonomy (NCBI): domain Eukaryota; kingdom Viridiplantae; phylum Streptophyta; class Pinopsida; order Cupressales; family Cupressaceae; genus Sequoiadendron; species Sequoiadendron giganteum. The sequence goes on from CM021109.1 coordinate 420,616,743, forward strand.
ATAATTGTCAAATGTGTAATTATGTGACTAACTAAAATTTTGTAAGTGCTGACTAATTTTGACAAGTTATTGGATGAATTTTGACTTGTTTTGATTGGAAAGAGATACAAAAATTGTAGAGAATGGTAGAAAACTGTCTCCAAGGTAATAGTATGATTGGTATTCACAAGTCTTCTCAATAAAAACATGCCAAGAAATACATCCTAGCTAGTATCAAAGGTGTGTCACACTAATGTGGGCCCAATAATGAAATATTGTAGGATTGTGCATACATGCTCCACTCTCAAGAGGGAATAGCTAGATCTCTAGTGGCATAAGGGCTCACCTTCCTCCCTCCCTTGTAATTTTTTACACCTCCAAAGTAATTCTATCTCTCCTTAAGATGGTACATATTGAGTAACTTCAAGCATGATATTTTACCTTGCACCACAACTAGATTAATTATCGACAGTCTTAGGTCTCTAAATAACAAGGTTTATAGTGGTTTCCAGAAAGGTGAGCCCTTTTTAAATTCCCAAGATGAGGGGGTCTCCCCTATTCTCCTCACCAAATAGTAATTGATGAGTCGAGAGTCTTGCGGTTAGGCTTGAACGATGTTGGCCACACCTAGAGGTAAAAATTTAATTCTCCCCTCTTTGTATACCTTATCAGAAAATATGGTTGAGGTCACCCTTGGGGTGATGAAATTCCCAAGAAAGCCCCAAGAAAGCCCCTTACTAAAATTAAAAATAAGATACTAGCATTTCTTATTCTCAAGCTCACTTGAAGCACAAGAGAAGAGCATACTTTACTAGTACTCCTTGGGTGTACCTGACATGTGTAAGATAAGAGTAATTTTTATCTTTGGGCTTGCACGAAGCACAAGGAGAGAGAATACACACTAGAAGTTCACCAAACATGATATAAAATTCATTAATTAGTCAAAACAAGTGTGAACTTTGCTAGAAATCAAAGCAATTGAAATGTTTTTCTTTCATTAGATACATCAATAGTATATTTTTTACTAATATTCTCCTAGCATTTTACAAGCTGCAAAGATATGTTACTTCCAAATGTAGACACCCCAATTCTAACTTCAAACCCCTAATTAGTTGAAATTCTAAATTTTATTAATTTTCCCTATTTCTTCCTAATTAATTAAATATTATAGACCATAATTAATGAAATATTTTATTATTTAATTAATTATCCCATTTCCTTCCTATAATTAATTAAATACTATATTATTTGATTAATTATTCCACCTCCATTATAAGGTTCTCTCCAATTAATGAAATATTTAATTAATTCAACCTTTTTCCCAAATTCCTCCAAATTCCTTAATATTGATTAAGTTAATTAATCCATGATTAATTAACTTTACCTACACCATAATCATCATTATCTCATTCTCAAACTTTTAACCCTAGGCTAGTTAATGAACCCATGGTTTGTTAACTCAACCCATTCTCATTAGATTAATTAATTTAATTCCTATGCCTAACCCTCATTAACATTTCTTCTCCAAATTCCTTAATATTGATTAAGTTAATTAATCCATGATTAATTAACTTTACCTACACCCTAATCATCATTATCCCATTCTCAAAATTTTAACCCTATCCTAGTTAATGAACCCATGGTTTGTTAACTCAACCCATTCTCATTAGATTAATTAATTTGACATTCTTTTGTCGTGCACCCTACAAAAAGCCAGTTGGCATCAATATGGCTTGTTACTGGTACCTCCATTGGTTGATTATTAATGACACTATTGGTTGTGCACCTCTATATGGTACAATCTCTTTTCAATGCATTTTCTTTAAATTATTTGTTTTTGTTGCTTTCACCATGGTCTTTTCTCAACTCTCTCTAGTTTCTCTTCCCTTTCTCTAGCTTTCCTTTGGTGTGGTACTATTCTAATTTTTGATAATGGAAAGCTCCTTCAGGGTTTGGGTGCTGGCAAGAGTCATAGAGATTAGAGAAAATTCCCCATTCTCTTTGGATAAGCTGAAAATAAATTTTTCTATTGAATGTAATCAAGTTTATGATGCTATTAATATTGTTCTTGGAAGTGACTAGCTTGATTTCCATGCCATAGCTTTACCAAATGAGGTCGCTTCCTATTTCATCTCCACCCTGATGGACATCTTGTGGTGCATAGAGATGGTAAAATTTCTTGTAGGGACCTATCTCCTTTCTCATATTTATCCTCTGGATTCTCTACAACTAGCACTTGAAGGGTATGATATTCTTCATGGAGCTAATAGCATTGGTGGAGTACTTTGTCACCAAATTCTCTCCTCTGTGATTCTTTGCAAACTTTGTTTGATGCGGTTCAATTCCTAATATGCCATGCTCTGGTGGAGCCTCATGATGAACCTTTCTTTCCTCCTCTGACTAATATATCATCTTTTGAGGAGAGATGCACCTAACTTGGGGTATTCTCCCTGTTTTTCTCATCGATGAGTTTTTGTTTCCCGACTCATGTTTTGTAGGTTCCCTTTTGGATTTGGTGTTCACTAGGCTTCTTTGATCTACATGACTCTTTCAACTTGCATTATCCTCACACCATCTTCATTTTTTACTTCTTGGGACTATGCTTCTCCTTCATCACCTTTTGCTACTTCCACTTCTATCTCTAGAATTTTGCCTCCTTCATGTTTTTGCAGCTTGGTCATGTTCAAATCTTAGCTTCTTAATATTTAGCCTTCAGCCTTCCAAGCTTCTTTTTCTTGTAATGCTCATGTTCATGTTTCAGTATTCTATCCTCTAGATTATTCTTCTTGTATTCAACACCTTTGTTGTGCTCAAATTTTTTAACTTTCGGCTTGTACTATTCCCCTTCTTTGATTAATAAAACTTTAGTGGCTTGCCACTTTTTCAAAAAACAAAATCCCAATTTTTAATTTCCTCCACCTCCCTCAAAATTTCCATCAAGTGAAAAGTGTCCTATCCTACTCATCCTACCTCCTCTCAATTATGTGTGAATTTCACCTACGGCCACTAACCTCTTACACAATCCCATTAACTCTTCCCAAGGTGTGCTAACACATGTGTTAGCACACCTCACTCTTACACCATTTCCATCTTGTGACATTTTTCATAATGCTAATGCTCCCTTACACCACTCAATGTTAGCTCTTGTTAACTCAATGCATCCAATCCCTCCATTTCACTCATCCAATTTCTATAAATGGAAGTAATCTCTCCCATTTCCAACATATTCAATTTTCATTAGCTTTATTATGTTGGAGTGTTGACCTGAGCAATCCACATTCTAATCACTTAAAGAAAATTTGTTACACCCTGATTGTATAGTTACTATTTACTATTAGTATATAGGGTAAAAGTGGATGTAATGATAATTTTGGAGATAAATAAAATATACTTGTACCTTGTTGTCAATATGAATTTTTTCACATTTGATGATTGTCTCATTTGATGTTACTTTAGTTGATGTTATTCATGGTGAAATAATACATTTATGTGAATGAACTTGGTTATTGAATTGAAAATATTCTAACTTTGGAGATATTTATGTACACTACATATATTATGAACATTTGACTGTTGTGAGCATGTGTTAGTGGATGCAGGTATGTGTTCCATTCCTCCAGGCGAACGGGAAGTATTACTCAAGAGAAGATCTTGTTTGGGTAACCGATAAAATTATACTATCTGAGCAGACACACACCACATTAGAGTGATTAAATTGAGTCAGTTTGTGGGTTATAGGTAAGTCACCCATAGCTTGTATGTTTGCATTAGGAGTCTTGTTTACTTTTGTATGCTTTTGTGGGTGATGTTTATCTATTTGGTTTATGAGATCTTCTTGTGTTATTATCATCATATGGATAAGTGGGATGTAGGTGGAAGTTATGTTTATAAGTATGCACATGCATGTCAATAGGATCTAATGACATGTGTATGCATATGTATAGATATACCACATGTACACACCTATCAATATGATGGTAACGTAAATGGATGTAAGTGAATCAGATGTGGATATATATATACATATATGTATAGTATATACACGTATCTATATGTATATGCATATTGATACAAGCGTACGTTAGCAAATGGAAATACTCATACAAATGCATCGATATGGTATACCTACATATACGTGTACATAAGGTATATACATTTATACAAATATATGTACATACATCATGTATTATGTGTTTATTATAGTTATTTTTCTTGTATGTTTATATATATATATGGGATGTATGCTAACTAGCTTACAATATATATTTATTTAATAAATATATATATACTCATATGTAAATATATATTAAAATATTATATATGTATATTTAGTTATATATATACATTAATATATTAATACAAAGGTATTTAAATATATATATATACATATGTATATGATATATATAGTATTTATATATATAATAATAAAATATATACTTTACATATTTATTTTATATAATTGGAAATCAACTTATTCTTATTTAATAAAGAAGTCGATTTATTAAAGACTTCTCCCGATGTTAAAATCCATAGGTAAAAATGTCGATATTGGAAATTATTATGGAAGTTGACTTTGGATCATACATGACATTGTGTGAAGAGTTGTGTATCACTAGCCAAGAATACACATGAATGAGACACAGCAACACGTCTAAGTTTTTTGGCTTTGACTTGGTCGATTTGAGAAATGATGTAAACTTGGACTAAATCCAACGCATTTATTTGCTTCAGTTGACTCAACCCATAAAACAAGTCAATTCAACTTATGTGTTGCTAATTTATCATTGAAATATTATTCTCACCCGAGAATCGTGCCAACTTACTAGTTTTGGTGCCACCTCTTTTTTCACTTTCCTGTAGATGTCTTTTTGGGAGAAAAATACGAATTCTCCATGTGCAGGTTGAAATGGTCTTTTGAATGTTTTCAATATGAAAGTTGATTTGCTATGATTTTTGCTAAGTGTGAGCTTCTATCATCATCACCTTTGTGCTGAATCATGTTTCATTAAATTGGTTTCAATCTACATGCCAAAACTATAGGATTTCTGAAGGTTGGCTACTCTATAAATAGTTGTACCAACTCACTCATAACACATTCTCTCTTATTCATTATAGTGTTCATTATCTACTGTAAATCATTATCATTCTCATTCTCTTGTGCAAACTAATATCTCAGTTATAGCATTTCATTTGAGAGGGACGCATTATACCAAGAGCTATACGTCATTTGCTGGTTATCATAACTGAAATTATTACTAGACATTTTCATCTATTTTGTGAGTGAGAAAAAGAGTGATTTTTTGTGAGGAAGAATTGTCTTATTATTCGAGAGGAGTGCACTATCAACAAGAGAGGGAGAGGGAGTTGTGTTGGGAAGCTGAATTAAGCTAAACTACTATTGGAGAAGGGTGCATTGTCATCATTATCTGTGATAAGTGATAATAGGCATGAGGTTTCTTCTTATTATTTGTAAGGAATTATTGTGTTTTTCTATACTGCGTGAAATGTATTTTTTGCTTATGAAATAGAAGTAATTATGATTGTCTTTTGAAAAAGGGAAAGGAAGTCTTCTATCTGTATTTATATTGTGATTGTAAGATATCCATAATAGGAGAATGATGCTTATATTAGTTATTATTTATTAGGCTTGATTGAATGTAAAAGTCACTTGAGGTACACCCAACTAAGTTATTAAATTAACTAAGAAGGCTTGTGTTACTCCCAGGATAGTTAATCTAGTATGGGAGGGAGGTTGTGTACTTACTTGCTAAATAGATTCATTACAAGTATATTAGTATATTGTAGGTTATTCTGGGATAATAGATTATCCATTGAAGGACAATACCTATGCATAGTGTAAGATAGCCTTAAGTCAAATCGGTCATGAGTAGTGTATGTGATAGATGACGTAATTTGAAGTACTGAATGAGAACACTTTGGACAAAATAGTGCAATGTATGATACTCCAATTAGTTATGTGATTATTGAGACTACATTGTATGTTCACCGTTAACCAATATTACATGCTAGTTCGAGAATGTTGGAATACAAAAGGTTCTAGTTATTTAGAACACAACACTATGCTTAGTTGGTTTTCATTATTGATTACTCTACCAATCTCTTCATCGAAGGGAAGGTCCATTTATTGAATGATAGATGTGTGGGGGACCACATTAAGATTCTGTGGTTGGCAGAAAAGCACTTGAGTGATGAGCTTCTCCTCCACAACAAATGATAGAAGAACCAAGATTTAAAAGGAAGGATCCTGGACCGTCTTACTACTATTTGTTCTAAAGCTCTTTGAGCTATGTATGTATTTGTATTCTTTCTTACATTGATGTACATTTGAAATGAAATAAAATACATGTTGAAATATGTTTTGTATCCTATTTGGAAATTATCAATAAAAGGAAAGAAAAAATTGATTGCATTGCTTTTGTTACTTGTTTATTTACTCATTTGGTGTAAATTAAGAAAAAAATACTTCATGGAAGGGTTAGTTCATTACAAAATTAACAAGTATTTGGGTGCAACTTATGAGCTATATCCATGGAGGAGGGAATGAAGGTATAAGCTTGTGTTTTTGAATGCATTTTTTATGTCATTTTGATTGATTTGTGCTTACAATCATTTTCCCCTCTTATTTTGGCATGCTCGTTGGGACCCACATCCCTTTCCAATAATTTGTTAAGATTTTTGTGAGTTTTTAGTTCCCAGGTTTTAGAATCATGCTTCTTTATAGAATTGCACTTATGTTTCAATTCATCGCGCTTATGTCTTGACTTTTCGCACCTCTATCTTATCTTGTGGTGCTTCCATCCCATTCTGCGACACTCTACTTCAACCTAAGGTGCCTACACTCACTAGAATGGCACCTACGTTAGGCATATAAATGTAATAACTTAGCTAACTATTTTTGTGTTTTGGAGGGTTATTTTTCAAGTGATTTTCATAGTTAGGTTTAACATTTAGGTTCTAATTCGTTTACATCTTCTACTTGTAGTATTTATTCGTTTCATTTGCAAATACAACTACAACCTAAAAATACAAAAAAAATTACAAAATGCATAATAACAAAAAAAAAGGCTAATAAGATCCCTAGTTTCACTTTATTTTTTTCATTTGGGCTTAAAATTTACCTAAAGGTCAAAGAACTCACACTATAACTTCAAATTTTATCTTATATTTGTAAATTTCCGTTATGCCTTAGGTCTCTATTTTTTTTCACTTGCACAGATGACATACAAGCTTCTGAGCTAACATTTCACACTTCCGCTCTACATTTCAGTTCCTACACAAAAACCTATTACGCCTATGTAGAGAACTACAGTGCCTCTATTATGTAGAGTTGTTCTTATGTTTTTAAATAAAGGAAATAAATATTTAGGGTCTAAAGCAAGTTTTTGAATATCTAGCAATCTTTCAAATAAATAGCATTGCCACTAATGTTAAACAATTAGTTTTACTACACTCCATCAACTGGTTTTTGTTTAAATTAACCAATTTTTTTTTTCAAGTTTGTCTCTATTCAGAAGCATCATTTTATTTATGTAGCTATTTTTGCACAAATATTTTCTACACTTTCGGAATGACCTGCAACACCTTTTTTCTACAAAGTTTCACCTCTGTCAGGTATAATTTTATTTCTCTATTTTTATGTTCTTTTGTTCAGTTCACTATAAAACTATGATTCTATTCTGTTTTGATATTTTTATTTTTCAGCTTACTTTTATGGTCTAACAAGTGGTGTAGTTGTTTTGGTTGGTCCAAGAAAAAACATAAAAACTACTAATCTATGGTTTTGTAGGACCATTAGTAGAAGACCATTGATCTTTCACTAATTAGGTACTAAACAAAGTAGTGGTTTAATGAACTTTGTTTGTCATGTTCAAAGGATTTGTAATAGACGTATGCTCTCCCCTTGCACCTAGAGTGATCTTGGGGATCATAAATATTTACATATTCTCATTTTTTTATGAGGGCCACACCACCCAAAACCCTAACAAATCACAACAATAGATACCAACATAGAATACATACAAGACAAAAAATAACTCACTTTCAACTATTTTCAAAAAATGAAATTATAGATTCAGAACTTAGAATGCTATAGCCTCATGGGCTTGATTCATTACAACAAAATCATCTCTGAAAACAAAATATATTATTCAAAGCCACAATCTACACTAATGGAGCTTCCTTCTACAACCCCCACTTATCCCTTTTTATTTGACCCCATAACCACCCTAGAATGTTCTAGAAAGTGTAACTTTCCCTTTTTTTTGGTGCCAAAAGTCTTGGCGATTGATTTCTTGCCTAGGAAGATATTTTAATGAAATTCACTTTTTAGTGGGGCCATAACTTTTAATCCGGATATCTGGTTTTCTATTATAACATATCATTGGAAAGATCTCGAAGACAAAGAGACCTACAACATCATACCAATCAGAGATCAGTTCATTCATTTGAATTTGAAGCTACATTGGAGAAATTTCTCGAGACAAAAAATTTAATATCTCCCAAACCATACAGGGTATTGAGATGATTCTTTTGCCACTGGACATATTTTTCAATTTCTCTCCTTGGGGTAAATTTTTAGGTCCATACAAGCCTATTTAGGTTGACATACTAAAAATAGTAAGTGATTGTTTTACACCTTTTTCCGAATTTTGACTGTCTTACACCCCTTAAGTGCCATCATGGCAAACATTTTTTTTGGGTGATGCAAGATTGCCCTACACCACTGGATGCTCCTGCATCAGACACCCAGGGTAATTTGAAAAGTAATCCTGTCACTTCTTAGGAGTTAGAGGGAAAGCAAGATGGTTAACCTTAGACTCAGACAACCTTGATGAATATTCAATAGGCCTTCCTCTCCATTTCACCAAGTATTATGCATATTGCATGTTTCTTGTGCTTCTACCCCCAGGACTATCCAAATTTTCTTCTATCTCCTCCTTTTCTAAAGTAGGTGTTGGAATATTCCGTTGTGCTTCTATTATTTCTTCATTAATTCCTCCATGATATTTTGTTAAATATGAAATTTTAAACACAATTGAAATATGAATTTAATTAGGAAAATCTACCTCATATGCATTCCCTGAATCATGCTTCTTCAAGATCTTGCATGGTCCAAACTTCTTCATCTTTAATTTGTTGTATGTACCAATAGGAAACCTCTCCTTCTGCAAATGAACCATGACTTCATCTCCTAATTGGAACTCCTTATACCTCCTTTTCTAATATACCTTAGCCTTATATTGTGAGTTCAACTTATTGATATGTTTCTTCACATCTTCATGTAAATTCTTCAAGTGCTCAACAAAAGTTTTAGCCTCGGCACTACTCTTTCGCCCCTTATCCATATTTCTCAGTTCAAAAGAAGTTCTTGGACTACTCCCATACAATGTACAATGATGATTTAAAAGTGCTCTTGTTCATAGGATTTTTTTAATCGAATTCTACCTATGGTATAATAAAATCCCATCCCTTGGGCTTATCTCCTACTAAGAATCTTAGCAGGATACCCAAAATCCTATTCACCATCTCTATTTGTCCCTCAGTTTGTGGATGGTGTGCAAAAGTAAACTTCAAATCTATCTTCAACTTCTTCCATAATGTCTTCAAGAAATAAACAACAAATTTGGTATCTCTATCTGAAACTATACTCTTCGGTAGACCATGTAGTCTCACCACCTCTTTGAAAAACAACTCCGCAATATGAATAGCATCACTGGTCTTATAACATGGAATGAAATGTTTCATCTTTGAAAATCTATCCACCACCATAAATATGGAATCATGCCCTCTCCGTGTCCTTGGAAAGCTAAGAACAAAATCCATGCTAATATCCTCCCATGGCCTCTCAAGTACAGGTAATGGCTAATACAATCGAGTATTTTGACTTGTTCCTTTCACCATCTGACATACTCTATGATGAGCCAATACTTTGGCGCATTTTGATCATATTTTTATAAATACTTTTCTATTTTTATTATGCTAAATCAAACATTCAGTCTAGTTATGGGATAGAACATAGACCTTTTTATGACTCAAATATGATGAGTATATTATGATAAAAATTCCCATGATTATTATCTTTAATGTTTTATTAGTTTGATAAATACTTTATGACTTTTTGTGATCATAAAACCTTCCTACAGCCTCCACTACCAAACTTCCTGTAGCCATGTCTAAAACGATGTTTGCCTTAGTTTAATACTTAATGAATGAATGAATGAGGTAATAAATTGTCTTAAAGATGAAGGTGTTGAGCTAACCTTCTTCTCCAGGAAAATATGGCGATTATTTTGCAAGTACCACGATTGGAGGAAGGAATTTGAATTCCATTTGAAGAATAGAAGGCCAAATCTATAAAGATTGGTTCAACAACGAAAGATAGGGAGTCGGTTTCAACTTATCCGCCAAGCAGGGAGAATGTTCCAGAAATCCAGGCCAGGCATCCTACTGTTGCACAAATCCAGGATGATGGTGCTTTAAGACTGCTAAACCAATTTGACTTAGTCCTTGCATTGTCATTCGCCTCTTTACTTAAGTTAGTTGGATGTAATAAATACCTCCGGATTTATAAGGGAAGGCTGGTTAGTAGTTAGGATTAGTTTTCAATAAATAGCCCATTCTCCTTTAGAGAATGGACTGGAAGAACTTGCTATTGTAATACATTTTTCAGATCAGAAATACAGTCAAGAAAGATTGTGCTATGTACTTGTTCACTTTAGATCAATAAAGTTTATGGAGATTTTCACCTAATCTGTTGTTTACTTTGGCATGACCTGAGGGGGCACACTTAGGAAATTGTCTATACTTTCATTTTGTAGGATTAGGATAGATGTACTTGCTTTTATAGAAGTTAAATGTGTCTGTTCCTACAGCAACAAAAATATAGTGATGTTGACTGTTCCTGCAGCCACTAGAAACAGAGTAGTTTTACCTTTTAGTTTTTGTTTCCAAGCAAGTTATTCAGTAAAGTAATTCCAAAATTTAGAGTTCTAAGAATTTTAGGAGATCATGCATGTCTGGAAGGGTGGTTAGTGCATATATTTTTCTGTCCCATTTCAAGTCTATGTTCTTGGGTTGATAAGTAAATGAGGTTCTTTAACAGATTATAGCTGCTTGTTGTGATGTCCAATCCCTAAGTTGACGAATTCATATTCCTAGTTATCAAGCTGATTAAAGAACACTACATTTTTGGCACCATTGTTGGGGATGGTGTCAAACTAAAAACCTATTGCAGGTATGCTAGCAGGTAGCTTGAAGTTTTATTCCTAGAATTTAGATCAAAACTCACTATTCCAGCATTTCTCCATAATTAGATTTACTTCTTACTATATGCTTATAAGAAGAGACCAATTTGGAAGATTCCTTCCTAGAAGTTTAGATATCCAAGAAAATAACCCAGAGATTGACCCAGAAATTGTCCCAGAAGAACCATATTTGGATGCAGGTTAGGACCTTGTCACTTCATCTTCTTCTTCCTCGGAGGTCAGTTTGAACCTATTTGATGCACCTGATAATCTTGATTTACTCACATCATAGTTGAATACCCTACATACCCTCAATAACTAGCATCCCCATAACAATCCACTGGCCATTGCTGTCTACTAGCCAGGAGCTAACCTAAGACCACCACCAAGGATGGCAGTGCCTACTTTTCCATTTCCACTCCCCGAGTTGCATGACAATAATAATCTCAAAAATATCCCTGCTTCATTGCTTCCAAAATTCTATGGCCTGATTACAAAGGACCCTCATACCTTCTTGTTCGAGTTTGACATCCTATGTAGGAGTTATGATTATACTACTGAAGCCCATAAGATGAAATTGTTTCCTTCTACTCTAAAAAAGTCAGCCTTAAGATGGTTCATGGGATTAGGAGGCAATGCAACAGCCACTTGGGATGAACTGAAGGAATTGTTCTTAGGAAAGTATAAAGAATATTGTAGGGGAAATGATATGAGAGGAGATGAACTCTTCAAGATGACACAAAAGGAGGATGAAACCTTGGAGGACTATGTATCCAGGTTTTTATTCAGTGTGCAGAAAAATACTCAGCACCAGCTAAATGAGGAGTCTAAAAAACTTCTCTTTCTAAGGGGAGTCAATGATACCTGCATGGAAGCAGTAGACCTCATGGCTGGAGGAGATATTACCCAAAGTAATTGGGATGACATCAAGACGATATGTCTCAATTACTCTAGGGCAAGCGTAAAGAAAGGCAGGCGGTTCAGACCCTTTGTTGCCAAAAGAAGTGGCCTAGGCGTATCAAAAGGAGAACTCTCTAATCTTTTGTCTGACTTCAAGCAAGACATCATAAATGATGTAGCTACTCAGCTAGACACCATGCAAGCTAGAAGGAATAAAGAAGAAGCTAATGCGATGTTGGCTGAATATTGCCCTCACTACAGACAGAGGAAGAGGGACTGTAGATGCAAAGCAGTGGTCAATTTGGAGGTGTGGCATCTTCCTACCGAGTTCAAAACTATTGAAGGAGAGGAAGATGTGTTCTTTTTTGCTCAGCGCAGACCATGGGCCCTAAGACAAGGTATGCCTCAGGACCCCTTGCAAAATTTTGGTTCATATAATAATCAATGGCAGAACCAATACCCTCCAAGTTATGGCCCATATTCTCAACCTCAATGGAATAACCCTTGGCCAAACGCCCAACAAAACCATTGGCAACCTCTGCAAGGAAACTGGCAGTCACCACAGCAAAATCAGTGGCAACCTCCATAGGGGAATTGGTAGCAATCCAACTAGTGGAGAGGAGGCCAACAATGGTCAAATCCACCCACTGGTTTCCTGTAGCAACCCCAGCAGTAGTCAATTATGCCACCTCCTGTAGCCAATCAAAGCCAGAATCCAAAGCCAACCCAACTACCTGCTCAAGCAGTACCCAATCCAAATAGCTAGTAGCAACAACAACAAGTTTATTTTGTTGATCCTAATAATCATCCTGCCTATGGTCTCAACCTAAACAATATCAATTTACGTTCAGGAATTGTGTTGCCTACACCATCTCCTCCCCTAATATCAGAATTACCATCTAAGGAGATTGAGCAGGAAGAACATGCTAATGGCCTAACCCAACCCAATGAGCCAATTCAGACTCCATCATTACCTAAGGTACCTAATACATCACCACCTTCTTTCCCACAAAGGTTGGAAGGTGAACTTGTGAACAAACAAGAGGAACCTACCTTTGATATTCTTGACCAACTAAAGCACATATGTGTCAAAATTCCTTTGTTTCAAGCAATTAAGGAAGTACCTATTTACAGCAAGGCCATTAAAGAAGCATGTCTAAAGAAGCCAGGTAGGAAGAAGAAAGACCCTCAGACTGTTCATGTCTTAGGTCAACTCTCTGATTTAATGCTAGGGAAGCTTACCATCCCAAAATATTCAGACCCTGACAGCCCTGTTGTTGAAATTAATATTAATGGGGTTCAAATTAAGAATGCTTTGGTAGATCTTGGAGCTGCTATCAATGTCATGACAAAAGACCTTGTACTGAAGCTAATTATTTCAGACCTAAGACCTACACCTACAGTCTTGCAACTTGCTAATAGTTCAACTGTCAAACCTGATAGAATAGTGGAGGACTTAGTTGTCACCCTAGATCATGGGAATATCCTGCTGATTTCATGATTTTGTCTCTGAAAGCATCATTAGGAGGTTATCCTGTGATTTTAGGAAGACCATGGTCAGCTACTGCTGATGCTTATATAGGTTGTAGGACTGGTAACATGACAATATCTTATGGGTATACCACAAAGAAGCTTACCCTATATTCTCCAGCCCAACAACAACTTGAGTCTGGACAGGCTGCTTGGCCTGATTTGGGAGAAGAAGAGGAAGTAAACTCCGTGGCCAATTTAATGATGATTACTAGAGAGTCTTTCATTGAACAACAAGCTGAGGAAGATATACTATCCAATATCTTTCTAAATAATTATGGTACCGAATACCCTCAATGTAACAAAAACCCATGCTGTTTGCAGACTATTCTTCCTCTAACTACATCAGCTCATTATCTTACAACAACTGATTATTTACATACCTTACTCCCCCACGAAGTTGAAATGTCATTCATACCTAAAGTATCTATGGTTGATATGACCTCCCAAGTTGAGGTGGCAGTAGGAAAAACCTTGAGTATTAATAAAAACCTCACCGGTGAGCAACAAGAATCTATGGTCAAAATGCTTACCAACCATAAGTCAGATTTTGCTTGGGAATATGGTGATATGAAGGGTTTGGACCCAAAACTCTGCACACATCACATATTCATTAACAATGAGTTCAAACCAGTCAGGCAACCTCAAAGAAGAATAAATCCAGCTTTGAGAGAAATTGTTAAAGAGGATTTGCAAAAAATGTTGAATGTTGGTTTTATCTACCGACTTTCGGATAGTCAGTGGGTTTCCCCACTAGTTATTGTTCCTAAAAAGGGGAAAAAATGGAGGGTATGTGTGGACTACAGAGAGCTTAACTTGGCAACAAAGAAAGATTACTTTCCTCTTCCCTTTATTGATCAAGTTTTAGATAATTTATCTGGGAAAAAGTATTTCTCATTCTTAGATGGCTTCAGTAGGTACAATCAAATCAAGATTGCACCTGAGGATCAAAAAAATACTACTTTTACATGCCCTTGGGGGACATTTTCCTATTATGTTTTGCCTTTCGGTCTTTGCAATGCACCTACAACTTTCTAGAGCAATCATCAGTATCTTCTCAGACATCTCATATGATTGCATGGAAATATACATGGATGACTTTACTATTTATGGTGCAACATTTGAAGAGGCTCAAGAAAACTTGAAGAAGGTGCTGCAGAGGTGTGAAGATCATAACCTGTCACTAAATAGTCAAAAGTGTTTCATGATGATGCAGGAGGGAATAGTGCTTGGTCACTATATTTCTGCTACAGGAATACAGGTTGATCCTTCTAAGATTGAGGTCATCTCTAATTTACCCTTTCCCACCAAACAAAAGGAACTTAGAAGCTTTATAGGCCATGCTGGATATTATAGGAGATTCATCAAGGATTTCAGTCAAATAGTTGCCCCTCTATACAGTTTGCTGAAGAAAGACGCATATTTTGCATGGACAGAAGAATATGAAAAAGCATTCCTTGATTTAAAAATTTCCCTTACACAAGAACCCATTTTAAAAGGACCTAATTGGTCACTTCCATTCCATATTCACACTGATGCATCAAATTATGTTGTTGGCACTGTGTTAGGACAAAAAGGTGGTTCAATTGAGCATGCACTGTATTACATAAGCAAAAATCTGCAGGGGGCTGAATTAAACTACACTGTTACAGAAAAAGAAATGTTGGTAGTTATCTATGCCCTCAATAAATTTAGGCATTACATAATTGGTTATCATATATTTTTCCACACTAATCATGCAGCAATCAGATATCTTATGAACAAAAGCTCAATAGCCGAAAGACAGGAAAGGTGGTTGTTGCTGATGCAGGAATTTGACATTACAATTGTGGACAAGCCAGGTAAAGCCAATGTGGTTTTTGATTTCCTTTCTAGAATTCAAAGGCAAGATGACTCTGCAGTTATTGAAGATTCCTTTCCTGATGAGCACCTATTTGCAATCAAGGTTATTCACCCATGGTATGCTGATATAGCAAATTATCTGGCTGCAGGAAGGATGACTCCTCAATTCTCCCCGAAGGAAAAGATATTATTGGTAGAGAAAAGTTTTAACTTTTCATGATTTGCAGATTGCATGTTTTATACAGGACTAGATCAAATTATGAGGAGATGTGTGTAGGAGGAGGACACTTATGATATATTTCATGCAAGCCATGATGAGCCGTGTGGTGGATATTTTGTTGCCAAAAGAACAACAATCAAAATTTTGAACACTGGCTACTATTGTCCAACTCTGCATAAAGATGCAGCCAAATATACCAAGAGGTGTGATAGATGTCAAAGGATGGGAAGACCAACTAGATCAGATGAGATGCCCCTATTTCCACAAGTTGTTGTTACACCCTTCGACAAATGGGGACTAGATTTTGTAGGACCAATTGATCCATCTTCCAATGGTAAGTCCTATATCCTTGTATGCACAGATTATGTGACAAAATAGGTAGAAGCTAAACCTATGAAACATGCTAGGGATAATAAAGTAGCAGAATTCCTCTATGAGGAAATTTTCACCAGATTTGGTGTCCCTAGGGAAATAGTAACAGATCAGGGGAAACAATTTTCCTCTACCTTGATTACAGCCTTAGTCAATGAATATAACATTAGGCACAAAAAATCAACCCCTTATCATCCTCAGGCTAATGGCCAGGTTGAGGTCACCAATAGGGACATAGAGGCTATTTTGACTAAAACTATAGATTTGCATAAGAAGGACTGGGCCGCAAGGTTACCGGAAACTCTATGGGCCTACCGTACTACCTGGAAGACTGCTATAGGATATACACCCTTTGAAATGGTGTATGGTAAAAGAGCTATGATGCCAATAGAGTTCAAACATAAGACTCTAAAAACAACATTAGAGATGGACATGGATTTAACAAAGGCATAAAAGGACAAGGCCATGCAGCTCAATGCTCTGGATGAGCTTCGCAAGAATGCCCTGTAGCACACTGAGCTGATACAAAACTAGAGAATAAGGTGGCATGATAAATACATCAAAGAAAAGAAATTCAAAATAGGAGATTGAGCTCTGCTTTATGACTCACGGTATAAAGACAGTCTAGGACAGCTGCAAACCAGATGGTTGGGTCCATATGAGATAGAGGAAGTATTCACAAATGGAGCCGTTCAATTGAGGACCACTGATGAGGTCCAGTTCAAGCTATTAGTCAATGGGCATCGCCTAAAGCTCTATTCTAATCCCATTGACAAGGAAACATTTCAGAGACAATTCGAACTTGAGTAGGACAAGAGTGATCCTGCAGCCAAAGAAATTGAGTCTAGGCTCAAATTCCCAGGCCATGCATAAAGGTGCATACTAAACCATAATAAAGGGGTTATCTATTAAGATCCCCATTCCATTCATTCACTTCATCCACAATCCGTACTCATTCTCTCTCTTCCACATCATCCGCCTATCATTTCCCATATCATCCATGTTTCTCTGTGTCATGTATTGCAATGAAGACAGATGTCATATCAAATAATTGTGGCCATTCTCTTCAGGTACGCTCCACTTCACTTTAAGATCACTTAAGTTGCTTTATTTATTGCATTTAATTTAGTATTAATTAGCGCAAATGGATTTCCTATATGGTTGCAATTCCTTCGGCTAATCCGCACGCATGAGCTCATTTCTCCATAACTCAAACTTCTGCCACGTCCTTATTACCACCGCCGTAAGCCTCATTCCATCAGTTGTCAGGAACCCCCAATATTTGAACCTGTAATTAATAATCATACAACCTTTCGTTCCTGCAATAATGACCCTAAATATATTTCGCTCAATTCATGATTGCTCTTGCCTTCAACAACATTGTATAAAAACATTGTTTTCCCTATTTTTCTGTAACTTTTGAAGAGTAGTTCAAAATTCTTGGTTGAGGGGAGGGGCAGAGTGCTGAAGAATTGCAGAAGGATTCATTAGTTGGATTGCAAGAAGTTCTGTTGTAAAAGCTAGGAGAGCAATACTTCAACACACTTAAATTACAGAGAATCAAAGAAATGGGAGGATAACCGATGGCAAAGACTGGAGGCAATGAGGGCTCACTTCTGGAGTTTCCAGACTAGTGAATGTGGACAGCAGCTGAGTGCAGATCTGAGAGAGTTTTCCAAAAGAAAGAATGCTAGACTTGCTAAAGGGTCCAGCAAGTAGTTGGTTGAGGGGAGTGATGAGCCAATACTTTGGCACATTTTGATCATATTTTTATAAATACTTTTCTGTTTTTATTATGCTAAATCAAACATTTAGTCTGATTATGGGATAGAACATAGACCTTTTTATGACTCAAATATGATGAGTATATTATGATAAAAAGTCCCATGATTATTATCTTTAATGTTTTATTAGTCTAATAAATACTTTATGACTTTTTGTGAGCATAAAACCTTCCTGTAGCCTCCACTACCAAACTCCCTGCAGCCATGTCTGAAACGATGTTTGCCCTAGTTTAATACTTAATGAATGAATGAATGAAGTAATGAATTGTCTTAAAGATGAACGTGTTGAGCTAACCTTCTTCTCTAGGAAAATATGGTGAGTTATTTTGCAAGTACCATGATTGGAGGAAGGAATTTGAATTCCACTTGAAGAATAGAAGGCCAAATCTATAAAGACTGGTTCAACAGCGAAAGATGGGGAGTTGGTTTCAACTCATCCGCCAAGCAGGGAGAATGTTCCAGAAATCCAGGCTAGGCATCCTGCTATTGCACAAATCTAGGATGATGGCGCTTTAAGACTGCCAAACCAATTTGACTTAGTCCTTGCATTGTCATTCACCTCTTTACTTAAGTTAGTTGGATGTAATAAATACCTCTCGATTTATAAGGGAAGGTTGGTTAGTAGTTAGGATTAGTTTTCAATAAATAACCCATTCTCCTTCAGAGAATGGACTGGAAGAACTTGCTATTGTAATACATTTTGCAGATCAGAAATACAGTCAAGAAAGATTGTGCTATGTACTTGTTCACTTTAGATCAATAAAGTTTATGGAGCTTTTCACCTAATCTGTTGTTTACTTTGGCATGACCTAAGGGGGCCCACTTAGGAAATTGTCTGTACTTTCATTTTGTAGGATTAGGATAGTTGTACTTGCTTTTATAGAAGTTAAATGTGTTTGTTCCTACAACAATAGAAATAAAGTGTTGTTGACTGTTCCTGCAGCCACTAGAAACAAAGTAGTTTTACCTTTTAGTTTTTGTTTCCAAGCAAGTTATTCAGTAAAGTAATTCCATAATTTAGAGTTCTAAGCATTTTAGGAGATCATGCATGTCTGGAAGGGTGGTTAGTGCATATATTTTTCTGTCCAATTTCAAGTCTATGTCCTCGGGTTGATAAGTAAATGAGGTTCTTTAACATATTATAGCTGCTTGTTGTGATGTCCAATCCCTAAGTTGACGAATTCATATTCCTAGTTATCAAGCTGATTAAAGAACACTACACTCTGCAACTTTGTACAGACTTCTTCACATCCTATTGTAACTATAGCCAGTAAGAATCCTAACTAACAAGAGCAATGGTATTATGTCGACTGAAATGTGCAACCAATCCTCCACTATGCTTCTCCTTGATTAGATTCTCTCATAGAACTCCTTGGAATACATAATTGGCTTCCTCTAAACAACATCCCATCTTGGATTAAGAAATCTAACCATCTTGTCCTATCCAATGTAGGAAGTTCCAAACAAGCCTTCCAAGTTTCTACAAATTCTGGATCTTCAAGATACAAGCTCTTGAGTTCATTTAACCCAAAAACCTCTATATTCATCTCCATCAACAAATTTTGGCTTCTACTTAAGGCATCTATAACTCTATTTGAACTTCCACTAATTTGTTTCAAAACAAAAGTATAACTTTGCAAAAATTCAACCCATTTTAAGTGCCTTTGATTTAACTTTCCTTGACTATTGAGATACAACAAAGCTTGGTGATTAATATATAAAATAAATTATTTTGGAAACAAACAGTGTCTCCATTTCGTCAAATCCTGAACTATAGCATAAAACTCCTCATCATAGATATAATATTTCTTCTTAGCATCATTCAACTTCTCACTAAAATAGGTAATAGGCTTACCTCCTTGACTCAAAATAGCTCTTATGGCAATGCCACTAGCATCACAATCTACCTGAAAGACCTTATTGAAATTTGGAAGTGCCAAAATAGGTTTCTTTGTGACTTTCTTCTTCAACATATCACAACTCCTTTTTGCTCCTATAGTCCATTTAAAATCCTTTATATCCCCTCTCATTGGTTCAGTTAGAGGTGCACAAATACTACTAAAATTCTTAATAAACTTTCTGTAAAATCTTGCTAGACCATGAAATGATCTTACCTCTGTAACACTCCTTGGGGTAGGCCATTCAATGATAGATTTCACCTTTTAAGGATCCATTTTAAGACCCTCTACTGAGACAAGAAATCCCTGATAAACTAACTCCCTCTTCACAAAACTACATTTCTTCAAATTAATCAACAACTTCTCCTACCTTGGATTCTCAAAAACTCTTCAGATATGCATCAAGTGCTCCTCCAATGTCTTACAAAAAATCAAAATATCATCCAAATAAATAATAAAAAATTTTCTAAAAAATTCTTTCGATACTTCATTCATAAGCCGCATAAATGTGCTCAATGCATTAGTTAGCCCAAAAGGCATGACTAACTACTCATACAAGCCCTCCTTGGTTTTGAAGGTTGTCTTTCATTCATCTCCTTCTCTAATCTAAATCTAGTGATATCCACTCTTCAAATCTATTTTCCTTAAGTACTTAGGTCCAATCAAACAATATGTAATGTCATACATCCTTGTCAAAGGGAATCTATACTTGATGGTGATCTAGTTGATGGATCGAGAGTCTATACACATCCTCCATTCTCCATCCTTATTTGGTGCTAGTATTGTAGGTACCATACATGGGATCATATATCTTGAATCAATCCCTTTCACAACAAACTTGCACTTATCTATTCAACTATTCATTCTCTACTGAATTCATTCGATGGGATATATTATTTGGAAAACTAGCTCCAAGAATCAAATCCATCTAATGGCTAATCTTCCTTACTAGAGGAAAACTTTTAGGTACATTATCGAAAACAATTTCCTGAAACTAATTCAACAAATTTGAAACCTCTACTGGTACCTCATTAGTATCTTCTTTATCAACTCTAGGGATCAATGCAAAACACATATGCTCATGCATCATACCTTGTAGGAACTTTCTTCCATCAACCAAACAAATTATTGCATTGTTGCATACTTTTTCCTCTACCTCTTTCAAGGGCTTCAACTTATGACAAAGTCCATCCTTTGTCAAATAATAGGTGTTGGCATGTCCATCATGTACTGCTCGTCGATCAAACTGCCATGGTCTTCCTAAAAAAATATGACAAACATCCATAGGCATAATATCACACAATACCTCATCATGGTAATTTCCAATCTTGAACTTTACAAAAAATTGTTCATTTAGCAAAGCTTTATGGTTATTTTGCAACCAAGCAATCTGGTATGGATTCAGATGCCTTCTTCGCTCCAACCGCAACTTACTAAGTATCTCTTCTGAAACAAGGTTATCAGTACTACCTTCATCAATAATAATATTGCAAAATTTACCTTGACACTTACATCTAGTGTGAAAAAAATTCTTCCTTTGATTTGGTTCTTTCTCCTCATTCAACAAGGCTCTTCTAGTAACAAGAACCTCTTCTCTTTTTGCATCCTCAGAATGTAAAGAATCAACATCTTCATCTACATGTGCAACTCATGCATTACCCTCAAGTCTTCTATTTTTCCTTCCTTGATGTTGAGGACACTCATAGGCTCTATATCCTTCTCCACATTGGAAACAGGTTCCACAAAAGCCTCCTCTTCCTAGTCCTCATCAAAATTTTCCTCTTCCTCTTTGGTCTCCATTATTCTGAACACAAGGATGGTAGATTTTATCTCCTTTTTGGTTCTGACTACTACTAGATCCTTCACCCTTATTTTGATCTTCATTTTGACCTCCATATGAGAATCCACTAGTCTTTCCACCATGCCCCCCACCTCTTTTCTTACTTTCAAATCTTCTATTCAAATTTTCTTCTACCTTCAGAGCAAACTAATATGCATCTTCAATGGTATACATTCTTACTAGACCCAACTCTTTTTGAATACTCGGCTTCAACCCATTTATGTAACAAGAAACTTTCTCCTTATTGGCCTGTTCTAATCAGGAGATGATAGAATTATTTTATATACTCCTTGACAAATTTTCCTGCTTGTTTCAAACCTTACATATTCTTCAACAAATCTAGCTCATAATACAAAAGAATGAACTTTATTTTTAATTTGTCCACCATACAATCCCATCTAGTTATTTTCTTTTGTCCTCTTTGATTTATTTCTAGTTTTACCTCTTTCCACCAAATATTCGCATGACCCTTTAGCTTGGTCTTTGAAAATTTGACCCTCTCAAGATCTTCCACCTCCTCATACTCAAAGTAGTCCTCCATTTTTTGATCCAATCAATCAACTCTTATGGGTTAATATTTCTAGAAAATGTAGAAACATTTATCTTTGTCTTTCCCAATCTTAGAGATGGCCTTAAATAATCTTTCTCTGGATCTACTGCATCTTGTTCTTCTTCAAATTGTTCCTCATTTTCAGCTTCATCTTCAATTTCATCTCCTCTTCTTGGCTCAAACCCTTGACACAACCCCTCTTGTAGTGCTTGAACTTGTCTTTGCAAGGCTCTGAAACCCTCTTCTGGTACAATAAAATTTCTTCCACCACCATGGTTTCTTCACGAAGGCATTCTAATCACTTTTATTAGAAACCCACAACCATAAGTCCCAGTGCAAACTGCCTCACGTTCGGTGATCTATTTACACACTCAGGAAAACCTGCTCTGATACCACTTGATGAGGGCCACACCACTCGAAACCCTCACAAATCACAACAATAGATGCCAACACAGAACATGCAAGACAAAAAATAACTCACTTTCAATTATTTTGAAAAAATTAAATTATAGATTCAAAACTTGCAATGCTACAACGTCATGGGCTTGATTCATTACAACAAAATCAACTTTGAAAAAAATTATTCAAAGCCACAATCTACACTAATGGAGCTGCCTTCTACAACCCCCACTTATCCATTTTTATTTGACCCCATAACCACCCTAGAATTTTTTAGAAAGTGTAACTTTACCTTTTGTTTTGGTGCCAAAAGTCTTGTTGATTGATTTCTTTCCTAGGAGATATTTTAATAAAATTCACTTTTTAGTGGGGCAACTTTGTGCGGCCATAAATTTTGATCTGGGTGTTCGATTTTCTATTATAACATATCATTGGAAAGCTTTGAAAGAGATCTACAACATTGAATCCATCAAAGATCGGTTCATCCATTTTTTGAGTTGTTTCAGGGCCTCTAAGGTTTTCATATTGGAATTTGAAGCTGCATTGGAGAAATTTCTTGGGACGAAAAATTTAATATCTCCCAAACCGTATAGGGTATTGAGATGATTCTTTTGCTGTCAGATATATTTTTTAGTTTCTCTCCTTGAGGTAAATTTTTAGGTCCATATAAGCCCATTTAGGCTAACTTACTAAAAATAGTAAGTGTTCATTTTTCACCTTTTCTAACTTTTGACTATCTCTCACCCCATAAGTGCCATCATGGGACTAAAAAAAACTAAAGAAAATAAGGAAAAACATTTTTTTTGGGTGATGCAAGATTTCCCTACACCACTAGATGCTCCTGCATCATTTTTTGTTTTAAATTAGAACCTAGGGGTGGTAGTTTTATGTGTATGCTCTCTCCTCATGCTCAGTGCGATCTTGGGGATCAAAAACACCTAGCATTTCCCTTCCCTTTAGGGGGCTTGCCTAGGGATTTCATCACCCTAGGGGATGACCTCAACCACATGTTATTAGTGGAATATAGAAAGGGGGGAGAACAAAATTTGTACCTCAATCTAGTCACATGTGGCTATTGAAGCTCTGACAAGAGTGTAGGGTTGGTTCAAGCTTTCCTATCAAAAAATTTGAACACACACTTGTGACAGTCTAGTGTTCATGATTGTGCCTCACACACCATCCTAGTGTTTAGAGGATTCCCTAGAGATCTTGTATAGCCTAGGGTAAGACCTTTTGGCCATAGCTTAGTATGGTGTAGGGTACAATATCATGCCTAAAGTTACTCACCATGTACTCACTTAGGTTGAAATGGAAATATTTGGGAAAATTTTGATAGTTCCCAAGGAGAGAGAAAAGGTGAGTCTATTATCATATTGAGCCTATGCCACTAGATCTCTAGCTATCTACCGTCATGATAAAGGGTGTTCCACCTAAGTATCAAGGAATATTAACCTAAGAAATTGGGTGGTGGGCCCATATTAAGTCTATAATCCCACTTGAATAATTTAGGTTTGTGAATAAGTGTTTGATGTATCTTCTTGTGAGAAACTAATATTGAGCCACTCAGCTATTGGGTTGAGGATAAATTTTTGACCCTTAAAAAGGAGTATTTGGACATTATTTTTTCTTGTTTGATCAATCTCTTTCCAAAAAATTGAAGCTAAAGATCTTCACCTACATGCAATAAACTTGTGTCTATGTTCCATAAACCTACGCCTACACTATGTAAAGCTGCACTTTCACTCTGACATACTATCACTATGAAACTAGATCTCTTTCCTCTGAAATTGCTCCTGCACCTAACTATCAAGCTATGCCTCTGATTGTAAAGTTGTACCTACGTATGGCCTTAAAAATAAGCCCTCTAATAGTGACTTGTAGGCTCCCTTGACCTGACTTTCATAGTTTACAACTCAAATCATCCCCTATCCATCATTAACTTCATCATCTTTCATCCCATTTGGACCTCATCATTCTATTTTTTCATAATCATCTATACTGACCATAAATCCCCATTTTTCAATTATCCCACCCATCCCATTATTTGGAATTTTCATTATCTCTTTGGACTTGGTAACCACCCTTAAATTTTTCACCATTTGATTCCCATCATCTTGTCACCTTAATCATTTTAATCTCCCCTTGTCATACTTTTTTAATCATAATCATTCCATCCTTCATTTTAATTTGGACTTGGCACCAAACCTTAATCCTTTTCACCATTTTATCATCCTAGTCATTTTAATCATCCCATTTACCATACTTTTGTCATTATAATCACCCTATTTCCCCTCTTATCATTTTAATCACTTCTTTGTCATCCTAGTCATCCCTTAATTCATCCTCTTTCCATTCTCCCAAATTTTATAATATCATCTAAACCTTATTCAATCATAAAATCCAAAAACCCTTGCAAATCATCTACTTGTCATCCTAAATCATATAATATAATCTAAACCATATTCAATCATCAATATTAATCCAACTTCATATCATCCTAATCATATCCCAACTCCTAAACATCTCAACACTTATTGAATCCAACATCCAAAGTCTATCATCCAAATTTTGGTACAATTCTAAAGTCCAAATTATCCAACACCAACCTTAATAAAATTTTTGATCAAGTCCTTCAATTTAAATCCAATTCCAACCTTCCACCACCATCCCCACCATTTTATAATTCAAGTCCAAAATCATGATGCAACTGTAATCCAATTTCAACCCAAGTCCAAAAATAATCTCCAATCCAAGTCCAAGTCCATTTATCACTTACCTTAAGACACTTCTTTAAAATAATTCTTGTCGCGCATGCCAGTCACTAGATCACAAGATAAAAGACTAATGGATTATCAAAGGAATGCCTTCTTTAACAACACCACCTTCACCCACCCCCAACCCCTCATGATGAGGAGGTGGATGTAGACCAAGCTGAACATTCCCCTAGATTACAAGAATTTTCCAATGACCCTTACAACCAATAAATAATGCAAAGGCTATTTGATATTGGTAAAAATCAAATCTTAATAGAGATTCTAGCTAGAGGAGCTAAAATTCCCTCTAACTTTGATCTATCATAAATTACAAGGGAAGACCCTCCAAATAATCCTTCATCATGTAACAAATTCTTGGACAAAATCCTAAGGTAACAACCTAACCCTAATCATCATCTTTACACAAAATCCACTTGATTAACTTCCCCCACTTTCATTACAACTAAGGGTTAATATCCCTCCCAACCCCAACATTACCTATACATCTACCAATCCCACCACCTCTACACAGCTCCCAACTACATCCATTCATCCCAACTTTATTAACCCTTTGCATAATCATCATCAAGGTCCAAATGTCTCACAACCACCACAAAATCAAAACATAAATCCTCCAACACCAAATCACCAACAACAACATAACCTATACATCAATAATCCCCCACCACCAAATCATAAACAACAACATAATCAATATATCAGGTTAAACCCACAAAAGTGGTTTACAATTCGAGTGAGGATGGAAAAGTTACAAAAAATGGCCCCATGCCAAATTTTTTGGTTTTGGGGATTCAAACGAACTTATTGGTTCGAGTGAACCCATTAAATGCCTCAGGCCCATGATTCCAGCAGAAAAACCAAAGAAAAACATTTTTTTAAAGGGGGTTCGCTTGAACCCCCTGGTTCAAGCGAACCCCCCTTTTCCCACCTTCTCACCCTCTGGCCCAAAAAACCTCCATAATTTTTCCCTTCGAAGCTCAAGTTGAGCATGAAAATGGAGGATACTTCATAGAACCAACTGGATGATGGTAGTCCTTAAAACGAGCTATCCAACGAATATAATTTTAATATGTTTTGGTTTTATTATGTATTTACTTTTTTAGTTTTATTAAACATAGGTTTTTCACTAAAAATCAAACTCTCTATTTTGCACATGTGGAAAAATAGAAGATTATCAAAAAAAATTTGAAAAATTTGAGTGCACTCAATATTGAAGTCCTTGATCCAACAAAAAAAATGAATTTTGATACATACAAAAAAAATTACGTTGTATATGGTCCGCCTATGTCTGAATTGTAATTGGTTTGAATTCAAATCTTGATTAAGGAAAAAGTATTCAGTAAAACACTATGAAACCAATTGGAAGCACTAGATATCATAGTTACAAATCTAAATTCGAAAATAATAGAATTTTAACCTTCACGGAAAAAAAGTTATATTGTATACGGTGAGCGTGACTCCTTAAAAATGTTGTTTACTGAAAAAAACTAGTTTTTGAAGGAGATGGAAAAATAAGTACAATCTCATTCCAATTTTTTTGAAAAAAATATATTTAGAATCTACAAAAAAAATGTCACAAATCACTAGTTTGTATCATCTTCAAATTCCTCGTGGTTTAGCCGCTATAGGTGCCCGAAAGTGAAGATTTAGTTAGAAAAAAATATTTCAGTGTCTAGTTTGGCCAAAAATTATAAACCAGTATTGTGGGATCACCCATCAATAACCATCCTCTAACATCTCACCAACATCAACACACTCACCATCAATACATTAACACCCATACATACAATAACCTTGATTTAGCCCAGGAGTTGAAAAAAATGAGAGATATGATTCAAGGGCTCCAAATAGGTCAGACTAGGACTTATAGATCTGAGGACATATGCCCATATCCCTTTGACCAATCCATATTGTCCATACCATTCCCCAAATACTATGAAATCCCAAAATTCAATAAACACAAGGGAAAAGGGGATCCAATTGAACATCTCAAGTAATTCAATGTAGCATGCCAAGAAGTCACATACAACCAAGTATACCTCATGAGACTTTTTCCTAGAAGCCTTGTGTTAGAACACAATGATCTACTAAGAGAGGATGGGTAAATCAATAGATAACTTTAAAATTTAATTATGACAAATTAATTTCCTTAAACCTTTATGTGAAGATTAAGACTTACGAAGAAATTACATCAACATGCACACACAACATCACATAACACAAGATATACATCGAAAACACAAAATGGGAAAAACCACAATGATAAATGTTGCTAGGAGATACTTGTTGTTTGGTCTCACAACATGTCCTAGGACTGTAAGACTTGGGGACCCAAGTGAAAACCAATGCTTATGGCAGGTGCTAGCTAGTTGAAGAGATCACCAAAAGTTAAAGTCAAAAGAAATTTTTGGAGTACTTTGTGATTCAAGTGTACTAGATATTGGAAGACCAGAAATGTGAAAGAGTTAATGCAAGGTTTTGGGTGAAATATTATGGTTGGAGAGTGAATGTCTAGGAAAATGTGGAGGTTCTAGTGGAATCCAAGGTACGGGAAAATCTTTTGGTAAAAGTGTAAGTATCGGTACGAGGTATCGAGTAAAAATGTTAAGTTAAAAGTTAAAAGTTTAAGTTTGTCTGAGGGTCTGAAGGTCCAGTAACCCGACTAAAAGGGGATAATTATGTGAGAATATGATTTTAGAAGTGTGATATTAAAATGATAATTTTCTAAGTGATGGTTTTTTTTTTATGAGAGTTTTATGAATGTTTTAAAAGGGATTTAATGTGTGGAATTTGTGCTTGGAGGAGAAGTTGATTGTAATGCAACATTCGAGTATGGACAGTCAGGAAAATTTGGATCACAAATAGAATAATATCCAGATCAGGCAATATGTTCCAAGAGTCTACGCAAAGGAGGAGCTTGAGTTGTCAGAATAGCGAGGATTTTGGTATTACGAATGAGGTGAAAGGATGCACCAAACTCGAGTGTGACTAGTTCCCAGGAGTATTAAGCCTGAGGAAGGACCAAAATATAGGAACAAAATGTTAAAGCAATCATTCTGAATATATGGGAAGTTCATGCAATAATACAAAGATGAAGATAGCTCGAAAGATATTAACATGCTAAAGAAGGTTGACATTTTTTGACTTCGTCAACAATCCTCCTGCCAGTTGCCATACTCCACGTGACTTGTTGTTATTCATCCCTTGGATTCCCTCTCATGTATTTGTCTTATCTTCCTTGTGTATTTTTCTTATAAAAGGAAAAGAGATGTTTCATTTTAGGTTAAGTTTAGAATTTGTGGATGTCTGAATATCAAAAAATTCTTTAAGTTTTGTTCTTTTTTCTTATTTTCTCAATCATTCCAAATTAAAAAATTGTATGCACATAGAAGCTAATCAATATCAAAGATAATTTCAAAGCTACCACTTGGTATGAAATCCTTTGTAGCTGGTTGTTCGTTCAGCTGGACAAGATTCTATGTTGCACTATTTAAGGTTGCATACAGAACCTACCCGATGTCCAAAAAAACCCCCTTTCTTTAAAATATCTCATCATTCTATGCCTAGTTGTGAAGAAATATGGTGAAGTATAGAGTTGTTTGCTTTGATTTGGTTAATTCTTAGGGCATGTGTGGATAATACCTAGGAGCAATTTTACTTTTCAGTATTTTTTATGCTTTATTTTAGAAAAGATGTTAAATTTCAAAAAATGTTTCAAAGAAAGATATAAATGAATGAAATTTTTATTGCAAATATTTCATTTCCATAAGATTTCTAAATGATTAAAGCTAAATTTACTTAACTGATAGCAATTTTTTTTGAAATTCATGAATTATTATTGCAAATATGTTGATTTCATGAAATTGTTTGATGACCGGACTAAGAATATATTTGATTCATCTTTATGATTCCTTTGAGAATTGGAGATTGTCGTTTACCCCTCATGATTAACACCATTATCAAAATTAACTCTGATGCAAACCTAGTGTTGTCAAGACCTGACATAAAAAATCTTTGGGATTAAGCTGTCAACCTTAAGGTTTAGGTTGTCCTAGTTCAATATTTCAAGTAAAGATAGGTTTCCATGATCTGTCTGCGAGGATTTATCTGCACTATCGGTGTGTGACTAACATCATGATCAATAAGAACTGATGCTAGAAGGAGGGTTGATATCTTTCCCTCTAGTTTTATTTGGAATCGATATTGTTATCCTGGTTCTAGGTTTGAAAGTTTCTTGTAGGATGCCAGTCTATGCAAGCTGGTAATATGAAAGTGGAAGTTGATAAACTCTAGGAAATCCTTAATCGGAGGCTTGATCCTTTGAGTTTATTCACCTTTGGTAGGGTCACCTAGTGTAGAATTCATGATATAACTAATCATGGTGAACTTGATT
Source organism: Sequoiadendron giganteum (assembly GCA_007115665.2). Lineage (NCBI taxonomy): Eukaryota > Viridiplantae > Streptophyta > Pinopsida > Cupressales > Cupressaceae > Sequoiadendron > Sequoiadendron giganteum. The sequence continues at coordinate 420,646,488 of CM021109.1, forward strand.
GTGAATTTTTCTTAACTAGGGTAAGTTTGGCCATGTATAATATAAATTCATTAATGAGAGAGGTTTTAACTGCTAAAAGAAAGGAACCGTTATTGAAAAGGAGTCTGAATTCTGAAAAGGTGCCTAACCCTAGTAAAACTAGAAATATTAAAAAATTAACTGCTAAACCAAATCGATTTATTAACTGTAATTGTCATGAGGAAAATCTAAAGTTTTGTAGGAAAAAAGGAAAAGACACCAAGATTTGGAAATAACACACCAAAAATGGGAAAAAAAAAGTGACTAGTCATCAACCTTTTCACATGTGGAAGATGAAAATGAAGATAAAAATCAGGAAAAGCGAGCAAAAGATGCATGTTTTTCACTCCAAACTAAAAATCCATGAGTTAAAAAGGGAAATTTTCTTGGTTTCATACAGAATATAGAACATAAAGTTTTTACTTTCTCTCTCTCTCTCTATGATGATAATGTAAATTGTGTTACTGCTTGGTCTAAAAAAGTTAAAAGTGAAGATAGGGCCAAGGACTCGTGGAATCTTGGAGAAGAAAAGAATCAAGAAATGAACACAGTCATTCATGGAACTAAACAAAGCGGAGAAGAAAACCATGAATCGGGATATGAAGAAGGTAGAGTATGGATGAATCAACAATGGTGTGTGCAATCAACCTTTCATGAGGTCATTTTCATACATATAATCCAATTTATTGATAAGTATGCATTTGAATTTACATTTGTTAAACACAAAAAAAAAAAGATAATTCATTGTTGTAGTAGGGGATTTGAAATCTATTCAAGTGAATTTAAAGACAAGACTACTGTAATTCGTACAAAACCTACTATGAATATAGTAATAGAGATTAAAGTAAATTATTTAGTTAGGGTTAATTATTTCCTCCGGGTAAAATTTGTGTAGTTAGGTTAGTTTGTTTTCATAGGGTTTGTTTTTTCTTTTGGTTTGTTCCTGGCATTAGCAAATTTTGCTTAATTTAACACATACATATGAGAGTAAATTGAAATATTATTAAGAAATTGTGCTATGAAATGAAGAAATGAAACCATGCACAATAAATACACGCTTACAATACAAAAATAATTTATATATAGATATATATATGTGTGTATACTTCATATATACATGGAAATGTAAAATTTCTAGTTGTAAAAGTGCGAAAAGAGCAAAAGGGAGGAATTGAGCTACAACAACAGGGTGGTCATTCAATCAATCTAAGATGCTTCATGCATAAGGGTAGTATATACCAAGTAAGTGTTGTCCCAATGAGCATCAAAGTCAAGGGTATGGAGATCATTCATAAATGACCGAAGAGGAACTAATTCTCCTCATTCCAAGAATAGAGTAATATCATCAACAAAGGGAATTTTGATGGTTGGCTGTGCAACAAACAGGACATAGTCCAACTTCCCGAGGAAATCAGGTTGCACTATCAAATTTGTATTCATGTAAACTTTAGCAACAAAGATCCCAAGATATCGGAGAGAAGGCTACGAACCATGAGGCCAAGTCTGAATTCAACCTATAATATGCTCTAGATTCTACAAAAAATTCCTCAAGGACCAAGCAAAAATTTGGTGTAGTAAATCTGGGAGTCCGAAGAAAGAAAACCTTGTTAAGCTATTGGGTAGTAATACAACCCATGAAGCCATTCTGGTGGTGAACATAGGTCAGGAAAATTGGGGTTCCATAGCCTGGAAGGAAGAAAGAACAAGCAAAGTGGAAAAGAAAAATGATAATTGAGAGAAAATAAAAGATGTGAGGAATTTGAAAGAGAAGTGTGAAATTTATAGAAAATCGTGAGAAATCTGTGATACATAGTTGTCTGGATTGAAGTCTTGGAAAATGCAAGTTAAGGTGGCAGTAGGACAATTTTCTTCAGAGAGGAATGTTAAATCTAATTAATTCTCACGCAATTGGTGGCCATTGCTTCAATTTTTTCTAGTACGAAGATCACAAATTGAGCAAATTGAAGATTTTGAAATTAATGGTGGTCATTTCATTATATTTTATTGAGTCGTACTTATCATGAAGGTGTCCATGTGTGCAATGTAGGAAGGAAAATCAATCTAGTAAGGTGGTACACGTCAACATCTAGAAATTGAAAAGAGAATAATATGTGTGTGTTTAAGGCGCATGAATTAAATGCAGAGTATTATGGTTGAAATTAAGTGTCATCAACAACTCTAATGCATTAATGTTGGTGCAACATCGTCAAATTTGAATTACTAGGCAAGTATTTTAGCGGTTTCCATAAAAACTAAAATGGAAGGGTGATAACTGGTAGTTCTAAATTTAGATTTAATTTGGTGATGGACTTATTTGTTGTTAAATTTTAACTTATGCATATTTTTTAATAGATAATGAATTGAAGTTAGCTAGGATTTGGCATAAGGGTAGTAAAATTTAGCTGGAAAGTCACACTTATAGGGAATAATTAAACGAGTTTCTAGGAATTGGTGAAACAATGAAGGGGATTTGCATTGAGTGAAAAATCAAAAGGTAACCTTCACTACCACTTTGATTCCCAACCTAATAGTGGGCTTCATTTTTTGGAAGTTGAAGCAAATGAGCTTACAATGAAATATAAAAAAAATGATTATCAAAGAAACATCAAAAGAGAAAAAAACTAACGCTTTAGGCTATCCAAATATCTCTACCAGGGCTATGGACGCCTGGGTCGCAGTAGAGCTATGTTTGAGGGAATTACAAAGATAACCTTGTCGGAGCTATTGACGCTTGATTGGCAGCAAGGCTCTTATCCACGGTTGGCTTTGGAGGATTACCAAATTATGTAGTTCAATGTCAATGAACTAATTTTTTCACCAAGTTCTAGAAACTAGAATTAATCAAAGCACACACTAATAGTTTCTAGAGAAATTTTATTATCTTTATGTCGAAATCTAGGTAAAGGTAAGGAGTTATTATTTGAAAATATGTATATGATAATTTTTTGTGGGTGATTTAATCTCAAGTTTCTTTTAAATTTGGTTTTATTAGTTGAATTTTGTTGTGTGGTCTCACAACATGCCCCAAGATTGTAAGAATTGGGGACCCAAGTGAAAAATACTGCTTATGGAAGGTGTTGGCTAGTTGAAGAGATCACCAGAAGTTAAAATCAAAAGAAATTTTTAGAGTACTTCGTGATTCAAGTGTACCGAGTATCAGGCATCGGGTATTAGAAGGCTAGAAATGTGAAAGTGTTAATGGAAGGTTCTGGGTGAAATTTTTTGGTCTAGGAGTGAAGGTCCGAGAAAATGTGGAGGTTTCAGTGGAATCCAGGGTCTGGGAAAATCTTTTGGTAAAAGCTGAAGTATCGGGTACCGAGTAACAATGTTAAGTTAAAAGTTAAAAGTTTAAGTTTACCCGAGGGTCTAAAGATCAGGTAACCTGACTAAAAGAGGATAATTATGTGAGAATATGATTTTAAAAGTGTGATATTAAAATGATAGTTTTCTAAGTGATGGTTTTGTTTTTATGAGAGTTTTATTACTTTTTTAAAAGGGATTTAATGTGTGGAATTTATTCTTGCAGGAGAAGTAGATTGTAATGCAACATTCAAGTATGGATGGTTAAGAAAATTTGGATAATGAATAGAACCATATTTAGATTGGGTGATATGTTTTGAGAGTCTATGGGAAGGAGGAGCTTGAGTTGTCGAAATACTAGGGAATCTAGTATTATGAATGAGGGGAAAGGATGGGCCAACCTCTGTTGTGACTCGTTCCTAGGAGTATTAAGCCCAAGGAAGAACCAAAATATAGGAACAAAATGTTATAGCAATCATTCTGAATATATGGGAAGTTCCTACATCATATCCAGATTCAAGTTATTATCCTTGCGATCATACAAAGATGAGGATCCCAAAAGATATTAATGTGCTGAAGAAGGTTGACATATGTTGACTTCATCTGCAATCCTCCTACTAGTTGTCATATTCCACGTGCATTGTTCTGATTCATCCCTTGGATTTCCTCTCATGTATTTTTCTTAGATCTTCCATGTGTCTTGTTCTTATAAAAAGCCAAGAGACGTTTCATTTTAAGTTAAGTTTAAAATTTGTGGATTTCAGAAGATCAAAAACTTCTCTAATTTTTTTTCTTTTTTCCTATTTTCTGAATCATTCTACAATAAAAACTTGTATGCACATAAAAGCTAATCAATATCAAAGCCAATTTGAAAGCTACCTCCTAGTATGAAATCCTTTGTAGCTGGTTGTTTGTTCATCTAGACAAGACTATATGCTGCGTCATTTAAGGGTGCATATAGAACCTACCCAATGTCCAAATAAACCCCCTTTCTTTAAAATCTCGCATCATTCTATGCCTAGCTATGAAGCAATCTGGTGAAGTATAGAGTGGTTTTCTTTGATTTGGTTAATTCTTGGGGCATGCATGGATAATACTTGGGAGAAATTTTACTTTTCAATATTTGTAATGCTTTATTTTAGAATAGATGTTAAATTTCAGAAAATGTTTCAAAAAAAGATATAAATGAATGGAAATTTTATTGCAAATATTTCATTTCCATAATATTGTTTTGAATGGTTAAAGCTAAATTTACTTAAGTGATAGAAAAGTTGTTTGAAATTCATGAAATATTATTACAAATATATTGATTTCATGAAATTATCTAATGACCAAACCAAGAATATCTTTTATTCATCCTTATGATTCCTTTGAGAATTGGAGATTACCGTTTACCCTTCATGATTAACAACATTATCACAAAAAACCATTTTGTGAACCTAGTGTGGCGAAGACCTGATATAAATGATCCTTGGGATTAAGCTGAGTCAGCCTTAAGATTTAGGTTGTCTTGGTTTATTCTTTCAAGTTAAGATAGGTTCCTACGGTCTGTCTGTGATTATTTATTTGCACTGTTGGTGTGCAGCTAACATCATGATCAACACTACTATCATAATCCAACCTCACAAGAAAAAATATTTGTTACAAATTTGAAGGGGACCAAACCTAAGGATACACCAATCCTCTAGTTTTAGGAGAACCTACTCCAAGGAAGCAACCACTCCCTACTCTAAGCACCTACCCAAATATTTGATGGAACCTGCCAATCAGAATTACAAATAATATATTACAATTTGTTCACTTGAACACGGTTCAATGTTGTAACTTAATTTGCAACTACTCAACTCCTTGTTAAAGCCTCTATAACCTAGTTCTCCTCTCTACACCTCATCTATCTTACACTTGGAGATAAACCCTGATTACGACTTTCCTCTTTTGTTTGGGTTCTAATCAACCACACCTCCTTTGCACTCTCTCTCTTTCTTTTAGAATATTTTATATCCACCTCAAAAGAATCACATATACACTACTCATCTATATTGCACCTTTTCTATTAGTGCATTTTTTGTCCGCCTCAAGAGATCATGCACATGCTTTTCAGTTCTTTCCTCTTTTTATTTAGTTCATTTTATGCCTACTTCAAGAGACTCGGAACACACCACTACAACATACACTCAATACTCTATTCTACAACAACTCACACATAGCCAAATTCTATTTTTTTCCCTTTTTGTTCATACTAACTTGCAACATCTACCTCAAGATTCTCGCACTGTATATATCTTCTGCTAGGGTTATATATTTACCCTCTCTTACACGCCATCATATCATTGAGCCATACATTCACTTATCAGGATTAGATATTTTTCTATTTCTGGCATACTGAAAAGCTAGGGTTTCAGTCTCATTTAATTCATGTTCTATATATCTAATAATGATCTGATTCTCCACTACCTACATGTCCATGTCACTAATCTAATCATCTCATCACCAATAAAAACTAGTAACTAGAGTAGTTGGGCCAATGGAATTTTCTTTTGTCAACCGAGGATATTAGTATGGGTTGATTATGCTTGATCCATCTAAAACTTATCCCATTTTGGAAATGGTGTCGTGTTGATGAAGAAAAATGACGCTTTCCCAATCCTATGATCAGTGAGCTTGTTTCAATCAATTCTATTGAAGAAAATCGATGAAACCATTGTGATATTTGGATGAAAACATGATTTATTCTAAAATTATTATGATGCAAGAGTTAATATACCATGATTTTATACTAAAAGATGTAGATATGCAATTGCTAAGCTAATCTAAATTAGATTTAAACTAAAAAGATTCAAACCCTGGTTCTCTAATTAGCTAAATGGATGCATGGAAGCCATTAGTGGAAGCTAAGATATTATGTAACTAATTTAAACTAAACTATGCTAAAAGTATGCAAAGTATGTGTGTGAGTGTGAGTGATTTCAACAACATAAGTTTGATGTTGAGAGATGGATCCATTTGTCTCCAAATAGTGACCTATTTATAGGAAAGCAAATGAGAAATGGAGGGTTGAGATTGAAAAATCTAAACAATAGTCAAGGATGGAGGAAATAGGAGGCATGGATCATGGATTCTCATCAACGTGTGAGAATGCAAGATGAGATTTAATCAAGGGTTCTCAATTCCTTCCAAACAAACACACTTTTGACCTATATAAGAGGTCAAAAGTTAACTTGCCCAAGAAGTCACAAGCTAACTTGCATTTGAAGCTAAGTGAGAATATTTCCTTTCTTAAATGATTGGAGGAGAAAGAATATTCCTTGGAATATTCATGGGTGAGGAAATGGATATTTTGCTAATTAAAGCAAAGTTTAATTGTGCAAAAGTGGAGGGAATATTCCATGGGAATATTCCCTTGCACTTGGGAGGAATTGGATTAATTAGATAATTTCTAATTAAACAAGGTTTAATCATGCAATTAGGCGGATTAGAAGAATAAAGTGATATTCATTAAATTAACTGATTTAATGAATTGGAAAAAAGGTGAAATGACATTTAATTAAATAACTTAGGGTTATTTAATTAAATGGAAAGACTTAGGGAATTAGATTAAATAGTTTTATTTATTTAATTTAATGAGATGAAATGTTGGCGTGAAAGGGGGTTAATTAACCCGATTTGATGAATTAGGTTAATATACATGCAAATGACATAATTAATTAAATAGATAAGCTAATTTAATAAATTAAGCGAAAAGGAGATGGATTTTAGGAGGAAATGATGTTAGTATACCTGATTCAAGTGCATGATATCATTTGGGAAATTATTTAGTGTCTACATTTTTCCTCTCTTTGAAGTGAGGTACCTACTGCTTCGGTTCAAAGAATGATGCTCTCCAGATTAAAAAATGTTGCTCAAATCAAAAAATAAAAATATCTGATTTTCGATGCCCCACTACTGAAGGATTAAGCTGATTCAACCTTCAAGCTAGGGTTTATCATCATTTTCACCAATTTTTCAAATCTGAAGCTTGAAGGTTAAATTAGGGCAAAAAACCCTAATTTGGTTGCATAAATAAGCTAAGAAGGGTCACATTCAATTCATTTGTGCATTCATGCCTTAGAGATTCCTTGCATTTTGAGCTCTTACCCTCTAACTAAATGGCATGACATATTTTTCGACCAAGTTTGAGAGCACTAGAGGCTTCTAGGTGCAAGACCATCGGTATGTGATACGAAACTTGATTTGATCTTTCACTTTTTGATGCATCTATTGCTCTTTGAAATTTAAACTTTTGCAACATCACTATATGGTGATGCCCATTTGAGAATCGAAAACACTAAATCAAATTTTAGTGATGCATATGTATATGGCAATGCAGTTTGCAATTTAGAATTAGGGACTCAAATTTTAGTGATGCATATGTATATGGCGATGTAGTTCACAATTTACAATTAGGGTCTCCAATTTTAAATTACAATGCATATATATAGCGACACACTTCTTGATTTGAAAATTATGGTTAGGGTTACCAAAGTTTAAATAATGACACATATGTTTTCAGTGATGCGATTTTTTATTTGCAATTTGAATTATAGTGAAGCTACTGTCATTTTGGAGCTGAAAATTCAAAATTGAGTCAATTGTTTTTTAATTTTGACGTCGTACACTTCATGGGTATAGGAGGTCATTCCACCATTGATTTCTTGTGAGCACTAGCCTATAGTTTTGGAGACTTGGTGATTTATCTGAGTTGTGCTAGGATGATGCAGGAGCATCCTTAGTTCTTTCCAATCTTGCATCAACTAAAACAAAATTCATTTCAGTTTTGTTCTTGTTCAATTCAAGATGGAAGATTCAACGGATCTACGGTTTCAGTGTGGACATGTTTTTTTTCCCTTATTCCAAGGTTTATGAATGATTGGATCTTTTTTCGGCAAGTTATCACTTTCAAATTAAGTGACAGTTTCTAGAACAGAGAACCAAAGTAGTTTTGAGCCTAACGGCTAATTTTGTCTCTTGTGAATCCACCTGTAACTTGTGGGTCCTTGCGAGGTGTTCCAAATTATTCTGTGGAGTGTCCTCGACCTTAATTTTGGTCCACACTTCATCTTATGCACCTGCCGAGGGGAAATTTGAATTTAAGGCTGACCTATTTCACAGACACGTTACATTTCCTTCATCGGAGATAGTAATGATCTTTGGCCGACATGGAGGATTCTAGATCTTTGGATGTGATATAAATAATTATAATCGATCATTAGGAAAGTAAGTAGAATGATTATTGGTTGTGATATGTAATATTTTGGCTCGTATTAAGGAGAATACAGGAATATTGTATTTCAATCATGTTGTATCAGGCCTGTGATCCCAATCTATGAACCCAGATGTTGCCGACTGATTGTAACTAAAATTTTAGATAATAAGAATGTTTGAATCTACATTTTCCTCTATATATTTTTTGGCTTTTGTTGTGTAACTATTTAAGGACCCGCCTACCCTCACTGTACCAAATTTATATCAGAGCGAGATTCCATCTTTGAGAGATTGTCAGAGTTTGCGAAGTCTTGTTGAAGATTTGTTGTGGGGTGGCAGACTGAGGATCCAACTTGCAGCTGCAGAGGACTTGTGTAAATATGGTGGGAAGAAGAAATGGTAGAGGAAATGAAGCTTGTAGAAATGTAGACCCAACTATAATGGAGATGTTGAGAGGAATTGTTGCTAGATTAGAAGCAATCAAAACGGCCCAAAGGAGAGGTCGACTAGTTGATGATGTGAGTGATGAAGAGGTGGAAGAAAAGGAAGAAGGGGAAAGAGAAAATCAACCTGGCCTTGATCAGGGAGAAGAGAGGTTCATAAGATCCCTAACCAGAGTAAATACTAAACCACATTTCAATCCATTGGATTATAGTGGTAATTTGGATTCGATTGAATTTGTTGATTGGATAACAGAGATGGAAAATTATTTTGATTTTGAAGGTACCGTCGAAGACAAGAAGGTGAAATTTTCTTATACAAAGTTGAAAGGACATGCATCCCTTTGGTGGGAACATTTGTAGATAGATAGGAAAAGAAGAGGAAAGGAGAAGATAAAATCATGGGATTGGATGGTGAATAAGTTAAAAATGAAGTTTATGCCCGCAAACTATCCGATCAGTTTGTTCTGAAAGTTTCAAAATTTGAAGCGGGAGTCAAATGTGATAGAGTATACTGAGGATTTCTACAAGTTGAATATCAGATCTGGACATTCAGAGGATGAGATCAAGCAAGTAACTAGATATGTGAATGGCTTGAAGTTTTCTATACAGGATGAGATTAGTTTGATCAAGTTGCTGAGTGTGGAGGAGGAATACCAATGTGCCCTAAAAATAGAAGAGAAGCTGAATAAAAGACATGAGCAGAGATAGAGCGGAAGAGGTGAAAGATTTTAGAAAGGAAGAATTTTTATCAGAGGACAAAGAGGATCTTTTATAGATCAGAATAAAGATAAGGAATTCAATAAGAATGATAATTTGTATCGTAGAGATGGTGGAAACTCTTATCAAAGAGGAGGATATGGTGGTTACCGGAATGAGGGTTATAGCAAAGATGATATAGGACAGGAGAAAAGAGTATTCAGAGGAACTTGTTTTAAGTGTGGTGGAGAAGGACATAAAGCATTTGAATGTAATCAGGGAGAGAAAAGCAGAAAGACAGAGAACAATAGAAGAACAACCTTTGTTGAGGAGGATCATGTCGGATCATCGAATAAACCAAAAGAGGGAGAAGTGTTGGTGAACAAAAGAGTTTTATGTCAAAGTGAGATTGAGCAGGAACCATTACAGAGAAATATTTTTTTATGGACCAGATGGTAGCTGGTAAATGTTGCAAAGTGATTATTGATAGTGGAAGCTTCAAGAACCTAGTTTCTAAATAAATGGTGACCAAATTGAAGCTAGAAAGATTGAAACACCCAAAGCCCTATTGAATAGAATGGATTCAAGATGAGCATAAGATACTAGTAAGTGAACAATTTTTTGTGAAATTGAAGATAGGAAATTATCATGATGAAGTTTTGTGTGATATCATGCCTATGGATGTATGCCATGTTTTGTTGGGAAGGCCTTGGCAGTATGATGGATAGGCTATTCATGATGGAAATAAGAACACATATACCATTGTTTCTAATGGGATGAAGTAAACTTTGTTTTCATTGGAGGATGCTCCTAAAGTTGAATTTTGTATGAATGCTAGGATTTGTTTGGTTGATGGAAGGAGATTTTTGGATGGATTGATACATGAGAACATGTGCTATGCCTTGGTTCTTAAGAATTTTGAACACTTGAAGCATGTAGAAGAACAACCGAAGGAGATAAAGGAGTTGTTGGTAGAATATGAAGCTATCATTTAAGATAATGTACCTGATGGATTGCCACCTGTGAAGAGTATTAGTCATTGCATGGCTCTGATTCCTAGAGCTAGTTTTCCTAATAAAGCAACACATCAGATGAAATTGACCAAGAATGAAGAGTTGAATAGATAAGTGCAAGAGTTTTTGAGGAAGGATTTGATCAGAGAAATCTTAATTCCTTGTGTAGTACCTATTGTGCTAGCACCTAAGAAGGATGGATAATGGAGGATGTGTACAAACTCTAGAGCCATAAATAAAATCACAGTAAAGTATAGATTTCCTTTGCCCCAGATGGATGACATTATGGATTTTTTAAGTGGAACTAAATACTTTACAAAGATAGATTTGAAGAGTGGATATCATAATATCAAAATTAGAGAATGGGATGAGTGGAAGACAACATTCAAGACAAATGAGGGTTTGTATGAGTGGTTGGTGATGCCTTTTGGACTAACAAATGCACCGAGTACTTTCATGAGGTTGATGAATGAGGTATTAAAGAAATTATTGGGTAAGTTTGTGATTTTCTATTTGGATGACATCTTGATTTTCAGTAAGACTAGAGAAGAACATTTGTTGCATATAAGACAAGTTTTGCAGAGGTTGAGAGAAGATAAGTTGTTGATAAACATTAAGAAGTGTAGCTTCATGAAGGAAGAATTGGCATATCTGGGATTTGTGATATCCACAGATGGATTGAAGATGGATCCTAAGAAGGTAAGAGTAATTGTTGAATGGACTACATCGGGAAGAATTGGAGAGGTAAGATCATTTCATGGATTGTCTAGTTTCTATCGGAAGTTCATTAGGAATTTAAGTTCTATTTGCAGTCGTATGACAAAAACAATGAGAGGGGAGAAGAAATATTTTAGGTGGACATCTAGAGTAGACCAGAGTTTTGAGTTGTTGAAATAGAAGGTGACTGAGCAGCTTGTATTGGCTTTACTAGACTTTAATAAGGTATTTCAGGTAGACTGCAATGCAAGTAGAAATGCAATTAGATCAGTATTAAGTCAAGAAGGAAGACCAGTAGCTTATTTCAGTGAGAAATTAAATGATGCTAGAAAAATTTATTCAGTTTATGACCAAGAGTTTTATGCCATAGTTCAAGCCTTGAAGAAGTTGGGACATTAGTTGTTGCCTAAGGAGTTTGTGTTGTACACAGATCATGAGGCATTGTAGTATTTGAACAATCAAGGTAAGTTGAATTAGAGACACATGAGATGGGTGGAATTATTCTAGATTTACACTTTTGTTTTGAAAAATAGGAGTGGAAAGTCAAATAGAGTCGCTAATTCTTTGAGTAGGAGAAGGAATTTACTGGCAAAGATGAGAGTGGAGGTATTAGACTTTGATGAATTGAAGAACTTGTATGAGAAAGACCTAGATTTTGCAGAACCTTGGAGAGGTTGTAAAGAACCAATCTTGGAGGATAGGAGTCAGTGGATGGATTATTTCATTCAGGAGGATATGTTGTTCAAAGGGAATCAATTGTATATACCCTAGAGTTCAATGAGGGATAGTTTGGTGAAAGAGAAATATAGTGGAATATTGGTAGGATACTTTGGGATTGATACGATAGTAGCATTGGTAAGTGAGAATTAATTTTGGCCACAGATTCATAAGGATATTAGGAAATTTGTGTAGAGTTGCAGAGTTTGTCAAGCTACAAAAGGGAGTAGTCAAAATTTTGGAGTGTATAAACCTTTGACAATTCCAGAGAGACCTTGGGAGGATATCAGCATGGATTTCATACTTGGCTTGCCAAAGACACAAAGAGGTAACGATTCTATATTTTGTTGGTGGATAGATTTTCTAAAATGGAACATTTCATACCTTGTAAGAAGACAACATATGCAGTACATGTAGCAATTTTTTTTTTCAAGGAAGTAGTCAGATTGCATGGATTACCTAGGAGTATTGTTTCAGATAGAGATACAAAGTTTGTTGGTTACTTTTGGAGGAAACTTTGGAAGAAGTTAAAGACAAATTTAAAGTTCAGTTCTACTTTTCACCCATAGATGGATGGAAAGATAGAGGTAGTAGATAGGGGTTTGCAAAATTTGTTGAGATGTTTGGTTGGGGAGAAGACCGAAAGTTGGGATTTAGTCCTTGCACAAGCAAAGTTTTCTTACAATAATTCAGTGAACAAGAGTACCAAAAAGAAACCTTTTGAGATTGTTACTGGAGTTCACCCTAGAGGTATATTAGAGTTGTGAGACATCAGTAAGGAAGATAAAAGGAGTGCATAAGTAGAGGAATTTGTAGAACATATGAATAAAGTCCACACTCAAGTAAAGCAACAATTTTATCACTTATATGCATGAATTTATCTATGGCAATGATAGAGTGATCATCACAAGAGTTACCTTGCTACACATTTGGGCTTGGGAACACATTGTTGTGATTCATCTGATTGTTCAAATGGATGATGTAGAGCTAGATGAACCCATGGTTTGGAGGTATAGAGGTGCCATTACCTTACAGAACACTAGGAATCTTGGGCTTCCATACTGGCATCGGGTCATTGATGATAAGACATTCTTTAGATGCCAACCTTGGCTATAGATTCCAACATGGTATGACGATGCACAACAACTTTTCTTCACTCGATAGACTCGGTATATGCAGGGTCAGGAGAATACTATTATTGAGAGATACCTACCAAATAGGGTGGCTTGATTGTTTAGAGAGCCACAAGATAGGCCAAATGATGCATACAAAGCTATCTTCACCAGATCAACTTGAGAGGTACCCACATGGGGACCTACAATTCCATCTCTTGAGGTGGTTGAGGGGTTTCACAAGTTGGTTGCACAATCATGGGCATATGAACAGGGATATGTGGATACTCGGATGAAACCTACATATGATGCATGGTTCACACCCCCTCACAGTTTGATAGACCCATCGGGTGCTCCTACATGAGGGAGATCTAGAGGGAGGGGAGTGGGCAGAGGTAGAGGTAGAGGCAGGGGATGAGATAGCCAAGATGGCCAGGATGGGAAGATTTTGGGGGCACCACCAATGGATCAACACCCTCCATACCAACCTTTGATTCAACAGTAGCCAGTGTAGTAGTAGTCACTACAACCACCACCATCGGATCCTTGGGATGTACAGATTTAGAAACTGCAACAGTAGATTCAAATTATTATAGGTGAGTGAGACCAGGAAAATTAGTAGATTTTGGCTATTACTAGTGAGAGGGACTAGGCATGATAGTAGGTTGTTACCATTACTATAGAGAGAGATAATGTAAGAAAATAGTTATAGGTTGTGACTATCGAGAGAGACCAAGAGATCGATCATCACTAGCAGATAAAGATAATGACACCTACTACATAGGGCAAGACTATATCTGCGAGGCTATACAAAGAGGCTATGACTGAGGTAGCCTATTAGAGGATGGATTATCATAGATATGTTTCAGAGGAACTTAGACATCCTAACTATTCATAAACGAATTATGCATGAGCTAGGGATGAGGATCAACTATAGAGACATGTCAGAGAGGGGAGTATCCATCAAGACTAGCTCAATTGTATAGACACTTTTTGATTTGTTTCCCGATTCTTTCATATATATATAAATTCATGGGTTCCTTTTTGATAGCCTCATGGATATTGTTTGTATGATCAATATACATACACTGATTCAGATATTGTACCATGACATTTATTTTTTTGATACATATATATATATAATACAGATATGGATTTGATATGATGCGATGTGTTCATTTTATTTCATGCTTATGATTGTATGGATTCATTTTGATATGACGTGACATGCTTATATTTTATCATGTATGGATGCACTTTATTTATGGTTATGCGATATGCAATGATAATATATATGATGATGTGATATGTAATGATATGGAATTGATGCAATGTTATATTCTTTTTCATTTTCATTTTAATGATATATTATGGGGTGGATGATATGATATGCAAATGTTATGGATGCATTTTATTTTTGTACATTTTATATGTAGTTTGATGATGATGAGATGTATGCATATGGATGGATAATGAAGATGTTCATGCTCGTCATATGCTAATAGAATGTATGTTTATGATATGTGATGCAATGATTTAAGATGTTTAGAATAAAAAATCTATTATTTGTCACAACTTAAATGATAATGAAGATGCAAGATGTATGCTTTATGATATGCTATGATTATGAGATGCATGTTGATGATTTCTGGATGCAGGATGAATGCATTGATGACATTTTTGTTGAATTTCATGATACCAAGTTAGCACAAAGAGAAGATAGAAGAAAAAAGATGAATGACCATTGATTTTGATGATTGCTTCAAAAGCTCCAACAAGTCCATGATCCACTAAGAGTTTATTAGAGATGGTGATGAGAAATGCATGATGATGATTTTCTCAAATATTGGGATTGGTATTTTCTATCATTCCTTATTGTTTGATATAACACATAGATATGATGCATCAAGGTATTGAGAACCAGGATGGCTTTGTATCTAGTGTAATGGACTTTGACTCTACAAATAGATAAGATAGTTCTTGTTCACATCTTGACATAAATAAACCTTATCAAAATGTAAGTTAGAACCTAAGAATATATTGGACCAAAGCATATGCAATAATCATCAACGTACTCCAAGCAACCTTCCTAAACACAACCAATCAAGTGTGCACCAAGATTATTTTACAAGAATACCCACAAGAACAATAAATGAAAGATAATGAGTGATGCCCCATTCCTTTCTCTCTAAATCATTTTGATATACATCATCGAGAGGTCCTTAGAATGGGTCATTAAGATAAATCAAAAGAAAAGATCAAAGAATAACAATCAGTGCTATATACACCTCTTGCCTATTTAATTTAGCTAAGTTGATTTCTAATATTGATGTCCATTATAGGAAGGGTACATCCTTGGACATGTTGACCAAAGGGATGCTTGATGTTAGGATGATGATGATATTTTTGATAAGTCATTGGTACAAACTTCACTAACGCATTTAACTTTGATGTAGACTTTAAATTTTGACTCTTAGGTTCTCACTTTACGACTTGCTATACTTGTCTTCTATTTGTTTTGCCAAAGGTTGAAGGTGATGATTGATTTATTATGGGTGAAGGTTTATTGCGGGTGAAAGCAAAATGAGATGGATGGTTTTGGATTTTTTTGAATATGTCAATGTTTTTGGTATTTTGAAAATGTTTTGAGGTTGTTTTTGGTCTTTTTGAAAGTTTATGTGAATGCCTATATTTTCAGATTATTTAAGGTTTTTTAGGGTTTTTTCAATGCTTTCCAGTGTTTAGGGTTTTTTTGATATTTGAATATTTTGGGAGTTTTGGAGATATTTGAATTTTTAGGTAGTTTCCAAAGTTTTGACCAAGAACCTATCCTAGGGGCCTCAGGGATTGATCAATGATTAGCCTTGCCTACTTTATACACACAGAGACCACGTAGTTTGAGAAAGGTATTTTTTTTGGATTTTCAATGTTTTGACCGTTTTAGGGATTTTTGATGATTTGACTTTTTTAGGGTTTTTGATGTGATTTGCATGTTTTGGATTTTTCCTTTACAACTTTTTGAATGTTTTTAGATTTTAGTTGTACAGGATTTTGATGTTTTTGGATTTTCTAAAGAACTTTTTACAAATGTTTTTGGGATTTTTGAGAGATTTCCAATAACCTTAAGATATACAAGAACCCGATTTAATCCATAACGAATTGCCCCCAGTGTGATATGATAGACTAACTTGACCTTTGGAATATTCCAAGCGGTACTAAGGGGATTGCAATACTTCACAACATTAAGTTATGATAAGGACACATATGGGTGATGGAATGAATAGGTTGAATGAGGTAATGGATGAAGGGTGAGAATGATAAGATAAAAAGCTAAAGAATAGATGGAGGTGCTTTATTTATGTGAGGCACCTCTTTGCCAGGTTTTCACCAAGGTACTTGCCTAAAGCGCCACCGAAGTGGTTTTCAATAGAGGACGATTTTTTTCTTTACTTTTTTTCAATCATTTTCCTCATTTTTTTGGATTTTTCTCATTTTTTTGTATTTCATATTTATACCTTTTTAAGACTAGGCATAAAAAATTTTGAGATGAAATTTGTTAGTTGGCTCCTACAAGGGTTCACCTTCAGGCATTAATAATTGATATGCCCCTAATTCATAGGTTTTTTTTAGTTGGTTTTGATATACTTGTAAGTGATTGAGAGCATCAAGACGATGCTCATCTAGGAATTCTAACTCATTCATTTGAGAGACTCTGTATTCTTCCTCGGTGATACTTGTAGTAATGGGAGTTCAACCTCAATAGGAAAAATCACTTCTGATTTGTAGACCAAGGAGAAAGGGATTGCACCTATGGGTGTGTAGATAATGGTTCGATAGGCCTAGAGAGCGGGACTTAATTGTAGATGCCAGTCATGGCCAACTTCATTGATTGTTTTCTTCAAGATTTTAAGGATGGTCTTGTTTGTAGCCTCAACTTGGCCATTATCCTAGGGATAATACGGGGTAGAGAATCGGTGTTGGATGTTGAATCTTTGACATAGCTCTTTCACATCCTGATTTTTGAAGGGTTTTTCATTATCGATGATAAGGGTTTGCGAAACACCATAACAGTAGATTAGGTAATTCAAGATAAGCTTGGCAATTTTCTTCCCTGTTATGTAGGTCATCAGGTGGATTCAACCCACTTAGTAAAGTACTTAGTGGCTGTTATGATAAACTTGTGGCCATTGGATGAGGTTGGAGTAATTTTTCCTATGAGGTCAAGTCCCCATTGTGAAAAAGGATAGGGTGTAATCAGTGGTTCCAATTCATGAGCCAGACCATGAATCAGATCTCCATGTTTTTGACACTAGACACATTTTTGTACATAATAATGAGCTTCTCTTTCCATGGTTGGCCAATAGTCCCCATCCTCAACAGTTTCCTGGATAAAGTCATACCACTTGAATGGGAACCACATATGCCATTTTGTACTTTTTTTAAGTGCTTCCTCTTGGTTAAGACATCATAGTAATGTTCCTTCAATGCTTCAGCAGTAAAGGGTATCACCTATGATAACAAATTGGGTTGCCTTATTGACAAAGGTATTTTTAAAGTTGTAAGTGATATCAGATGTGAGATTTCCTTTGCTAAGGTAGATAAATATTTCATGATACCATGGGGATCCAAGACCAACAATGACACACATGAATTTAGAACCAGGGATTTCAAAATTTGGTATGAGAAGTTGTTCTACCAAGAATTCACATTGAAGGATGTTTGGCATGTCTAATAATGACCCGATTGTTGTCATAACTTTTGTTGCTCGGTTGTTCATATGAGTAATCTACTTAAAATTTATTTCTATGAAAATGTCCTTGATATTTTATACCATCTTCTTGTAAGGAGTAAGCTTGTCATCCTTGGTTTGATAGTCATCATTGACTTGATTGATAACCAACTGTGAGTCCTCGTAGATTTTCATCTCTTGTAGTTGCCACTAAAACACTATCCTTAGACCTATGATTAGGGCTTCGTACTCAACAATGTTTTTAGTACATGGGAATGATAGCTTGTATAAATTTAGAATGAAATCACCTTGAGGAGTGATGAAAATAATACCCACTCCTAATCCATGTTGGGTGAATGATCCATTAAAGTACATCTTCCACTAATCTTTGAGATTGACAAGGAACATTGTTTTGTGAGGGAACTCAGATATCAAAGGGTTCTTTGCATAGATAGGTGCATCTTCTAGTTGGTTTGTGATCACTTGTTCTTTGATTTCCTTATGCTCCACATACTCTATGTCAAATTCAGTTAAGATCGTAACCCATTTTCCATTCACGCAGTGATAGTTGCTTTAGATAATAGGTATTTCAATGGGTCAATCTTTGCAATAAGTTTTATTTGATGTGACAACATGTAGTGTCTAAATTTTTGTGAAGAAAAAACTACTATTAGGAATGCTTTTTCAATGGGTGAATAGTTAATTTCATAGCCCACTAATGTCCTACTAATGTAATAGATAGCTCTTTCCTTTCCATTTTCATCAAGTTGTGCTAGAAGAGCTCCTATTTCTACTAATGTTCTTGAGATATATAAGATCAATGGTCTATTTGGTATTGGCAGGATTAACACTGGCGGTGTCAATAAGTAGTCCTTGATCTAGTAGAAAGCTTAATCACATTTTTCATCCCATTTATAAGTTATTCCTTTGTGGAGAAGATGCGAAAAGGGGTGGATTTTATCTAACAATTGTGCTATGAACCTTTTGATAGACTGCAATCTTCCTTGTAATCCTCTCATCTGCTTTAGTGTTTGAGGTGGTTCCATGTTGAGGATGGCTTTTACCTTTGTTGGATCAATTTGTATCCCTCTTTGTGAGATGATAAAGCCAAGTAGTTTCCTTGATGTAACCCGAAAGACACACTTTTTTGGATTCAGTCCTACCTTGTATTATTCAAGCTTGTCAAATATGGGTCCTAAGACTTGTATGTGTTCACTTCTTTTCTTAGAGTTTTCAAAAATATCATCCACATAATCTTCGACTATTTTTTGGATCATGTATTGAAAGATGAGGGTCATTTCTCTTTGATAGGTTTCTCCTGCATTCTTTAACCCAAATGACATCATGTTCCAGCAATAGGTTCCCCATAGATAAGTGAATGCAGTTTTATGTTGATCCTTCTTGGCGATCATGATCTGATTATAGTCTAAAAAACAATCCATTAGTAATAGAATTTCATGCCCATCTATTAAGTTCACAATGAGGTCAATGTTAGGAAGAGGGAAATCATCCTTCAGGAATTCCTTGTTTAAGTCTCTAAAATTTGTGCATATTCTAATGCCGCTAGTGGGTTTTGAGACTGTTACTAGGTTTGAAACCCACTCAAGATAATCTATCGATCGGATGAGTCCAACTTCAAGAAGATTTTTTAACTCCAGTTTCACCAATAGTGCTATCTAAGGGTGCATCTTTCTTAACTTTTGCTTGACTACTTTGGCTTCAGGATAGACTACTAAGTGATGTATAACTACTTTTGGATCAATCTTCGACATATCAGTGTATGACTAGGAAAAGTTATTTTTTCACTCTTTCAAGAATGTTGCGAGGTTTTTTGTTCTTCATCCAACAAGGATTCAACATAGAAAGTGATCTTGGTTGCTTCTTCTATTCCCACATTAACTGGAGCGAGCTTTTCTACTAGCACTGCTAAATTTTCAGGATGTATTGCACTAAGGGGGAGATTTAATCCCTCATTCTTGGGCACCTTAAAGAGGTTTTCACCTTTAGATACATCCTTTCTTTTTACTATTTTAGGATTAGAGAGTGCCACAATGTGGTTTTCACTCAAATATCTGCATGTTAGCTGTATTTAATCAATTTTGTGTCTGAAGGATTTAATCATCTCCCCATTGTATGCCCCTATGTCTAGCTCTATGTCAAAACCTGCTTTATGATCTTCCCATGATAGGTTGTCATGGAGTCCCATGAATTTTGAGATATCCTCATTGTTTTCAAATAAATCCAGAATCAATGGTCCTTGTTGGTCCATGTCAATGTGTTGTTGATATACTAGGTGTATTTTAGTTAGGTGATTGCTTGGAGCAAAGGATGGAATGGATATCATGAGGAGGGATTTATGCTCAAACAGGTCAGTAACATCAAGGGGGAAGTCATCTAAGGTTGTATCACACGATGTAGGTAACCAATAGGAAGGCTCATCTCATTTAATGGAAGTACCTTTGCCAATAAGGGTGTCCTTGCTAGTAGTACAACCTAGGCCAAGATTCTTTAATCATTTCTTGGGAACGACAGGTTCTAGAAAGCCATTTTCATTCTATCCTAGCTTCTCATTCTTGTTATAACCCCATCATTTCATTAGATGCAAGCCTTTATTGTTATCTTCCATTGGAAGAATAGGAACATGTTGTTCATCCTGATCAAGGAGTTTAGAGACATCCTCCTCATTGATATCTTGTTGATTTAGATGCCCCCACTTGGTGAAGTTAGTAGCTACCATCTTGATTGTTTTGAGCTCTTTGGTACTAGATGTAGGTTTTGTGAACATAAAATTCCCAAGCTCCCTTCGGGTCATTTTATTTTTCTTAAGTATTGACGATGCCCTCCTATTAAAAAGAAATATTGGGCTCCTTTCACAAGGCTATATGCGAATGCTACCACTTGTCAGTCGAGTGCTCCTGACAAGGTTTCCTTCTCTTTATTTTCAAAGGTTGTCGCCATGCTTCCACATGTTAGTTCTTTGCACTCTTCATTGCTTCCTTCTATTTCTCCTCTTTCGGGCCCCGACCACAGGCCACATAGCATCGATCCATGCACATTTCTTAGCGGTCGCCACCTTTAGCATAGTATGCTTGGGAGACCTCCACGTGTCTTCATAGTGCATTTTTTTCAATGTATAGGGGGAAGGTTGAACGTCAACCCCGATCGCTTGCCACTTAGATCTTGTAAAGTTTTCATCACGAAGGAGGACGAAGCAAGTGACAACCTCACAACAACTGCCACATTTTGTAACTGATGTCATGATTGGATAACACATGTCAACACTCTAGTCTGCTAGGGCCACCGCCATCATTCACAAGGGATGCATCCGACTCTAAGGCGTCCTCATTCATGGCTCAAATATTTTCCGTTGCAATGACCAGGGGAAATCATTTCTAATACATCATTTCTCATGATCGGAGGATCTTTTTTGTTACTGGCTCACTAGGCTATGTTTCTATTATAAATAGTACTTTTTCTTTCAAAGAAAGAGCTCAGATTTTGACAGAAAACTTGGTAAAATAACCAGGCCTTTACCACTTTTAGATCATTGTAAAGACTTACACATTGTGCCATTGTTCGGCCTTTCTATTTTCTTAAGGATTTTTGACAAATTTTTACTATTCCATCATGGTACTGAATGTTTCATTTGTAGAACTATAAATTTAATGCAAGTTTGTTGGTTTAGATCATGTCTTTGACTTCTCTTTTCAGTAAATGTGTATGAATATTATTTTATGTCATTGGGTGAATCATTTAGACTTATATCTTTATTTTCTATCATCATGGAACATAAAAGATTGTTGAACGGGCCCTTAGATTACATCTACAAGATAGATCTATCGTGCCTTCCATCTAGATCTTGGCGCATCACCCTAGTTAGATCATTTTATTTTATATTTTCTTCCCTTTCCCATTCAAAACCCTAGTTATAGAAGAAGCAGGCTTCTTTAAATTCTAGAGGTTACTCAGTTTAGCACAATAGGTCCCCCCTTTAACTGAGTTTCCCACAAAGGGTTGTTACCTTGTCATTTTTTGGCATCAACAATTTTTTCTTTTTCCTGGCACGCCTGGTGGGACTACTTAAATATACCAAATTAAAAGGGTGTATAAGTCATCGGCTTGTTACTAAGTCATGAACCACAAATAATCTCAGCTTTTTAGTGCATCCACTATTAATAACACATACCCAAGCTTTCCCAACAAAAATTTCATTTCCCATCCATGATGTTGATCGTGAACCAAAATTATGTGGCTTGGGACGTCGGAGGTCCCCTTGTAGCCCTAGTCGCACCTTCTATTTGGGCCCCTATCCCAGTCTCTGCTCTCAAATCTATTCCAAATTTTACCGAAGATGGCTCAAGAACACCATCCAAACATCTGCAAGATGTTGTAGATGTGTGTTCGGTGCATAGAGTTATAGATCAGAACATAGCGCTGAGATTACTTGCGGCTTCTTTGCAATGAAGAGCACTAGATTGGTATCACACTCTATCGACTAATACTATCGGTACCTGGGATCAGCTCGAGGATCCTTTTTATGAAATATTCTCTAATGACGGAGATAGATCTTCGCTATATTGCCAGCTATCAACAATAAAGTGGGGCCCATCTGAATCCATGACCAATTTCAACACACAGTTCCATACAACTTGAAAAAGAATCCAGAATGCCATTTGACCACTGGCTGAGTTAGCATTTATGTTCTACTTAAATTCCATCAACGCTGAAATCTCCATGATGATCCAGTCACTTGGCGGAACCACATTACCAAATGCATACAACATAGCAGTTAAGGCAGAGAACAACATAATCGATGTCGGGAAGTTGCCACCTCGTCCCATTATGCTGATATTTCCTGAAATATCAACTTCTACTCAAGAGATGCCATCTACTAACACACCCTCGCTTCCCCCATCTATGTACACATATCCGAGTGAACCACAAAATATTGCTTCTACATCTGGTGCTTCGAAGGATGAGATGAGAAACATAAGGGAGATGTTACAAAACTTAAGAAATGAAGTAACCACTCTCAAGCGAAACCAAGTTGATCCTCTCAAACCACCCTACCAAAGTTATCAAGGTGGTAGACCCGCCTACCAATAGAACCAATATCAAGGAGCCGCACACACAAATCTGCCAAATCAGAGAAATAACCAAATAGTACTAGTACCGACTCCGTTGGGGGCTGCTCAAACTAGTAAAAGTAGAGAGCTAAATGTAGTGCAGAACAATCTTGCTGAAGATTTCAATCCCTACTGCTATCCCTGCGGAAATGTGCATATGCCTCAAAATTTTCAATGTGGAAATTTGTAGCAAAATGTTATGGAGCAGCACAACCAAGGCGTGGCGAAAAATTTAGTAGGATACATGTGTGCCTCTCCCCAAATGGAGAATGCAGTTCTCACCGCATAGATGTAGGGAATGTCCCTAGAGCAAGAAAATGGCATAGCTCCTAACCATGCCCTCCTCTCATGGATGGAAGGGGAGGAAGCAGTGTTCACTTATGAAGCATCCACATCTGTGACCCCACAAGTATATTCTGACTACAACACTTGATCGAAGAGGAGATTCATAGGAGAATCGGTCACTCCGCAACCTAGAAACGTGTTGGACCAACTCCCTGGCCCTTCCACAATTTCTCCACAGCCACAACTACACAAGGAGATTGTCATCACCAAGTCCAAGGAAAAAAATCCTCCAAATCCACCACCCCTCAATGTGGTGGAACAATTAAAGAAATGTTCTGCTAATATATCCTTTTGGGATATCTTAGCCATTCCAGAGAAAAATTCATTACTAGAGAAGGCCCTAAAGAAAGATATGGTTGTCCAGTCAATACAAAAAGCTTCCGAAAATACTACTAAATCATCGCCTCCAGTCAATGTTCTTGCGAATACTACAAAGGAGGCTTCATCCAAAGCCAAAGAGGAGAAACCGAAACCTAAACCCTTTTTATTGACTGTCATTGTGGGGAAGAAACTACTGCACAACTCCATGATCAACTCTAGTGCCAACACCATAGTTATGCCCAAGCAGATAGGCGAAGTCTTAGGGATTAGCTATGAGCCCTTAAAGAGATAAATTATGCAGCTAGATGGCAACAAGGATGAGAATTTAGGCCTCATTAAAGACCTCCCCTTAACTTTTTTTCTTGTCCTAGCATCACAGTGTTGCAAGAAACCATGATCATTGACATCCCTCCCATGTTCAGCCTCTGCCTATCCCCATAATTCACCTCAAAGATAGGTAGATACCTTTCTTTGGATTGGTCCCACCTAATTCTCATAACTAAGCATGGGGCTAAAATGAAGATAATATCAGAATCTACATGCAGAACATGTAGTTGATGAAGCCATGATCAACTTCGAAGACACTCATACTTCTATCACCAAAGAAGAAGCTAGTGGTAGTAGGCTACTCGGAGACAAACAAATAATCGAAGACAAAGTTGAATGAGAAGAAGTCTTCTTGAACAAGTATGTAGGAACCAATCCTTTTGGAAATTATCATGCTACTAGTTTGGGTACCTAAGTTATCTATGATGAGGATCAAGAGTTCCCGAGGCTATTGAAGGACTCCGCAACCGAACAAGCCTCAAAGCTATGGACATTGCACTTCAACGGTGTGAGATGCAAGGTTGGTGCTGGTGCTGAGATACACCTAACATCTCCATCCAATGAGAAGAACTTTAGATCTTTTTGCTTCTAATTTCATTGCTCAAACAATGAAGCTGAATATGAGGGTCTTGTGCAAGGACTAAGCCTTGCAAAATGCATGGGTATCAAATAATTAGTAGTGTCCAAAGATTCTAAACTCGTAATCAATCAAGTCAGAAACATATCCACTGAAAAAAATATTTGTAT
>CM021109.1:420671439-420733531 GCA_007115665.2 Sequoiadendron giganteum
GAAAATCATGCTGAAGGGATGTTATCACTAATGTAATTATTAATTCTTTTCTTTTCAAAAGATGCAAGTAGTTCATTTCGCATGCACAGAGGAGCTAGCAGTACATGCTGAATTAAATGCAGAAAGACAACCGTTGTCTACTGGTTGAAGGAAGGAAATCAAAGAAAAAGCTAAGTGTTGTATGCAAAAAACTAGATAGAGCATAAAAATTCTTGAGAATGCGAAAGGACTTGGAAGAACATAATTGTTAAGGGAACAAGGTTTGGCACATCTAGCAACAAAGGAGCTGAATGGAGAGGTAATTGTGGAGAATTCACTACCACGATGTGGATTAAACCTGAAATGGAAGGTTGTCTAGTTTTGAGTTCAGAGCCTTGCATTGTGTTTTGGGTTCCATTCATACTGCTTCTATGTGCTTTCTGGGTGGAAGGTTTGTAAAGGATGGTGACTGCTCAAAATTCTCAAATAGAGATTCAAGAAGGAGGGGCCTAAATTTTATTTAATATCATACACACAACACCAACTGCCTATATCTTTGAGGATGTCTCTTATGCTTTGCCTAGAATACTAGAAAAGCAAACATGGGTGAATACACGAGTTGTAGGAAAGAAGATCCCTCGTAAAGATCAGAAATGAATTAAAGAAGAATGGGATAATATTCATGACACAATCCTTGCAAGGAACCCTAAGACACTTAGGGAGGTGGCCTGTGAAAGAATGAAAAGGAATAGCGACCCAGATTCCTTGGCGCAATTTTTTTGGTTAAGTGGGCTTCCATAATATGTGGTCTCGTATGTACACTACTGCCCTAAATTGGTCGACGAGGCCATCAAACACTTCAACCTGAATACCAACACCATTGAGGGTTGGGAGGTGAGCGTGGTTATCTGCAAGGAAGCTATCTGGAATATGCTCTGTATCTCAGAGCGAAGCTCCAAAGTGCCTCAAATGGAGTCATTCACTCCAGCAAAAGGGGAGACCTATTGGAGGACTAGAGACCTTGCATTGAACTTTTATAATGTGGAGACACAAAGACCCAAAGAAGCTCAAAGAAAACCAATGCAGATCCTAGCAACACATAAAAGCTTCAAAGATGATATAAAGGATGCCTTCTCAATGATGGAATTTGTTTGCAGCTTGGAAACTGATAGAGAGGTCCAAGAGTTTCAACTAGGTTTGCGTTTTTAATTATGCAAGCAACATTCTCTTTTTCGGCATGATTTCACTGAATTTATCGTGTACGAGATGCTCAGCTAGATAGAAGAATACCAATTTCAATGGAGGTTCAGGCTTCCGTCTTTTCTTGCTCACATTTTTTTGCATCAACATCCTAACTTCTTCCAAAAGCATCTAGGGCTCTCCATTTTTTATGAAAACTAGAGGAAGTATCCAGTTTCCACGTGGACTCCACTCCTCTCTACAACATTTGATTATTACACATTTTTGGATTATTTCATAAATCTGATTTTGCAAGATTTAAGGGGACATAGCACTATCTTACAATTCAAATCAGACCAAATTGAGTTCATGTAGAGCTTCACTCCAAAGTGTGACTGGTTTCTAGGAGAAGACTTCACATTTGTCTGATTATGCGGCTTCATCGGAGAGCCCTTTTAGCTTCTGGAATGTCTTACAGACCGGATACTAACACTTGAAGTATTCCACCAAGTATCAATTATCGACGTCATCTTTTGTAGCAAAAAAGAAAAGAAGAAGGGATTTTTTCAGTTGCCTGATGAGCTTCAAGACCGTAACCATGGCCAAGAGCAATGATCACGACTCACTAGAAGAAAAGATGGCTCATCTAGGGTTGGTATGGATTTGAGAAAAGTGGAATTACAACCCCAATGATGACTTGTCAAATGATTATGTCAAAGTAACACACAACCCCCATCCTTAATAGGAGAAGCATTTGAACCCAATTCAAATGCGGATGAATTTATAGTTGACCTAGCTTATATCCCTACCGAAGGTGGTTGACCTCCCTAGCTCAAATTCTACTACCGAACTAGGAAGTATGATAAGACAAGGCAGATGGGGACTACTCTCTGTAATAATCTGATTAAAAATTACAACTGGAAGGAAGAGAAGGTTAATTATTTTTGGATATATCGTCATGAGACCTAGCACACTAAGGCCCTTTATGATAGCGAGGAGATAGATGACAAGTTAGAAAAATTGTGGAAAAAAGAGCATCCATATTCCAATGAGAGTGATGATAAAGACTCCAATTCGAAGGAGGCTGAAGCACAATCAGATGAAGGAGCATAATCATACATAGAAACACAGAACACTTCAGCGCAAAAAAAAGGAAAAGTCATGAAGCAACCTAGAAAGGTTTCCTCTAATGTACGAGTTAACATATCGTGTGTGAGGTCTTCACTAACTTGCACTTGGACTACAAGGAGGACCAAGGCAACCCAAACACAAAAATCTAAAACCATAGCGGTAGACAACTCACCACCAGCAAAGCGACAGCGAACTGAGGCATCTTCTGGAGAGTGTTCATAGGACCCTAAGGCAAGCAAAGAGCCAACAATAGGCCAAGGATCACAATCATCCACACCATAGGTATCTTTTTATCCCTCTTCTCTTGTTTCAAAAACCTTAGTTTCCCTGGTTGTTTCTGCAAAACCTCTTAATTCAAGCGCCGACCAATGCATTTCGGCCTCTACTGCAATGGTCGTGGGGGGTTTCACAGAGTTCTCTCATGTGACCCCATTTTACCTTATTCCTTCATGGACCCTTACACCATTTGACTTGGCCCATTCCATGTCCCAAAGCATCTCACACTCTACCTCTGTCACCTTCATTGATACATCTCTTGCCAACGCAAAGTCAAAATCGGTCCAGTCTTCTCAGCAGATGGAAACCACCATGACTCTATTTCCTTCGAGTCCTCCTACTAGTTCATAGTTCAGGTATTGGAATATCCCTCCTTTCTCGCCTTAAACAATTAGTGTTCAAAAGAAGAAGTCTCTCAGGACCACTACCCTTTCATTCCCTTTCGCCCTTCCCCTCCAGTGCACCTTTCATGGGCAGACTCATCAGGTCACCCTAAAAATTCTTATTAGAAAGTGATAAAACTAAGAAAACATGAGCAATCAGAGCCCAAAAGCAAAGAGCTAAAGATGCTATGAGGCCGACAGAGCCAAAAGTATAGACTATTTTTAATGAGGCTCAACAGTCACTACATTTTGCGACTATATACCCGATTGTCATCAAACCACAAGGAGAAATGCAACCAAATGACTACAAGATGTACATCATGGGGCTCAATTTAAGCATAGCTCGACCTCAAGACAAGGTGAAGCTCATGGAGGAAACGCAATGGGTGGTGACCATCGACTTTCTTAAGTTTGGTCACCAACTAAAGAAAAGGGAAGAAGAGGTGAAAAGCGTAAAGGATAGATTCAAGGTCTTGCTTGCCAAGGAAAAACCTAGGGATGTTGAATTTAAGTGCTTATCCCAACAAAAGGAGGTGGAGCAAGCAAAGCTTTAAGAGGAAATTGTGAATTTTCAATCCCTTCATCCTAACTTGGTCGCTAAGCTGTAGCAGAAGAATTAGAAATATCAAGACCAGTTGGCAAGGTTGTGGCAAGGTTGGGGCAAGAAGTGTGAAAAAAGGTTGAGGAGTTTCATCACCAGGATGCTCAACTAGAGCAGAAAATGCAGTAGAAAGATGCAAATTTTGAAATCTCTCGGGCCCAATTAGAGAATGAGATTGCAAAAGTAAAGTCTTCCTTAGAGGAGGAAGCAACAAACAAGGAACGATTCAAGGCTAGCTAGGTCATAGAATCATGGATCCTGTAGGGAAAACTTACCGTGGAAAACCAAAAGGTTGTGGAGCTCGCACATGATATGAAACAAAGGGATGCAAAGATTCTCCTATTAAAGAACTTTTCCTTACCTCCTGTCGATAAATTGGAGCTTCTTCAGATAGCCCAACAATTATATGTTTCATACTGGGAAAGAGTGAAGGCCTTCTACCTAACTCTATAGCCAATGCTCCAATTTATGGTGGAGGCAACAAGTTTGGGCAGAGGGGTGTGTGAAGCAATCGAGCAATTCCCTCAGTCTATCACAGAGAGATTTTTGGAGGCCAGAAGATTATTAGACAAGCTATATATGGTCTTGTAGACACATAAGAGTGACCTAGGCCTGCAAGCACTATTTTACCACTTTTCGTCTTAGCATAATTATGACAGTTTAATTATGTTTCTAACTCACTTTCGACTATTAATTAAATAATTCATAATTATTTAATTAATTCACATCTTTTTATTCTCCATGATTATTTATTTAATGTGTCACTAATTATCTAAAGTCTTCTCATAATTAAATAAAGTTGATCAATTTATTTAATTAATCTTTATCATTTATGTCCTCTTGATTATTAAATAAATATATTTTTATTTATTTATTTAATGTCACTAATCCCCAAATCCTCTTTTAATTAAATAGATTTATTAATTTATTTAATTAATCAATCAACTCTTCTAAATTAAATAATTATTTCTAATTATTTAATTGCCTTATTTGACATTTCCCTCATTTTAAATAAAACAATTTATTTAAAAATGGCTTCAAATGGTTAACTGCTTCTTCTTTTAGTAAATAATCTTAAATCAATTATTTACTATCTCACTAAATCCATATTTTGAATTAATTTTTATTCAAAATGGAAATACTCTTCTACAAATTAAGTAATTGCTAAAATTACTGATTTTCTAAATCTCATCTTCTTATCTTTTGATTTTTACTAATTTTCATCTCACTGTCACGTTTTTTCTCCATCCTTTATTTAATTTCTTAAATTAAATCTTGCCCACTCATTTGGAAATCTTAACCTAACCCTAATTCAGAGTTACCATTTTTGAATCTTGACCATTGATTCTAGTGCATTTCCCAATCTCTCATCTCGTCTATTCATCCAAAATTGCATTTTCTATAAAATGTCAATTTTGTTCTCATTTCGACATCTTGGAATTTGACCTCTTGATCTCTTGAATTTTATTTTCTTAATTTTAAATCCCTTGCATTGTCATTTAATTACTTTCACTTATAATTTAATTTCTATTGCATAGTTTATATTAAATCCTTCAAAACTTTGCTTAGGGCTAGGCCATATAGTAGAGTTTGCTCATCACAATCTGAGGGCGCACTCATCATCACAACAAGATAGAAGGTGCAATGGAAGTCAGCCATGGAGGAGGAAGGACTGGGAGAGCTTGTTTCATGTTTCCTTTCTTTGTTTTCCTATGCATTCTATTGTCATTGTGGGTTTTGATATAATATACATGCAAATGTTACTAATCTAATCTTGATCTATGCAGAAAATCCTCAATCACATTGGTGAACTCGACATTTTCTTTTAACACGTTTTACAGGTTATCGTACAGTTTTGTAGGTACAAGTATACGAAATGATGCAATTGACATCTTGTGTGATGCAAACACTCCATTGTGTCGCATCTTCTTGTGCGAGCGATGCAATAGCTCCGTCATGACACATTTGACGGCCTGAGCGACGCAACTAACCTCTTGAGACACATTTGACAGAAGTCTAACCACAAACACCATATCAATCCACATCTGCCAGCTACAACGATGCATCTATAGCATCGTGCTACATTTTCTCTGTTACGACGCAATTGACTAGTAATACCTTTTTTTGTTTTCTCTTTTTTTTAGTGTCCTTTTGTTTTCTGCTTCTAGATTAGAGGTTTTTTTTAGGATACTAATCTTTCTGTGATAGTGTGTGTCAAGCTAGAGTCTAAATACATTTTATTGATTGTTTACTTAATTTAATTTCGCAATTTGCATTTCACTCATTCGCTAAAATGAAAAAACACGCAATTGCATGAAATTAAAAGTAACAATCATTTCTCTTTTTTCATGAGTTTAGAATTAATTGTTAGTTAGCTCACACTACAAACAGTTAAAATGAACCCCATGCTTGACAAACACTACAAATAGTTAAAATGAACCATTTTTTTTTGTTTTGTGATTTGGTTAGTCATCACAACAAAACATTTCAATTTGGGGTTAAAAAGAACATCATGCGAGTGTGAGTTAAGATATTCATATGCTCTCTCTTTGTTTTTAAACAAATATTGATTGAACTATGAATATTTTGGCTCGCTTTTGTTAGCCTTAGAAATTGGGTCTGCTTTGGTGGGAAAAAGTACTCACCCCAAACCGACTCAAAATGGTAACGCGCTAAAGCCAAGCGACGCCCAACAGGTATATTGATTTTAATGTTAAGGAAAGCTTAGCATTGTAGAACTTACTGTGGACCAGCAATTGACTCTCCAGTACCCTTGTTGTGTGTCAAAACCTGTAGAGCGTAACCTCTGTAGACTGGGATGATAATGCCTCTCGCATGGCTTTCTGAATGGGTGCTCGAAATAAAACCTTTGTTTTAGTAACCACAAACCTTCTATTCTTTGGTGCAGCAATGACCGTTGCCAAGGCACCCACACCTGCGCAGTTCTTAGTAGAGATGATCAATCTGCCATGGGAGTTTCATGGAGGTTGGAAGCTTGGTTTCCTTGAGAAGTGAGTGCACTATAAGGGGGAGCTCGTGGGGCCAAGCTTTTGAATTCATCTGCTAAGGATATGCAGTTGGAGTAAAATCCACGTGGGATCCATAAGAATACTATCCTTGTAGCCATAAAAATTTTGTAAATATCTTCTATGTGGTTGTTTTTCATTTTTTTCAACACCATGTGTTTGCCAACTGTTTTTAGAAAACTTCAACAAAAGAACATCAAACTTGCCAAAATCTGAAACAAACTGGTCAAACTACTGAAATTTTGTTCCAAATTTGCTTCCTACGACGCAATCACCTAGTCAAACAGCAATTGATTTATTCTGAGCCGCAATTGCTCTATTGAGCTGCATTCACAACTGCTAAAACCACAATCATCTTATCAAATTGCATTTGCTTGCTCATACACTGCAATCGCCTTTCCAAACCGCATTTTCTTGCTCACACACCACAATCACCATTTCGAGCCGCATTTGATAGTTAAAACACCACCATCACATAACTGAGATGCATCTTCCCTATCATAATGCATTTGCTGCAACACATTTTCCAGTGTTCAAAATTTTCTTTTCACTGCCAAAACTGAGATCCAAACTTGTCTTTTTTGGAGTTCCATCAAGTCTTTCTCTACTATTTTTTTCAAACCAAAAATTGAATTTCTCAACTTCCCTCATCATTTCATTCTTAAACCCACCATAGGTTTCCATTTTCATTTTCATTAGTTGCATTGTTAAACTTTACCATCCCCTTAGACACTCATTTTTCAGATTTTAGGAGTAGATTCCTTACCATCCATTGTCAAACCTTTACATTCAAAAGTAGGTTATCATTGGACTAAATCACCCTTTATCGTTTAGTCAATATCTTTGGTGAATTATTTCCCACTCAATAGTCTAGTGTGGAAATTTCACTTTGTCCTCCTTTATTCCTTTTACAATCCATTGATATTCCAAACCTTAAGCATTGCCAAAACTTTGTATGGTCAAGTATACATCTTAGATTTACCAATAGTGAGTGCCTCTTAGGATCCTTTTATTTTGCATACCATTAGTCTCCTCACTTTAGTTTCATATCATTTGCATTCACAAACCTTTAGTCTCCTTTTTGTCTCATTTTCATTTCATAACATTCCTACATTCCAAAGAAAGCTAGAAACATAGTGTCATTCTCCCTCATCATCCCAAAGTTGAGCAAATTTTTTTATGGTTAAAACTAGATTACAGAGAAAGAAAAGACTCAAGGATTCTTTTGGCCAAGACACCAACTTTCTCGGTTTCACCAATGACATGAATTCATTCCCTAATGACATGAACACTCTTTCTAATGATAGGGGAAATTCTATTATCAATCCTTTTAGTGAGATGTCCATTCCACGCTCTTCACACAATCCTTTTGAACAATTTGTCCGTAGAGACCAAAATGGGGAAGTCATTGAAGAAGACATACAAGCTGCTACCCAAAACCCTAAAGTGGCCTCTTTTGTGGAAGAACTCATTTTAAACGATTCAGCCAGATATCTAGCCATGCTCCTTGACCAAGGGGCTAGGTTACCAAAAGGATTTGACCTCAACACTGTTAGAGCAACATATCTTGATCCCCAATCACACAATACTTCCATGGGAGCCACATCACAAAATGTCATTAACACCATTAATGCTACCTCCCTTGGTCATACTACCACCACAACCAATGCATCCACCACAATCAACACAACATCTCTTGGGGGATCATCTACCCAAACCAAGACCACATCACAATCCATCCCCCAACAAACATCCATTATTCCTTCACAAACATTTGGATCAATAATGGGTTCAACCACCTCAAACCTCTTTGGAACTTCATCTAGTTCCATGGGTACATCAACAAACCTATTATTAGGTTCCTCAAATGCTATGGCAACCAACTCATCAAACCCTTTTGGGAGGAATAAACGAAGAGTTTTCATTGAAAGAAACCAACCTAATGTCCCAAATTCTTCACAAGTTAATACCAAAATTCCTTTGAGGAAAAACACCCACATTCCTCAAGGCCATAATTACCTATTTGGGCAAGGCAACCAAGGCACCCAATTTTCCACTCAATTTGGGCATCAACATGCTCAAAACCAACAAGGCGCCCAAATTCAATCCAACATGGCGGGATCCCACATCCCAACTTATGCATCTCAAGTCCATACATAGTAGCACATCCCTCATCAAATCACTCATTTCCAACAATCAAATCATAACACTCATTTTGATGACCAACAACACATCTCATTACAACAGGTGGGAAACCAATCCATACCTATCACCAACATGTGGGATGCTACCAACAACCCAATTTTGGAGGCACTCACACTCCAAATTTTTTCTCTTCAAACACAAGTGGTGACCTTGCAACAATAAAAAAAAAATTCTTATATGTCACATGACTTATGTCCATATCCATTTGACACAACCTTGTATATGCCACTCTTTCCTCATGGATATGTGGTACCACATTTTCCCAAATACAAAGGCAAAACAAACCCCATTGAAAACATAAGAGAATTCACCCCCAGTTGCATGGACATTGCATATGAACAAACCTATCTCATGAGACTCTTCTCTAGAAGTCTCGCAAACCATGCACTGGAGTGGTTCTCATTATTGCCTAAAGGAATCAAAACTTGGGATGCATTGGTAAACAAGTTTGT
Organism: Sequoiadendron giganteum; assembly: GCA_007115665.2. Lineage (NCBI taxonomy): Eukaryota > Viridiplantae > Streptophyta > Pinopsida > Cupressales > Cupressaceae > Sequoiadendron > Sequoiadendron giganteum. The sequence goes on from CM021109.1 coordinate 420,680,672, forward strand.
TGAAAACTATGCCTATAACATTGACATGGATATTGACATTGCCTCCTTATGCCGGTTTACCCAAGAGGAGGTAGGAGAGAATTTTATCCCATTCTTTCAAAGATGGAGAACCTTAGTGAGCAGATGTCTGGTAGAAATACCTGAAAAGGAGAAAGTCGCCATGTTTGTACAAACTCTCCTAGGACCACTTAGATATGGCTTACAAGTCCATTGTTGTACCACCTTTGTTGACCATGTTGAAAAAGGTGTTCAAATTGAAAAAGCCTTGATCGCCAAAGGCGAATTAAAATATGGTGGCAAAATAATTAACACCACCACAAACAATAACCCAAGTAACTCCAATGACAAAAACAAATACTGGGTTAAGAATAAGCACATCACAAATGACGGTGTGGTGGATGCAAAAACCGTTAATGTAATAGGTCATGTACTCGCCATCAAAGGAGTTCAAAATCAAAATGCACCTGTGACTACATCGACACCAACTACCAATGCTATTCAAAATAATCTGGCTCAATCTAATCAAAGGTAGCTGCGTCAACCAGGACAATTTAAAAAATGCATATACACCCCTTTGGGTGAACCTATTGAAATTGTCTTGAAGAAACTTATCCAAAATAGAGTCATAATGTTGGAAGAACCTAAACCGTATGACCCTGGTCAGTTCAAGCCATCATGGTGGGATGATAATGCATTTTTTGATTACCATCGTGTCAAAGGGCACAAAACTTCCTCTTGCCACCAGTTGTGAAATCTTGTGCAAGACCTTAGTGAAAACCATACCATTGAGTTAGGAGGTCAACTCTTTGCATCTAATGCAGATCATACAATCCACAAGAACCCACTATAGGATCATAGTTCTGGTAAACCCTCCTCATCTGGCACGAAGACTACCAATAATCGAGCCAATCACGTTTGTCCTGCCTTCAATTATTCTGGTGGTACCATCATCAACAACTTGTGAGTTGTTGATGAAGAGAAATGTGTCAATACTATTACCAATAAAAAGGCCCTGAACTGCAACGTCACAATACGTAAAGGAAAGGTAACCATCCTAAGTCCCTTGGCATGTCAGCCTAAAATTACCATACCTGGTCGTTTGCTAGACAGTCAAACCCTAAACTAGAGTTCAACCTTATTGAGTAATTGAATAAAACACCTGCTCAAATATCCATTCTTGAATTTCTTTGCATCTCACTCGCACATAAGGCCATCTTGGATAAAGTCCTGCAAGAGTCTTCCATCCCAACCAACATTGATGTCAACCATTTTGATACTATGGTCAGATATCTAAATTCACCTCACCACATTACCTTTTCAGACAATGACTATTCCTCACCCAAACCATCTCATAATGATTCCCTTCATATAGAGGTTTTTGTCCACAAACATAAGGTTAGATGAGTCTTAGTAGATGGCGAAGCAGGATTGAACATTTGTTCTTTAAAATTGGTTAAAGCTCTTGGCTTCTCTGATGCATGTGTGGATGCTACCAAGAGAATTGTCATCAAGGTGTATGATGATGAAGAATGTGCTTCTAAAGGCGTCATCACAATTCCAATTCGGGTGGGACCAGTTATTATAGATACAACACGCCAAGTCCTAGATCATGACATACATTACAATATCTTACTTGGTTTCCCCTGGATTCATGCCCTAAAGGCCATTCCTTCCACATACCACCAATGCCTGAAGTTCCCTTTTGATGGTACTGAAATTAGTATCCCAGGAGATCCTGATCCATTTCAATACTATATCAATCTGCGAGCCACTGTTGAGCACAAGGTACCCATCAATTAAGAAGCCTTAGCTTCAACCTCTTCCAAATATATCGAACCATCTGCACTCACCAAATCATCCATTCCATCAACTTCTGCCACACCATCTTCCTCGGCCTCCATACCAAGTAAAGACCTTCAGATCCAGGACCTTGGCTATGGAGAATTCAAACTGAATACGACTTACTGTATCACCACAATACCTAAGCCGCCTAAAGTCTATGGTAGACCATGTTTCACAATCAGCCCAAAACAACTTTCAAGGTTCCACCAAAAAGTGTTTTCACACTATGGGGCGATATGGGTAATGAAGTCATTATCGACATAGCTAACTGGATCTACAAAGACCTAGAAGAATTACCTCCACAACCAGTGCATCTCTATGGAAAAGGCTATGATATATGCAAGGCACTGGGTTTTGACGGCACAAGTGGTCTTGGAAAGGACAACAATGGAAGAAGAGAACTTGTCATTATCGCTGCAAGACCAAGGTACATTGGGCTAGGGTTTGACCAACTTGGAATTGATGATCAATGTACCTATGAACTTTCAAGTGAGGATGTAACAACTACAAAAAGTGTCGAGACATGTGAAGAATCCCTTATCGAAACTTACTCTAATGAATGGGAATGGGGATCTAAGAAAACCCTTAGAAAATATGACATTAACGAACTCTTCCTAGAACCTAGCGAACCCCCCTTTGAAGAACAATTCTGACAAGAATACAACATTGATCCTTTTGACCATCACTCTAAAAATAAGGAATGGGTAAGCATTCCTTAGGATCCAAAAGAACATAAATTGTCCTTAGCAACATCTAAAATGTCCCACCCCATTATCGATCCCACCCATGAGCCTGATCTATCTGAACCTACCATCCATACCTCTGAAAGGCCATCTAGTAGTCATGATGTTGATACTTTTATGCCCTATTATGACTATGATTTCAACTCATTTGAATTTGAATATGGTCCATCCATTGGATCTGACACAAAAGTTGAAATTGACAACTTTTCCTTCACACTTGAGGCTTCAATTTGCACACTTTCTGCATCTCCCCCATCCTTTACCAGCACTGATGATGGGATTCCCCTTGTTTACCCACAACTAATTGATTGAGACCAGCAAAAACCACCAGTGATGGATATCTTTCAGAATGATGAGGCAATAGCATAATACATGGGGCTCCGAGAAGGCATACCATGGGGTGATCACAAAATAGGATTTTCCATTGACCTAGATTGTGCAACTTACTTCGGGGAGACTGTGCAATTCTCCAATCGCAATAATACAAAGAATAAGATAAAAAAAGAAATGTCTTTAGGTGAAAACTGCAAGGTATCTTCTGACAACAAAATAGTAAAAATAAAGGACGTATCCAAAGGTGAAAACCTCTATGAGGTGCCTAAGGGTGGAGTATTAGAATTTCTTCTTGTAACATAGGAAAAATCAGCAATGCTCATCGAAGACACCATCAAAGTTAACATAACTACACTAGAGAGTCCCAAAATGGTTCTCTTGGCCGCATCATTGTCAGAAGAAGGAAAACCTGAATTTCAAAAATTCTTCATAGAAAGGAAAGTTAACTTCGCATGGTCATATGTTGACATTCCAGGCCTAGATCTAGAATTGGTATTGCATCATCTTCCCGTAATCCCAAATATCAAACCATTCAAACAAAATTTATGGAAAATGCATCAACAAATTGCATGACTTGTAAAGGTTGAACTAAATAAGTTACTGGATGTTGGATTCATAAGATCAATAGACTATGCTTACTAGATATCCAACATTGTCCCTGTCACAAAGCCAAATGGAAAAATCCACATTTGTACAGATTTTAGAGATTTAAATAAGGCTTGTCCAAAAGATTATTTCCCATTGCTGAATATAGACATGATTGTTGATCTCACAGCATGGTACGAGATGTTGTCTCTCATGGATGGTTTCTCGGGCTATAACCAAATCCAAATTGCAACTGAGGATCAACACAAAACAACATTCACCTGCCCATGGGGAACATACTGTTGGAATGTCATGCCATTCGGCCTAAAGAATGCAAGCGCTACATACCAAAGAGCCATGACAAAAATATTTCATGACATGATGCATATACTAATGAAAGATTATGTGGGTGACCTCTTGGCCAAATATTTGGCATGAAAAGATCATCTCAAAGTCCTGGAAAATTTTTTTAGATGGCTAGAGGATTACAAGGTTCGTTTGAACCCAAAATAATGTGTCTTTAGGGTCACTTTAGGAAAAATATTGGGCTACATAGTTTCACGACGAGGCATAGAAGTTGATCCTACTAAAGTGAAAGAAATTCTAGACATTCCTCCACCAAAAGGAATCAACGAGTTGAGAACACTTCAGGGTAGACTGCAGTCCATCTGACGCTTCAACACATAGTTGGTAGACAAGTGTCAACCTTTTCAGTACCTGTTACACAAAAGTATCCCATTTGTATGGATAGAAAAATGTCACACAACCTTTAAACAAATCAAAGAATATCTATTGACACCACCTATCCTAATGCTGCCCATTGAGGGCAAGTCATTGATCCTGTATGTCTTGGCAACTACAAATGCACTGGGGGCATTATTGGCACAAAACGACCATGAGGAGAAAGAAAGAGCCATATACTATATCAGTCGCACACTAATAGGATATGAGTTGAACTATACAACCATTGAACATGCATACCTTGTAGTTGTCTTTGCAGCACCGAAACTAGGACATTACATGCTAAGACACCAAACACACTTGGTAGCCAAGATTGATCCACTAAAGTATCTCCTAAGTTGGGCAGCATTGTAAGGTCAGTTAGCAAAATGGGTCATGATATTGAGTGAATATGACATACAATATGTTGAGTGCAAGGCAATAAAAGGGAAGGTAATAGCAGATTAGCTGGCAGATGCACCCATCCAAAGAACTCATCCATTGATAATTGATTTTCTCGATGAGTCTATCTTTCATTCAGAGCCTACGTCACCATAGAAACTATATTTTGATGGGTCTCATACTGGTCACGGCTCAAGGGTTGGTATCTTGTTCATCACACCACAAGGGGATTCCATTCCTAAGGAATTTTGGATCGCCTTCCCTTATACTAACAACATTGTAGGATATGAAGCATTGGTCACAGGACTCAAGATCACAATTAAATGGAAAATTTAGACACTGCTAGTATTCAGGGATTCTCAGTTAGTTATCAACCAAGTGAATGATGATTATGAAACAAAAGATGAAAATTTTCTCCCCTACAAGCAAATGGTGGATAGCTTCCTGACATATTTCAAATTGATTGCCTTTGAACAAATCCTCAGGACACAGAATAAGGCAATCGATGCAATGGCTACTATTGGATCTCTCTTAGACATCCCCAAAAATGTGTCACAATTTGAGTTCTTAGTCGCACAACTATTGATGCCAGCATATGACATCCTAGACTCAGAAATGGTTTGCGAGATTGGTGGTCCCAATTCACCTTGGTACCAAGACATCTATGACTATCTAAAGTCTCAAACCGTACCACCCAACCTTTTCAATAACTAGAGAAAGTCCTTAATATGAAAAGCCGCCCAACACACCATCGTCAGTGACACCCTATACCACCATGGCTTTGATAACACCCTTCTTCAATGTCTCGACACTAATGAAGACCAAAAAACTTTACAAGAAGTACATGAGGGTATATGCAGATCTCATTCGAGTTGTCCAATGTTAGCTAGGAAATTCACCAGACTGGGATACTATTGGCCGACATTAGAAAAAGATGCTCTTCAGTTTGTTAGAACATGAAAAAAATGCTAGGTGCATAGTGACCTAATTCACGCACCTTCACAAGAGCTGAGACCGACCACTTCTCCATGGCCTTTCAAACAATGGGGAATCCACCTCATGGGCAACATCCATCCATCCTCCTCTAACGGCCATAAATTCATCATCACTGCCACCGATGTCTTTACTAAGTGGATTGAAGTCATCCCTCTCACTTACATCACCGGTAAGCAGATATCGAAGTTTATCCAAAATTATATCATATGCCAGTATGGTGTCCCACAATCCATCATCACAAATAATGGGAGTCCATTGAAAAATCAAGACGTTCATGAACTCTATGAGCGATTCCATATCCAAAACCATTTCTCCACACCATATTATCCACAAGGTAACGGCCAAGCTGAGGCATCAAATAAAACAATTCTTCGCATTCTTAAGAAGATCGTCAATGACGCTGGCCGAGATTGGCACCTACAACTTAATCTTGCCTTGTGGGTCTACCGTACTAGCATTCATACACCCACTGGAGCCACTCCATTTTCCCTTATCTACGGATCTGAGGCCATATTTCCCATCGAGGTCAAAATTCCTTCTCTCCGAGTCTCCTTGAAGGAAATGATCGATGATGAAGAGTACAGACAGTCCCGCCTACATGAGTTAGAATTTTTACAAGAAAGACAACAAAATGCCCTGAATCACTTGCAAACATATCAAAATCGTCTATGTCAGAGCTATAACAAAAGAGTGATGGTGAGAAAATTTGAAATCGGTGACTTGGTCCTCATGCAGAATCCAAGATATGAGGCTAACCGTGAAAAGCCTGGAAAATTTGAGACTAATTGGCTCGGTCCTTATATTATTACTACAACATTTGGTTTTGGAGCTTATCAATTGGCCACATCTGATGGAGAACAGTTGACATAACCCATCAACAACCTACATGTGTGAAAGTTCTACACAACATCAAAGAGCTTGGTTAAAAACCTAAAAATACAAAAAAAATGAAAAATAAAGAAAAAATCGCCCCTTGATGAAAACCTGGCAAACAGGTGTCTTGGTGACACCAAAAAAATAAAAAATGACAAAAATAATAAAAAGAAATAAATTTGTCCAATAGTGAAAACCTGGCAAACACACACTTTGGATAATTACCATGGTGAAAACTTGGCAAATAGGCGCCATGTGTAGTCGATCGTTGCTTCGCCATCTACTGTTACTCTAATCGACCCTTATCCACTTTCCATAATCGCAACGGCCTGACACATTCATGACATTCATCCTAAGTCCTATCAATTCCAACCATCGTTAGCATTTGGTTGACATCACCCCTTGGATATCCTTGCATTTTTCCCCGTGTCTTCCTATTTCCATATCATCTGACTCGAGTAATCCCCGATCTATCTAGGGGAAAGACCTTTATCGTGTAACTGTAGTGGGTTTCGCACATGATCCTGCATTCGTAAAAAGTCCTGAAAAAAGTCATAAAAATCTGAAAAAGTCCTGAGAAAATACAAAAACATCCAAATCAAAGTCAATCAATCCAATCAATCCAATCAGTCACGTCAATCAATCTTTTGTCGACGTCTGAACTACGTTGTCTCTACGCATTTGCTACGTAGGCAAGATTCATCTTTGAATCCCCGAGACATTAGGTCAGTCTTTCTAGGTTTGTCAAAATAAAATCATGATTCAAACTTTTGTCCTTTGGACAAATTCATTGGTCGTGTTGAACTACGAGGTCTCTAAGTGCACAACATAGGCAAGGCCATCAATCGATGAGCCCCCAAGGCCGCACTAGGTTAGTCCATTAGGGTTCATGGCACCAAATTTTCACACACATCCAACTATCTTAGAATCAAGGATATATTCTATCAATCTCAAGCAGGAAGTCTATCAACAACCTATTTCATCAACACTTTTGGTCAAAAAAGCATATCATCAATGACATGTAATCAAATTCTATCAAGACAAATTAACCTAGAAAAAATTTTGGGTTCTTCTTCAGATGTGTCCTTCTAAAAAGAAACTCTCGTCATTTCTTTATGCTTTTGGATGTGTCTTTCCTAAGCATCATCATCATATGGCATTTTCATGGATTCTCCTAACTCTGAGAATTGATCTCCTAGATATCAACACCATTCAGGATGTGTCCTTCCTTAATCTGATATTGCTCGACTTTTGGCAACCTTGACTCCATCAACCTTGGCATTTTAAAACACTTGACATTAAAACACTTGGAAAAATTTATCTATCTTTTTGATGGTTATCATGATATTAGTTCCTTACGTCATAAGAGTTATGACATATCATGATGATCATCCTTGTATTTTTCAGATCACCTTGCTACTAGTTTCTCAAGAATGTCCTGACTTCAGGACTTAGAGAAGCAACGACGTAGTACGATGATTTTACTGTTTGTTTTTTACTATCGCGTGGCTAGTTTCTCAAGGATGTCCTGACATCAAGATTTAGAGAAGCAACGATGTCTCATGATTAGTCTAGTTTTTATGGCAGTTGGTTAGGACAAAATGACTAGGGGCAATTATGTTCCTCATATGAGTCATGATCATCCTTGTCTATGACTATTGATCTATGTGGTGGTTTGACCTTGCACACTATTGATCTACATCATATCATAGTTTTTTTCGTCCATCATGAAATTTTCGCCCAATGATGATTAAGAGCAACAACTAGGATAGCACTATAGAAACGTTTTGAAGGATTTTTTGTTTCTGCACTAACATGCATATCTTTCTTCGCACTAACATCCATCTTCGTCTTCTCTTATCTCATTCTCTGATGATACATTGTGACATACAAAAAAACAAAGTTGCATACATGATCATACGAGCATTTCATATTCACATTTCACATCTGCATAAATCAAATACCATAATTCACATTGCATAACGTTATCATTTACATCCATTCATCTCACATCATAAAACCATCATTTGAATCAATATATAAGCATCATAAATATTGTTTGGATTAACATATAAGAATCAAATCATTGTACATTACACAATGCATACATACATACCCACATCCATAATTGCATTCATAAGCATAAAACATGATTCCATACATCTCATAGCATCATAAAAGAATCACATAGCATCTGATAAAGCATAGAACACCATAACACATAGAATCATATAGGCTGCATCAAAATTGCATCACATATGTATAATCTCAAAAATATCATGTCACAGCATATCCCAAAAATGGAGCTCACAAGCTCGAATGTCAATATATGCAAGTGTCTAATACAAATATCAAAATACAAGTCCTAGGATGTGCCTTTGTCCCGTGGAGGTGAGTCATGAGGTGGCTCTGACTGACTCATCATGTGAAAAGTGACCTGGATAGGAGTGGTGTCCGGAGTCTGACTCTGGGATCCTGAGGGATCAGTAACAAGAGGTTGGCTTGGCTCATCCTGGTGTCCTAATAACACTGATCTATGACCATGCTCTGACCTATGGTTGTGGCTTGACAAATGTTGATGTGAACTGTGTGACCTGTGGCCTGATGACTACCCTAATGCAGTGGATCCCCCAACACTAGTATGACTACTACTGTGTGATCTGCTACTGCTATGGGTACAGGTGCCACTAACAATCCTACTATATGATCGGGACAATCCTAGGTTTTGTCTCTCTGGCGGAACAACTTGCTCATAAAGCAACTTGTACCGACCCCTGCTCTTGGCCATCTTGGCCAGTTCCCTAGCCATATCCCCTGTCAGCCCTACACAAACCTCTGCAAACTCCATCACCCACCGGTCTGACTCCTATTGTCAAATAACAGCTTGATCTCTCTCCACCTTGGTAACATCCAACTCCACTTCCAAGGCCTTTTTTTGAGACAAGGCTGCATCTAGTCTGCTCTAGAGATCTATGATACTCTGATCAATGGTGGCATCTATGAGAAAAATCAATGACCTGTCCCCCTCCTCATTTCCAACAATCATCCACTCTTAAAATCTCCTCTCGGCCTCATCCTCCCCATCCTCCTCCTCCTCATCCCTCTCCTCCTCCCTCTCCTCCCCTCCTCGAACCTCCTCCACATCGATATCAAGAGGATGGTGCTCAGAAAATGGATCCTCCTCTACTCTCCCCTCCACCTCCTCTATTCTTCCCTCCACCTCCTCTCCACCTCTGACCTCCTCCTTTGCTCCTACCTCTGCCTCTTGCAAAACTGGCTGCTCTCTCTCCTCATCCTCCTCCCGAATAGGTGACAATGGTGCACCACCCACTCTCTACCTGGCTCTCTTGGGATACCTCCACCCTCCATCATCCCTCCTCCTCCTCACACCCCTCCCATCTCTGCCATCATCTCCTCCCTCACCACCCCCATCATCTCCCCCACCTCTGCCTCTATCTCCCTGACCACCATCTCTCCCTCTAGCCCCTCTAGCCCCCCTATCATCTTTGCCTCTATCTCTGCCACCTCGACCTCTCCTCCGTACTTGTGGGATAACTAATCTTCGATCTATGGGAGCCAGACAATCTGGATCTATCAATGGAATCGACTTATGAATCTACCACCAGGCATCAAAATCAGCAGATGTCCCAGCATCTACTGGACCCCCTCTCCATAACCACTATTGTGCAACCAGACCATCTATCTATTCCTCGGCTACTGCCACTACTATCGGTGGCCCCCAAATGGTCTCCCTAGAGGACCGTGCATACTCTGTTGTCCCTACTGGCATATCCTATTGCTCCCCAAACTATCGTAGTACCCGTTGGGGTAGGTACATCTCAATAATCTACTGGCTCTACACTGTGCAGCCAATCAGGTATCAAAACTATCTATATAGTGACAAATGGCCATCCTCATCGGGCCACTGGGCACAATCTCTATAAGGCCTCTAGACAAAACTGATCAAAGTGTTGATTTGATGATGCTAGTACCTGATATCTCCCACACAATTCTACCTAACTGAACCCACATAAAGATAAACATAGGGCATCCCATCACCCAGCTATTGAATCTACACCGGTGGTGAAAATATGGGAATGTGCTCCCATGCCTAGATCATAAGTAGGGTGGTCCCACAACTGATACTCTACCCATCATAATAAACTACCTCATGAAGCTAATGATATAGCATGGCCAACAAGCAGGGCCCCTAGACATAAACTATCCTCTGACCCTGCATACGAACTAGTACCTCCCCCATCCAATCAGAAAACCATGTCCTCGACAATTTGGTATCAGCACTCTGACAATCAGTGCCATGAGCATGGCATCCTACCATGGAAATTGGTCAGCCACAACATCCCATCCGATCTCATACTCGTGAATGTGTAGACCGACACCACCAGCACCACCGACATCCTTGTACATCTCTGATAGGGCCTGTCACCATCGGTACGAATCGTATACCACCCTCTCCACATTGATCGAGATGCGCAGAATGCGATAAACATCCTCCAAGGTAATCATAGCCTCTCTTGTGGGTAGCTGAAATGAACATGTCTCTGAATGCCACCTCTCACAAAGTGTCATCAATAAACCCTTGTTTTCCTGAATAATGGGCATATAGGTGATGTAGTATAACCCCAATCTCATCAACCGATGTCTCTCCCTGTCACTCAATCAATCTCTAAAAGCATAAGTGGCTATTCTGAACTCTCACATATATATGGACACTAATCATCTCTACACATGCAAAAACAAGAACTAACACACATGGGTAAGCACAATGGCACTTTTTTACTATCTAAGAAACCAAAAATGTATCTAAAACTAGAGCCTGCACAAAGTCAACATTGGTCAACAACAATTGTGTCACGATATTTCACATGTGGCTCTGCATCTCACAGTTGCATCGTAATATCATGAATGTGTCATTCCATCTAGCAATTATGCATTCTTACAACGATTTTGTCATTCCGTAGAATGATTGCGTCATCTAAATAGAAATTGCATCATTAGACTTGGAATTTGCATTGCATTTTGACACTTGTGTAGTTTTCCTTCGTAGTTGCGTGTTTTTAATTTTTAACTTGCCTACCCATTGCACTTGCATCACAACACAAAAAAATGCGTCGAAGGTGAAGGCGATTGTGGCTTACGCAAAGACAATTGTGTCGCAACGCATTTGTTTCCTCTCCTGAAACCCTAATAAATGTGCGAGAATTGAAAAAATTAAAGGTCAGATAGGGTACTTACCGGTGCCTTTGCACCCTCAGGTCGTCGAAATGTCCACACACATTAGCCGAGGTGGTCTATCGTGGGAATCACCATCTTCTCCTCGAGCTCTGATCTCTAGAAATTTTGAATAGCAAATATGAAAATGACACTTGGTTTGTCTTTTTCAACCTATTTATAGGTTGAAAATTAGGGTTTGACCTAGTGGGTTTTTACTAAAGGCTCTTTTGACCGCCTTTGTCTAGCATGTTGACTGGCTAAGTGTCCTCTATGTTTGAAGTTGATCACACCATTGTTTCTCTAGTCATTAAATTTATTAATTGGGACACTTTCCAATTTTTTCTAACCTTGGGCCAAAATTTGAAAATTTTCCTGAGGGGGCATAGGCACTCCATACCTTCACTGGGGCATATTCTGGACTTGTTTTCTTTTCCATAACGCGATAAACTACATTATGACAAGGAGGGGCAAATGTAGACAGATAAAAATTACCTAGGCCTACAAGCACTATTTTACCACTTTTCGTCCTAGCATAATTATGACAGTTTAATTATGTTTCTAACTCACTTTCAACTATTAATTAAATAATTCATAATTATTTAATTAATTCATATTTTTTTATTCTCCATGATTATTAAATAAATATATCTTATTTATTTATTGAATGTGTCACTAATTATCTAAAGTCTTCTCATAATTAAATAAAGTTCTCACTTTATTTGATTAATCTTTATCATTTATGTCCTCTTGATTATTAAATAAATATATTTTTATTTATTTATTTAATATGTCACTAATCCCCAAATCCTCTATTAATTAAATAGATTTATTAATTAATTTAATTAATCAATCACCTCTTCTAAATTAGATAATTATTTCTAATTATTTAATTGTCTTATTTGGCATTTCCCTCATTTTAAATAAAATAATTTATTTAAAAATGGCTTCAAATGGTTAACTGCTTCTTCTTTTAGTAAATAATCTTAAATCAATTATTTACTATCTCACTAAATCCATATTTTGAATTAAGTTTTATTCAAAATGGAAATACTCTTCTACAAATCAAGTAATTGCTAAAATTACTGATTTTCTAAATCTCATCTTCTTATCTTTTGATTTTTACTAATTTTCATCTCACTGTCACATTTTTTCTCCATCCTTGATTTAATTTCTTAAATTAAATCTTGCCCACTCAATTTGAAATCTTAACCTAACCCTAATTGAGATTTTCCATTTTTGAATCTTGACCATTGATTCTGGAGCATTTCTCAATCTCTCATCTCGTATTTCCATCCAAAATTGCATTTTCTATAAAATGTCAATTTTGTTCTCATTTCGACATCTTGGAATTTGACCTCTTGATCTCTTGAATTTTATTTGCTTAATCTTAAATCCCTTGCATTTTCATTTAATTACTTGCATTTATAATTTAATTTCTATTGCATAGTTTATAGTAAATCCTTCAAAACTTTGCTTAGGGCTAGACCATATAGTAGAGTTTTCTCATCACAATCTGAGGGCACACTCATCATCACAACAAGTTAGGAGGTGCAATGGAAGTCAGCCATGGAGGAGGAAGGAATGGGTGAGCTTGTTTCATTTTTCCTTTCTTTTTTTTCCTATGCATTCTATTGTCATTGTGGGTTTTGATATAATATGCATGCAAATGTTACTAATCTAATCTTGATGTATGCAGAAAATCTGCAATCACAGGTCCAAAATGAAGTCTTGGCAAGTGTAGGAGTTGAAAACCGAAAGGCTACTGCTAAAACAACAAATAGGTTCATCCATTTCCATGCATCTATCCTTCATGCTAGTGAGTGTGCCACAAAATTGGATCAAACTATGAATAGCATGTGGGTCAGGTTCTCCCACCTAACTCAAATGGGTTTACCATATTTTTTTCTTGAAGATGAATCGGTGACCACGGTGGAGCATATTGCGGCAAAGATCGAGGAGAAGCAACAGGATGCATCTACTTTTTAGAGTTTCATTAAGCCCCTTGTTGCAAGAGATATTGAGAGTGTCACTCATCCAATTGCACGACTTCTTTTTCAACTCAATTCTTGGGTTGATATATCGATGACACTGCCTTACAAAGAAATGAACGATCTGCATGGAGCACAAGAAAGTCTGTGAGACATATTGAATCCATTTGAGGCTAAATGGTTGCCTCTACATACTTCCCTCTATAAGATATGATCACATCACCTAATGGATAAGGCTCTGGTCTGCAAACCAAAAAAAAATTGGTTCCTCATTTCGCAAGAGAAATGTCCCTGATAAGTCACCAAAAACTGTGAATATAAAATTCCCAAGCTTCTTTCGGGTTATTTTATTTTGCTTAAGTATCGGCCACACCCTCCTATTAAAAAGAAATATTAGGCTCCTTTCGCAAGGCTTTATGCGAATGTTGCCACTTGTTGGTTGATCGCTCCTCACAAGGCTTCCTTCTCTCACATTTCAAAATTCACCACCATGCTTCCACGTGTTAGTTGTTCTCACTCTTCAGTGCTTCTTTCCATCATTCCTCTTTCGGGCCCCGATCGCATGCCGCATAGCATTGATCCACACACATTTCTTGGTTTCCCCCACCTTCAACAAAGTATACTTGGGAGACCTCCATGTTTCTTTGCAACACAAGTTTTTCATCGTATAGGGGGAAGGTTGAACATTGGCCCCGACCACTTGCCACGTAGATCTTCTAAAGTTTTCATCATGAAGGAGGACGAAGCAAGTGACAACCTCACAACAACTGCCACATTTTGTAACCGTCGTCATGAGTGGATAAAACATGTCGACTCTCTGGTCTACTGGGACCACTACCATCATTTGCAGGGGATGCATCCAGTGCTAAGGCATCCTCATTCATGGCTTGAATATTTTTTCGTTGCAACGACCATGGGAAATCATTTCTAATACATCATTGCTCATGATCAGGGGATCTTTTCTGTTATTGGCTCACTGGGCTGGTTTTTTATTATAAATACTACTTCTTTCCAAGCAAGAGTTCATATTTTGATAGAAAAATTGGTAAAAGAACTAGACCTTTTCCACTTTTAGATCATTTTAAAGACTTGCAGACTGTGTCATTGTTTGGCCTTTCTATTTTCTTAAGGATTTTTGACAAAGTTTTATTGTGCCATCATGGTACTGAATGTTTCATTTGCAGAAATTTTATGAATTTAATGCAAGTTTGTTGGTTTATATCATGTCTTTGACTCCTCTTTTCAGTAAATATTCATGAATATTATTTTGTCATTTGGTGAATCATTTAGATTTCTATCTTTATTTTTTGTCACTCTGGGACATAATAGATTACTGAGCGGGCCCTTAGATCATATCTACAAGATAGATCTATCATTCCTTACATTTAGATCTTGGTGCATCACTCTAGTTAGATCATTTTATTTTATAATTTTTTCCTTTTCCCATTCAAAACCTCAATTATGGAAGAAGCCGAATTCTTTAAAATCTAGAGGTTACTCAATTTAGCGCAATAGGTCCCCCCTTTAATTGAGTTTCCCACAAAGGGTTGTTACCTTGTCATTTTTTGGCATCAACAAGTTTCTCGTGGGATTAAGGAGAAAGAGGTAGCTCTCCTAAGACAAAGGTATCCTTCATTAGCTTATAGTTCCCACAACCATCATCCTGAATCACTACTTTAATGTTAGGAATGTTCTACACAATGGGTTTTTTTCATTGTTGAGGTAGATGCAAGGGATGATGGGTCAACAAATGAGGTAAATGGTGTAAGCCCTTCGTCATTATTTGGTATTTGGGGTATCTTTTAGAACTTGGCCTCAAGATTCTTGTAGTAGTAAAAAGGCTCAAGATCCCCATGGATGGTAATTTCTTTGCCCTCAAAAGGAAACTTCACACATTGATGATAAGTCGAGGGTACAACTTTTAAGTCATGGATCCATGGTCGACCAAGTAAGATGTTATAGGGAAGATCAAGGTCTAACACTTTTCATGTAGTTTCTACAATGAGAGGTCCTACTTGGATGGTCAGTGTAATGATGCCTTGTAATACTCATTCTTGGTCATCATATGCTCAAATGGTGGTACTCTTTGCTTTCTCAATAGTATCCTATGAATAGCCCAAGTTCTTGATTAACTACATGGTATAAATGTTCAGGTCAACACTTCCATCTACTAAGACTCTTTTGACCTTGCTTTTATGAAAAATAACCTCTAGGTGTAAAGCATGGTTATGAGATGGTTGTGATGGTAGATCTTGTTTTGAGAAAGTGAGAAGATGATTAGCAGTATGCCTCACCATAGCTTGAAACTGATTGGTTTCAATATCCTCAGGGATGGATGACTCGAACAAGGATTTATCTAAGATTTCCCTATATTTTAGGGATAGCCTTAATAGCTCTAAGATTGATATTTGTCTCGGGGTCTTCTTAATTTGATCTAGGAGATTATATTTGCTAGGATTTGATGTTGGTAAAGTAGGCTATGTCCTAGATTGATATGGGACACCTTGGATGATAATTTTTTCATGTTGTGTGGTGACTTCCAACTCCACACTATATCCTTTGATGGTGACGAAAGTGATGATTCCATCACAGGAAGCGACGATGTTGGAATAGGTATGTTGCACGCTAGTGTAATCCTTAGATTTTTTGTTATTGTTCCCTTTTTATAATTTGGCATAGGGTTCTTGTATGTCTTAAGATCTTGATTCCTAGCTGGTACCTATATAGATATGGTGTCATTCTCTATGAGTTCTTGGATGATATTCTTGAGTCTCATGCAATTTTCCATTTAGTGCCCTTTGATTTTGTGAAAATCCCAGAGGTCATTCTCATTGTACCAGGATGGTTTCTCATGGGGTTCTTGGTAGCTTTCAAAGTTAGGAAGTGTTATCAAGTTTGACTCTACCAACTTCTTCATGATGGTTTCAATAGGTTTAGATAATTGTGTGTACTTGTGTTTAGGATACTTGTTTTTTGTTGGTAGTTCACCTTTGTTACATCTCGGTATTGTTGATCTGATTGTTCTAATGGGGAGTTGTTTGTTGCACAATTGGTTGAATGTTAGCAACTTGATTGTTGTTTGGTCTACGAATAATTAAGACCACCTTAGCATCTACCACACCATCATTTGTCACATTTTTGTTTTTAGCCCAGACACGAGGCTTGTCATTTGAACTGGTTGATGGGCAGTTGTAAGCTTGAGTATTTCCCTATGAGATTAGAACTCGTTTGATGTTAAGGGCTCTAAGGACAAGCTCGTCATAGGATGTGATGTACTACATTTTCAAGTGGAAAGATAGATCTGGATCCAGATGTTCGATGATGATTCCCACTTGTTGTTCATCGGGAAGGGTCCACTTGCTCTTACTAGCTTTTTGTCTCCATCTTTGCAACAAATCGGTGAAAGATTCTCCAGTGGTTTGTTTGAGAGTGTACAACTCTTCTAGACTAACGTCCATGTCAAGGTTGAAGTAGAAGTGATCGATGAATTTATCGGTGATTTCTTGAGAAGATTTGATATCGAAAGGTAGATGAGAAAACCAATCCATTGTAGGACTTGTTAAACTTTGAGGGAAGAGGCACATAAAATAAGAATCATTGTAGGCCACCTCCATGATTATTCCATTTATCCATGATTACTCTCTCCTTCAATAAAAATTGCATGATCGCTTGCTTTCCCTATTTTACTACAACTTTCGAAGAGTGGTTCAAAATTTTTGGTTGAGGGGAGAGGCAAAGTGCTGTAAAATTGGGTTATAGGAAGTTCATTGGTTGGGTTATAGGAATTTCAGTTTGGAAATCCAGGTGAGCATTGCTTAAAGCATTTAATTACAAAGAACTAAGGAAATGGGAGGTCAGTCGATTCAGAACAAGCCTACATACCATAACATCCTGTTGTAGGATGTGTTGCATGTGCCGCCATTCAGGCAATATGGGTGGCTCAATTACTTCCTGAAGCTCGGAGCTTTTGATGTAGACATTGCAGAGGAGTTCACAAGAACACTTCAAGAAGGGGAAGCAAAAGTTAGAGGTATAATGGTGAATGCATCAATTTACAAAATTGTTGACATAACGGGATTACCTCAAGTCAGAGAGACATTTCCTAGAGGAAGGGATGCAAGGAGTGCCAGGGCAGAGTTTACTCGACCAAATGACCCTCCTCTACGGGTAGATAAGCAAGGTGTGCAAAGAATGAGTTTTCTGCATGAGAGGGTGTCACAGACGGAATATATAATCAAATACATAACCTGTGAAGGTAGGTTTTTAGTCCTGCATTCTCATCACTTCAAACTTTTGTCTCATTTATGCCATGGATTGTTGATGAATATTCCCAACTTCCTTTACAATTTTCTATCCAATAGTGCTGCTGAATTTAAAAAGGGTAGGGTTAACTTCGTATCTCACCACTGCCTTATTAAATTACTTGTTGAAAAATCTGTTCAAGGCGCATCAGGAATGACCTAGGAGGAATTCACTATCAGGAAATTATGTGTTGTGTACTTGTCTACCTTGAATCAATAAAGTTTATGAAGTTTTTTGCCTAATTTGTTGTCTACTTTTGGCATTACCTAAGGGGGCCCACTTAGGGAACTATCCATACTTTCATTTTGCAACTTAGAATAGCTACACTTCCTTTCATAGAGGTTAATGTGACTGTTCCTACAGCTGGCAGAAACACAGAGCCGTCAACTGTTCCTGCAGCCACTAGATGTAGAATAGTTTTATCTTTCAGTTTTCATTTCCAATCAATTTATCCAGTAAATTTCTTTCCAGTAATTTAATTTCCAGTATAAAGCATCTTAGGAAATCATGCATGTTTGGAAAGGTGATTAGTGCATATATTGTACCGACCCATTTCAAGTTTGCATCCCTGGGTTGATGATTAAATGAGGTTCTTTAGCAGGTTATGACTATTGGTTGTGATGTTCAATCCCTAAGTAGAGGAATTCATGTTCGTAGTTATTAAGCTGATTAAATAACACTACATTTTTGGCATTGTTGTCGAGGATGGTGTCAAACCAAGGACCTATTATAAGCATGCTAGTGGACAGTTCAACAATTCATTCTAAGTATTTTAGTTTAGAATTCTGCATTCCAGCATCTTCATAGTTAGTTCACTTTTTGTTGTATGTGTAGAAGAAGAGACCAATTTGGAAGATTCCTTTCTGGAAGAATAGATATTGAAGAGATTGAACTAGACCTTTTCCAACAAGACCCATATCTCGATGTTGGCCAAGAATTAGTTACCTCATCTTCTTCCTTAGAGCTAAGCTTTAACCTGTTTGAAGAGCCAGATGACCTTGACCCACTTGTTTAGCATCTAAATAATCTGCTAACATCTAACAACCAAGACCCATCAAATAATCTGCTTGCTCTTGTAGTTCATCAGCCAAGAGCTAATCCAAGGACACAACCAAGGATGGCCACTCCTACTTTTCCATTCCCAATTTTTGACCTGGATGACAATAATAACCTCAAGAACATCCCTGCTTCATTACTTCCAAAGTTCTATGGACTTATTACTAAGGACCCTCATACCTTCTTGTTTGAATTTGACATCCTTTGTAGAAGATATGACTATACAACCTCAACACACAAGCTGAAGTTGTTTCCCTCCACTCTAAAAGAGTCAGCCTTGAGGTGGCTCATGGGATTGGGAAGCAATGTAGCTACCACTTGGGATGAAATGAAGACTCTGTTCTTGGGTAAATATAAAGAATATTGTAGAGGAAATGATATGAGAGGAGATAACATCTTCAAAATGTCACAAAATGAGGATGAAACCTTGGAGGATTATGTGTCAAGGTTCTTGTTCAGTGTGTAGAAGAATACTCAACATGAGCTGAATGAGGAATCTCAAAAACTTCTCTTCTTAAGAGGAGTTCATGATACTTGCATGGAGGCCCTTGACCTCATGGCAGGAGGAGATGTTACCTAAAGCGATTGGGATGATATCAAGAAAATCTATCTCAATTACTTCAGAGTAGCTGTAAAGAAGGGGAGGGGGTTTAGACCCTCTTCTATAAAAGGAAGTGGATTTGGAGTATCTAAAGGGGAGATTACTAATCTCTTGTCCAACTTCAAGTAGGATATCATCAATGATGTAGCTACTCAAGTGGACACTATGCAAGCTAGAAGGAAGAAAGAGGAAGCTGAGGCAATGTTAGCTGAATATTCCCCTCACTGTAGACAAAGAAAGAAGGACTATAGATGCAAAGCAGTGGCCAATTTGGAGGTGCAGCATCTTCCTACTGAGATCAAAACCATTGAAGGAGAGGAAGAAGTGTTCTTTGTTGCTCAGTGTAGGCCATGGGCCCTAAGACAAGGTATGCCTCAGAACCCTTTGCAAAATTTTGGTTCATATAATAGTCAGTGGCAGAACCAGTACCCTCCAAAATATGGGCCATACTCCCAACCTCAGTGGAATAATCCTTGGCCAAATGCCCAAAAAAACCATTGGCAATCCCCACAAGGGAATTGGTAGTCACCACAGCAAAATCAGTGGCAGCCTCCATAAGGGAATTGGCAGTAGTCTAACCAATGGAGGGGAGGCCAACAATGGTCAAATCCAACCACTGGTTTTGTACAACAACCCCAGAATCAATCAATTATGCCACCTCCTGCAGGTAATCAAAGCTAGAATCCAAAGCCAACCCTACTGCCTGCTCAAGCAGCACCCAATCCAAATAACCACTAGCAGCAGAAAGTTTATTTTACTAATCATAATCATCAGCCTGCCTATGCTCTCAACCTAAATAATATCAACTTACGTTCAAGAACTGTGTTGCCCACACCATCTCCTCCCATAATCTCATAGTTTCCATCTGAGGAGGATGAGCAAGAAGAAGATACCAATGACCTAGTCCAACCAAATGAGCCAGTTCAAACTCCATCATTACCTAAGGTATCCAATAAATTGTCACCTCCTTTCCCACAAAGGTTGGAAGGTGAAAATCTGAAGAAATAAGAAGAGCCTACCTTTGACATCCTTGATCAACTAAAGCATATATGTGTGAAAATTCCCTTGTTCCAAGCAATCAAAGAAGTACCTATCTATAGAAAAGCTATCCAGGAGGCATGTTTGAAGAAACCGGGGAGGAAAAGAAAGACCCTCAAAACTGTCCATGTCTTAGGTCAACTCTCTGACTTAATGCTAGGGAAACTTACCATCCCAAAATATTTAGACCTAGGCAGCCCTGTTGTAGAGATCAATATTAATGGGGTGCAAATTAAGAATGCTTTAGTAGATCTTGATGCAGCTATCAATGTCATGACCAAGGACCTGGTGGTAAAACTTAGTATTTCAGACCTACGGGCTACACCTACAATACTGCAGCTCACTGATAGATCAACTGTCAAACCTGATGAGGTAGTAGAAGACCTAGTAGTGACCTTGGATTCTTGGGAGTATCCTGCTGACTTTATGGTTTTGTCTCCAAAAGTATCATTAGGGGGATACCCTGTCATACTAGGGAGGCCTTGGTTAGCCACTGTTGATGCTTACATTGGTTGTAGGTCAGGTAACATGACAATATATGATGGGTATAACACGAAAAAGCTTACCCTCTATTCTCTAGCCCAGCCCCAACTTGAGTCTGGAGAGGCTATTTGGCCAGATTTGGGAGAAGACGAAGGAGTGAACTCTATGGCCAATTTAATGATGATTACCAGAGAGCCTTTCAATGCACAACAAGAAGAGGAAGATATACTATCCAATATCCTACTAAATAAATATGGTACCGAATACCCTCATTGTGAAAAAAAATCATGCTCCTTGGAGACCATTCTTCCTCCGCCTACATCAGCTCATTATCCTGCAGCAACTGATTGCTTACACACCTTGTTACCCCACGAAGTAGAAATGCCATTTCTGCCTGAAGTATCGATGGTTGAGTTAACCTCACAAGTGGAGGTAGCAACAGGAAAAACCTTGAGTATAAACAAAAAGCTCACCAGTGAGCAAAAAGAATCTATGGTCAAAATGCTTACTTTTCATAAGTCAGCTTTTGCTTGGGAATATGGCAATATGAAGGGCTTAGACCAGAAACTTTGCACACATCACATATTCATTAATAGTGAGTTTAGACCTGTCAGGCAGCCTCAAAGAAGAATCAACCCAGCCTTGAGAGAAATTGTTAAAGAAGAGTTGCAAAAAATGTTAACAGCTGGCTTTATCTACCCAATCTCGGATAGTCAGTGGGTCTCCCCACTAGTTATTGTTCCTAAGAAAGGAGGGAAATGGAGAGTATGTGTAGATTATAGAGAGCTTAACTTGGAAATAAAGAAATATTACTTTCCTCTTCCCTTCATTGATCAAGTTCTAGATAATTTATCTGGGAAAAAGTACTTCTCATTCTTGGATGGCTTCAGTGGATACAATCAAATCAAGATTGCTCCAGAGGATCAAGAAAATAATACTTTTACATGTCGTTGGGGAATGTTTTCCAACTCATTTTTTCCTTTTGGTCTCTGCAATGCACCTGCAACTTTCCAGAGGGCAGTAATAAGTATTTTCTCAGACATCTCATATGATTGCATGGAGATATACATGGATGAATTTACTGTTTATGGTGGAAAATTTGAGGAAGCTCAAGCCAACTTGAAGAAATTACTATAGAGATATGAAGATCATAACCTATCACTAAATAGCCAAAAGTGTTTCATGATGATGCAAGAGGGAATAGTGCTTGGTCACTATATTTTTGCTACAGGAATATAGGTTGATCCTTCTAAGATTGAAGTCATCTCTAATCTACCCTTTCCTACCAAGAAAAAGGAACTGAGAATATTTCTAGGCCATGCTAGATATTATAGGAGATTCATCAAAGACTTCAGCCAAACAGTAGGCCCTTTATACAGTCTGCTGAAGAAAGATGCAGATTTTGCTTGGACAGAGGAATGTGAAAAAGAATTCCTTGATTTGAAAATTACCCTTACACAAGCACCTGTTTTGAAGGGACCTGATTGGTCACTTCCATTTCATATTCATATTGATGCATCATATTGTTCCATTGGTTTTGTATTAGGACAAAAGGGTGGTTCAAGAGAACATGCACTCTACTACATAAGCAAAAATCTGCAGGGGGCTAAACTAAACTGCATTTTTACAGAGAAAGAAATGTTGGCAATCATCTATGCCCTCAATAAATTTAGGCATTACATCACAGGTTATTAGATATTTTTCCATACTGATCATGCAACAATCAAGTATCTCATGAACAAAAGCTCAATAGAAGGAATACTGGCAAGGTGGTTGTTGCTGATACAGGAATTTGATATTACAATTGTGGACAAGCTAGGTAAAGCCAATGTGGTTGTTGATTTCCTGTCTAGAATTCAAAGGAAAGATGACTCTACACTTATTGAGGATTCCTTTCCTGATGAGAATCTATTTACAATCAAGGTCATTCACCCAAGGTATGCAGATATAGAAAATTATATGGCTGCAGGAAGAACTCCTCCTCAATTATCCCCTAAGGAAAAGAGATTATTGGTAGAGAAAAGTTTTAACTTTTCTTGGATTGCAAATTGCATGTTTTATGTAGGGCTAGATCAGGTTATGAGGAGATGTGTACAAGAGGAAGATACTCATGATATACTGCATGCAAGCCATGATGAACCGTGTGGTGGACATTTTTCTGCCAAAAGGATAGCAATGAAAATCTTAAATACTGGCTACTATTGGCCAACTCTACATAGAGATGCAACAAAATAGACTAGAAGATGTGACAGATGCCAAAGGATGGGAAGACCAACCAGATCAGATGATATGCCTCTATTTCCACAAGTTATTGTTGCACCCTTCGACAAATGGGGACTGGATTTTGTGGGACCAATTGATCCGCCATCAAATGGTAAGTCCTACATCCTTGTATGCATAAATTATGTGACAAAATGGGTAGAAGTTAAACCTATGAAACATGCTAGGGATAATAAAGTAGCAGAATTCCTCTATGAGGAAATATTCACCAGGTTTGGAGTCCTTAGGGAAATAGTGACAGATCAAGGAGCACAGTTTAATTCTACACTTATAACAGCCTTAGTAAATGAATACAACATAAGGCACAAAAAATAAACTCCTTATCATCCACAGGCTAATGGAGAGGTAGAGGTCACCAACAGGGACATAGAGGCAATTTTGACTAAAACTATAGATTTTGCATAGAAAGGACTGGGCCACAAGGTTACCAGAAGCTATATGGGCCTACCGAACTACATGGAAGACTGCTATAGGATATACACCTTTTGAAATGGTGTATGGTAAAACAGTTGTGATGCCAATAGATTTTGAACATAAGACTCTCATAATAGCATTAGAGATGGACATGGATTTAACAAATACATGAAAGGAAAGAGTCATGCAACTCAATGCCTTGGATGAGCTCCAAAAGAATGCCCTACAGCACACTAAGCTAATACAAAACCAGAGAATAAGGTGGCATGATAATTACATCAAGGAGAATAAATTCAAAGCAGGAGATTGGGCTCTACTTTATGACTCACGGTATAAGGATAGTTAAGGAAAATTGCAAACGAGATGGTTGGTTCCATATGAGATAGAAGAAGTATTCACAAATGGTGTTGTATAATTGAGGACCATTGATGAGGTCCGATTCAAGCTATTAGTCAATGGGTATCGCCTAAAGCTCTACTATAAGCCCATTGACAAGGAAGAATTTTTTAGCCAGTTCGAATTAGTGCAGGAGGCCATTGATCTTGTAGCCAAAGGAATTGAGTCTCGACTCAATTCCCTAGGCCATGCATAAAAATACATGCAACTATCATAATAAAGGGGCCATCCACTGAATACCCTTTCCATTCAATCACTTCACCCATAATCCGTACACTCACACTCTTACCGCCACATCATCCACCTATCATTTTCCATATCATCCATGTTTCTCTATGTCACATATTGCAATAAAGAGGGAGGTCACATCAAGTAATTACGGTGATTCTATTCAGGTACGCTCCACTTCACTTTAAGACTGCTTAAGTTGCTTTATTTATTACATTTAATTTAGTATTAATTAGCACAAAAAAAATTCCTATATGGTTTCCATTTCCTTCGGCTCATCTGCACGATTGAGCACATGTCTCTATATCATAACTTCCTAACACATCCTTATTGCCGCCACCATAAGCTTTGTCAAGTCAGTTGTCACAAACCCCGGATATTTGAAATCTACAAATTCATGATCAAACAATATTCACTTCCTACAATAATAAACCTAAATGTATTTCGTTTATCCATGATTACTCTCTCCTTCAATAAAAATTGCATGATCGCTTGCTTTCCCTATTTTTTTGCAACTTTTGAAGAGTGGTTCAAAAGTTTCAGTTGAGGGGAGAGGCAGAGTGTTATAAAATTGGGTTACAGGAAGTTCAATTTGGAAAGCCAAGTGAGCATTGCTTAAAGAGTTTAATTATAGAGAACTAATGAAATGGGAGGTCAGTCGATTCGGCATGAGCCTATAGACCATAACATTCTGTTGCAGGATGTGTTGCATGTGCTACTATTCAGGAGATATGGGTGGCTCAATTACTTCCTAAAGCTCAGAGCTTTTGATGTAGACATTACAGAGGAGTTCACAAGAACATTTAAGAAGGGGAAGAAAAAGTTAGAGGTATAACGGTGAATGCATCAATTGATAGAATTATTGAGATAACAGGATTACCTCAAGTTGGAGAACCATTTCCTAGAGGAAGGGATGCAAGGAGCGCCAGGGTAGAGTTTACTTGACCAAGTGAACCTCCTCTATTGGTAGATAAGCAAGGTGCGGAAAGAATGAGTTTGTCACAAGACTGGTTGTCACAGGCGGAATATATAATCAATTACATAACTTGTGAAGGTAGGTTTTCAGTCCTGCATTCTCATCACTTAAAAATTTTGTCTCATTTATGCCATGGATTGTTGATGAATATTCCTGACTTCCTTTACAATTTTCTATCCAATAGTGCTATTGAATTTAAAAAGGGTAGGGTTAACTTTGTATCTCACCACTGCCTTATTAAATTACTTGTTGAAAAATCTGTTCAAGACGCATCAGGAATGACCTGGAAGGAATTCACTATCAATTTCAACCCTAAAATTCAAAATTTTGGACATAGAGGTGAACCTCTTACCTTCAAGCAATGAACCTCCCAGTCCATAGGCTAGACCTCTGCTGCTATGTCTCCTACTCAGGAATCATCCGATTTACAGATGACATTCCTCTTTCTGAAAAAACTTCCAAGAAATTGGCACAAGGCCCTATAAAAAATCCGGAGCCTTCTTCCAAGGATAAGAAAGGGAAGTCACCCATTGTGGCAACCCCTAAGCCTATAAAAAGGAAGTAGAAGGAAAAATTATTTGTTCCTACAGTAAAACCCTCCAAAAATCATAAGACAAATCCTACTTCCATAAGGAGGAGCTGTAGGCTCCAAAACCAGGAAGCCCGCCAATCACTTGATACTACTCCAGCCACACCACCTTCAAATCCTTCCAATCCTGAACTGGGAGAAGAAGAACCTATTATTGAGAAGGTTGTGAGTACACCTAAAGGAGTTGGCCTAAATGAATTGGCTTCCATTGCAGAGCAACTACAAGAAGGAATGGGATGTGATGAAAAGGAGGAGGTAACAGTTGTGTTTTCGTCAGAAAAAGTGCTTGAAAGCGTTGACATGACTAATGAGAGTCCTACTGCTTAGGAAGAATAGGAAGGTTGGCAACAGGATGGTAATTCGGGACAAGATAACTCTGAACAATCAAATAATACAGAGGTAATTGGAGAAGAAGAACAAGGAAAAGTGGATGTAACTGAAGAAATACAGGAGTCACCTGTAGTAAGCTATAATCATAGACCGCCGCTCCATATCACGAACTTTGTTGCAGGAATGGCATGTTTTGAAGAACTCCAGCAACAACAGACTACTTCTGCACTTGAAATTGAGAGATTACAAAGGATAATCTAGAACAAGAATCTGGAAATTGCTAACTTGAATGACAGTCTCATCTAGGTGGTAGAGCTTATTCCACAACTGATGCAATGTACCTCAAGGAGCTATATTTGAACTTCCAACTGATTAGAATCTGGAAAGGTAAAAACCCTTCTTTAGATACTCTAGAAGAATTTTATGAAGCATACAGAGATTCACCTTTGCACATTAGGAACCTCCTCTGTGAATTTTATTTGCACGATTTAGCTGTATCCTAGGATAAGGAATGGAACCCCTTATGTTATGTTAGTGATATTCATATCAGCGCTCTAATCTCCTGGATCACCAATGAGATAAGCAGAGGGGGAAAATTTGATAGTCATATGCATGATGAAGTTAATATGCCATTGTCTATGAGAAATGAATCTAGAAATGGAATGGGTATTTACGTTGATTGGAAGAAATTGTGGAGAGATGAAAGAGTTAGGCCATTGATTGATCCTTTGAGACAAGAGGTATTTTCTCAGTATTCCCAAATTATAAATAGTGATTTGAATGTTGCAACCCTACACATTCAAACTAGATGGTAGCATCTTTCATTTAATTAAAAAGGGTAGAACCACACACTCCCAATACCTTGTATGCAGCAACTAGAAGGGCAGAAAGATACATAAGGAATGCCAAGACAAAAAGGGAGAATTGGTTGCCCTTCATTATGCAACCGCCTATTCTCCTATGGCCATTACTGGCTATACAGGGGGACAACATCATATACAACAGGAGTTCTGAGGATAACAGATGGAAAAGGTTGGAGGCAATGCGAGCTCACTTCTGGAGTTTCCAGCATGGAGAGTGTGGACAGCAACAAAATGTTGATTTGAGAGAATTTGCCAGAAGAAGAAATGCTAGACTTGCTGAAGGGTCCAGCAAGTAGATGATTGAGGGGAATGATGAGAAAAGTTTTGGCACATCTAGATCATACTTGTAGAAATACTTTTCTGCTTTTTATTACGCTAAAACAAACATTTAGTGTTGATTATGGGACAAGACATGAACTTTTTATGTTTAATATAAAAAGTATATTATGCTAAATCTTTCAATAATTATCACCTTGAAATGTTTTATTAGTTTGATGAATGCCTTATGACTTTGTGTGATGACAAACCCTTCCTGTAGCCTCTACTATTGAACTTCCTATAGCCATGTCTGAAATATTGTTTGCCTTAGTTTAATGCTTAATGAATGTATAAATGAAGTGATAAATTGTATTAAAGGTTGAACGTGTTGAGCTAAATTTTTGCCTCAAGAATAGCTGTCAAGATATTTTGCAGGTACCATGTTGAAGAAGGAATTCAATTTACACATGAATAATAAGAAGACCAAATCGATGAAGACTGGTTCAAATAGCAAAAGATAGGGAGATAGTTTCAAATCATCTGCCATGTAGGGAGAGTGTTCTAGAAATCTAGGCCAGGCGTCTTGGTGGTGCATGAATCTAGGATGGTGGTGCTTTAAGACTGATGAACCGATTTGACTTAGTTCTTGCATTTTCATCCACCTCTTTACTTAGTTAGTTAAATGTAATAAATGCCTCCCGTTTTATAAGGGAAGGTCAGTTAGTAGTTAGATTCAATTTTCAATAAATAGCCCATTCTCTGATGGGCTGGAAGATTGTTGTTGTAACACATTTTTAGTTTCATAAATATAGTCAGGAGATTTTGTGCTATGTACTTGTCTACCTTGAATCAATAAAGTTTATGAAGTTTTCCGCCTAATTTGTTGTCTACTTTTTGCATTACCTATGGGGCCCACTTAGGGAACTGTCCATACTTTCATTCTGCAAGTTAGAATAGCTGCACTTCCTTTCGTAGAGGTTAATGTGACTATTCCTACAGCTGGTAGAAACACAGAGTTGTCAACTGTTCCTGCAGCCACTAGATGCAAAATAGTTTTATCTTTCAGTTTTCATTTCCAATCAATTTATCCAGTAAAGTTGTTTCCAGTAATTTAAATTCCAGTATAAAGCATCTTAGGAAATCATGCATGTCTGGAAAGGTGATTAGTGCATATATTGTGTTGACCCATTTCAAGTTTACATCCCTAGGTTGATGATTAAATGAGGTTCTTTAGCAGGTTATGACTGTTGGTTGTGATGTTCAATCCCTGAGTAGAGGAATTCATGTTCCTAGTTATTAAGCTGATTAAAGAACACTACACACGTGACATTGAATTCTTTAACATGGTCCATGAGATTTCCTCTCCCTTTGTATTTATCAAATTTGGAGATTTCAAATCAGGGAGGGAATGGCACCATTGTGGTGTTTGGTCAAATGGATAAGGACATAGATTCTGTGTATGGGGCTTCTTTGTCTTGCCCATTCAAAGATCATGCATTTCTGGGGATAATGCCTTGAATTGTGATGATAGATCATCTTGTGGGTTTGGTGGAGGAACATATGGTGGGATGATGGATGAGTTGTATGCGGGATTTTGATATGATGATGTGTTGTATGGGGTGTATGGTGGTGTAAGGTTACGTGAAGGTGATTGAGGTTTTGAAGTATACGTTCCTAATGCGTTTGTATTGATGATGTTCTATTGAGGATTATAGTAGGAACTTTGATGTTGTTGTTGATGTTGGGCATACTATTGAGCTATTAAGACTTCTTGTTGTTGTTGCGTCACAAGGGCTTTTTTTTGGGCCTATTGTTGTTGTTGTGCCACTAGGGATTTTTTTGGGATTGATGTTGTTGTTGCACTATGAGGGCTTTCTATTGGGCCTAACATTGTTGTCGTGCTACTAAAGATTCTTGATAGGCATGTTTTCATTGTTGTACTACTAAGGGTTCTTGATAGGCTTCTTGTTGTTATTGTTGTTGTTGTTGTGTTGCTAAGGTTGCTTGTTGTTGTTGTTGGATGGCTTGTTGATAAGCCTGTTGTGCTTGCTATAAGGCTAAGGTATGAACTTGCAATGTAGGACCAGTTGGTTGTTGGGACACTTGCGATGGATTGTGTGTGTTGATATTTTGGTTGGGTTGTGAGCTGGTGATGAGAGGTTGGGAGTTCCCTTGGTTTAACATTCCTTGTAAGATGGTGGATTGAGGTGGAGGAATGTAAGTTTGAGGTCCCATTTGATTTTGCATAGTGAAGGGGACCGTGGGGAAGATGGGGATGGTTTTATTAGATTTTTCAATGGTAATGACATATTAGGACCTTGAGTCCATTGATTGAAAAGGTTCCCTTGTCCAATTTTGTGAGGATTTCCTTGTGCTAGAGATGTAGACAAATGATTACTTGCGTTGATGGGATTTGTTACCAAAGGAATGCTTTGACATGGGTTGATGATGGATGGGATGGATGTGTTTTGTGACACCAATGGTATAGATGAACCAATGGGAGGATTGGGTAAATATGTCCCTATTTGCATTGAGGGTTGACTTTGTGATATAGTATTGGCATGCTCTTGTGTACTATTTTGAGACACTTGGTCTATACTATTTTGCATGATGGTGGGCACAGTTGTGGTACTCATGGGTATGGATGAAGAGGGGTGTCCTTGATATGTGAAGGTCATGGTGGAATAATGAAGGTCAAGAGGTTTATATAGCTGTTTAGGATTTTTGAGAACGGGAGGAGCACCAAAGGTAGGTTTCCAAGTAGTTGTTGGAGGTGGAGGATTGGTATCAAGGGTACCCACAAGTGTACTGCTTTCAAATGGAAGAGTTAAACTAAATTCCTTTGCAAGGTCAGTTGCAAGAATAGGAGTGGATGTTTGATTTACCCCTGATGGTGGAGTTGTGAAACCTTGTGCCAATTTAGTGCAACAAATGATAGGGAAATTGGAGCTATGTTTTCAAAGGCTTGATGTTCGACTATTTCCTCCCTAGTAAGCTCAAAGGGATTGTTGGTGATGTCTTCTATCTCATATAGTTCTAATAGAGATGATGGTTGTTGTGATGAGGTGACTTGACTTCTCAAACCAAATTCTAGAGGATTTGGATCACTTGAGATAAATGTGACTTTGGTTTTCTCCATGATTCTCTTGTATTGTGATCTTGTATTTACCATAAATTTTGGGTCACTTATGGGAGAGTTGTGTTGAGATTTGTAATGTTTGAACTCTCTAGTTGACTCAAATCTAGGTAAAAGGGACACTCTAAGTCTTTTTGGAGCAATGATTATAATTGGGGATGAAAAGATGGGTGATATGGAAAGTGATCTTGGTAAACATTTTGGGACAACACTTTTGGCTTGAATTTGATGCTTTGATGTTAGGATAAAGGATGTTTATGAACTTGAGAATCTTTAGGGTAGACTCGTGACCTTCAAGATAAACTAGTCCAAAGATAATAACTAACTTAGCTAGGTTCATGGAAAAGGATACATTTCACATACAAAGTAGCCAAGTTAGGGGACGGTTTGATAGATGTTGAAGTCAAAAAGTTTTGGTGAATTCAAATTTTTTGAAAAGTTTGGTGAAGTGAAGGATGAAATTTGATGAAGGGGTGGATGAAATGTTTGACCCAATGTTGATTTAGAACAAAATTTTCTTTTTCAAGACCGAGGTAGTGAGAATGTTGCTAGACCTCTAAATATTTCAAATCGTAAAGACCCAGTGTTGACCTAAATGAGAGGATAGATGCGGGTATGCAACTTTGGTTCATTCCTCCTAGATCAAGTGTAATAGTTTCTTAACAAGAGGTTATGATTGCAATAAAGTATGATAGCCCACTTCCCACCAAAATTTGAATTAAAATGCCTATGTCTATAATGGTGGGATGTGGATCTTCCGCAATGGATTTTGATCGTGTGATAGATCATTTAGAGAAGTTCAAGACCATAAAAAGGACCAATGTTTTAGATAGGTTGATTATCATGAAAAGGACTTGGATTTTGACCCATAAAGAATGTGCACATGTCTAGATGTCTTCTTAATGCATATTAATAAAAGTTTACCAACAATTTGTGTCTATTTTGGTATAGTGCCGAAATGCGATTTTTGATTTCTTTTGAACTAAGGTTCCTAAGTTTGTAATAAAAATTACTAGACCTTCTCTTAGGGATTCTGATTTTGTGTGAGATCATTAGAGAAGAAGAAGATATTTATTTCCATGCAAGGGTGGTAATATAGGCCTTTTGGCCAAAATATCAGCTCTTTGTTCTTCTTTATCTAAGATATTTGCAACAATTCTCCACTGATTGGATGTTTCCTTGGTTTCAAAAGTGAATCTTCTCAAACTGCTAATGATATCTATTTGTTCTCCCTCAATGAATTCAAAGTTTGGTTGAGTGATAACACCTATAAGTTTGGGTTTTTGAATGGGAGAGATCGATCTCCAAATGGTCATGTTTGGTTCAAATTTTCAAGTTATCTTGCTTAAGTGAATTTATTTTACCACAAAAACTTGTCTTGACTTTGTTTTCAAACTAAAATGTTTATGTCCAAAACATCATAACTTTCACAATCTCCATTTTGTGAGAATTGTGAGGTTGAAGCCATAATTGCCTATGTTTTCTTTGGAAAACATGGATTGAGATATAAATCAAGATATTTAGAAATCTCTAAGGATAGAAATCCCTAGGACAAGCATTCATATCAAGGCTTTTCAAAAGGTATCCATATTTAGGCCAAAGTGTTTGAAATTTTGAGGAAGATCGTGAATGTTTGTTTTCAATGTTTTGGATCCAAGAAAGGTATTAACCTGACTCACAATCATTTACAATTCTAGGTTTAAATGTCCATACTTGTTCAATCCCCACTCATATTTCTCCAAACACTAAGATATTGCGAACAGTTAGAGATTTGGAGACAATGGCTCCCCTCCACGGCACACACTTCTTAGGACCACAAAATCTCAAAATCTTGAAGATCCTAAGATCCTAAGGCTTTTTTTGTTTCAACAATGAATAGTAAAAAATGTGGGGTGGCTTCAGAATGACCATTCTTGCACCAACAAGTATTAAGGATTTTGGATTCTAAACAATAGTTCATAATAAGGGCTTTTTTTCAAGGTGGTCATACACACGGCAAGATTAGCTCAATATTATGGAGAATCAAGAGGCCTTCTAGTCTCTTCCTAAGAAGATATTTTGATGTACAACATGGGTACTATGGTTGACACTTGTCAGTATGACACATCTACACCTATTATTTTATGACTTTAGTCACAAACACATTTTTATATAGCAACTTGGAAGAGCTTGGCTTTAGCTCGTTACTGCTTAGGTTGTTCCATCCTTTCGAAGTGGAGAGGTTGGCCCTTCTAAAGATAGACAATATTAAGTAAGTATATTTGTAGTTTGATCATACTAGTTTGCATGAAAGATGGAGAGAACACACACCATGCCTTTTCCTTACACTAGCAAGGGGTTCATTTATAATCCAAATTGAAAGATGTAGGTGATTACAAAAGTGTTAAGGAATGTTTATGTTTCTCAAGATCACCAAGTGGTGCAAGAGAATTGAATATGCATTCAATAACAAAGATGTAAACCAAAAATCATGGAAAATAGTTATAAATTTTAACCCCTAAGCTAAGATGAATTCATTTTATGCAACAAACAAAATTTTAAGTTTCTTTGTTCAATTTGAAAACCCAAAAGACAATGATGAGATGAGGGTTCAATTTTAGTCCCGTTTGAGAATTCATTTTAAAACCAAATGAAATTTAGTGAGTTCCTAAAACATAAAGTAAAAAGCATAATAAATTGGGTTATAATTGCCCCAAATCATCAAATGCTTATTACAATCATAAAATCTTAAGATGAGAATGCTTCTTCAATTTAGGTTCGTCTTGTCCAATCCTACAAAATTGTGTTAGTCTAAAAACCAGAAGAATGTTAGAGGCATGTTAGTACTCTAGTGACTCAAAAAAATCAAAACACATGCTAAAAAATGATCATTAAAATTCTTACCAAATTTTGGCGTCGCTATATATGATAGCATCACTCTAGTGAATAGGTGTGTCACTTTGTGGAAAAAATAAAGAGCATGATAGTGTCTCTATTTGATCGGGCGTCGCCATTTGTAAATATTTGATACCTCTATATTATATTAGCGTCGCCATTTTTTAATCAGCATCGGTGTATTTAATAGGTGTCGTAGTTTGAAATAACAATAGTGTCGCTATATGGCGATGCACTGTAAAGGTGTCATTGAAATTGAGTTGAGCATCGCTCTTTCTTGGAAAAGTCAAAATGAACGGAATTCAAGCTAGAAATTGACTAAATTTGATCAGTTTTCCCTCCTTCTAGTGCCAGAATGTCGACTAAGGATATTAGTATGGTCCGATTACGCTTGATCCGTGAAGAATAAAATCATATTCATGCCACTAATACTCAATCTCAAACAAGATCATTCAAATGAAATTTAAACTAAACATTTATTGAAACAAAACATTCTAAACTAAGAAAGCATTAAAATTTCTACTCTAATCCATCTGAAACTTATCTTGTTTTGGAATTGGTGTTGTGTTGATGTGGAAAAACCCTTTCCAAATCTCGTGATGAGTGAGCTTGTTTCAATCAATTATATTGAAGAGAATCAATGAAACCTTTGTTATATGTGGATGAAAACATGATTTATGCTAAAATGATTATGATGCAAGAGCTAATCTACCATGATTTTATGCTAAAAGATGTAGATATGCAATTACTAAGATAATCTAAATGACATTTAAACTAAAAATATTCAAACCCTAGTTCTCTAATTAGCTAAATGGATGCTTGGAAGCTATTAATGGAAGCTAATCTATTATGCAACTAATTTAAACTAAACTATGCTAAAAGTATGCAAAGTATGAGTGTGAGTGTGAGTGATTTCAACAACATAAGTTTGATGTTGAGAGATGGATCCATTTATCTCCAAATAGTGACCTATTTATAAGAAATCAAATGAGAAATGGAGGGTTGAGATTGAAAAAGCTAATAGATGGTCAAGGATGGAGGAAATAGGAGGCATGGGTCATGGATTCTCATCAACGGGTGAGAATGCAACATGAAATTTAATCAAAGGTTCTCATTCCTTCCAAACAAAAACACTTTTGACATGTACAAGAGGTCAAAATTTAACTTTCCCAAGAAGTCACAAGCTAACTTGCATTTGAATCTAAGTGAGAATATTCCCTTTCTTAAATGATTTGAGGAGAAAGAATATTCTTTGGAATATTCATGGGTGAGGAAATAGATATTTTTCTAATTAAAACAAAGTTTAACTGTGCAAAAGGGGAGAGAATAATCCCTTGAAAGTGGGAGGAATTGGATTAATTATATAATTTCTAATTAAACAAGGTTTAATCATGCAATTAGGGGGATTACAAGAATAAATTGATATTCATTAAATTAAATGATTTAATGAATGGGAAAAAAAGTGAAATGACATTTAATTAAATAACTTAGGGTTATTTAATTAAATGAGAAGACTTAGGGAATTAAATTAAATTATTTTATTTAATGAGATGCAATGTTAGCATGAAAGGGGGTGAGTTAACCTAATTTGATGAATTAGGTTAATAGATGTAAATGGTATAATTAATTAAATAGCTAAGCTAATTTAATCAATTAAGTGAAAAGAGGATGGGTTTTAGGAGGAAATGATGTTAGTATACTTAATTCGAGTGCATGATAGCATTTGAGACATTTTTCAGTGTCTACATCTCACTGAGTCGGTTTGCAGTCGAAACCCTCATTCACACCATCATAGTCATTGAGGAATCTAAGTTTAAACCTAAGTCGTTGATTTTTTGCTTTCGCGCCATGATCCGTCATTTCATATTATTTTCCTATCTTTAAAATGTGACCGTTGGATTAAATATTTACCTTAATAACCACTGTCGGTCTTCACCATATGTAGCTTACCAAGTGTGGGGTCCACCAAGACACGCGTCACCCACTCACTATCTTGTGATACATAGACATGACCAACCAAATCATTAGTGGGCTAGCAAGCTAGTGCCACCAGTCACCTTTGTCAACGCCATGCATTTCACAACAAAGATGTGAGTTTCTATATAGATCAATTATTGTCTACTACTTGTCTACACATCACAATCTATTCTTGCCACCTTCTATTTTATCTGGTCTGACCAAACACACCAAAGGAACCGTTCGATCTTCACAATTCAATCTCCATCATTCCATGCTATCTCGCGAGGCTAGACAAGGACCCACCACAAATGCAATGAGGAAGCATGGAAGCAAGGAGGCCATCAATCTTTAATCCTCATCCACAATCATCGATCATTTCTAGGAAAAATATTTCACTCGTAACTTAGGAAGCATTATAGTTGTGGAATATTTATTGTGCCAGTTTTTCTAAGAAAGAGGGTTGGTTGCCTAGATGACCTTAATGGCTTAAGTTATCACTTAAGAAATAAAAAACCACTAGAAGAAGGTGAACACTAAAATGGAAATGCTATTCAACACCATGACTATAACCCTTAGGTTTTATCAACAAACCCTAAATATGACCAAGAGTACTCATGAATTAATTATAAGCCCATCACACACTCTCAAGACCAACAAAAAATATTTTTGAGAAGCTCTTAGAAAAATCATATCAAATATATTTGCTAATTTGATCTTTGACAACAGGAGCCTGTCTTTGCAGTATCATGACAACATTGCTACATTTTTAGAAACATTGTAATATTTGCAACATCCTTCTCATCTCTTCATCCTTCTACACAAATTCTACCTTTGTTCTCCATAGCATCATGTCATCAATCACACATGCAAGATATCACATAGACATTCCCTTTTGACATCAATGATAACAATATTCCAACAATCCCCCTTTGTCATTGATGGAAAAACTAAATGTTCCATACCAACTAAAACTCACTGGTCTATTACCAGTTCAAATTGCACATATACCATGAATACTTGAACATAGCAGCTACCCCTTAGACATATATTTCTCTTCCTTACTCAATTCTATGAGAATTTGCACTATTTTCTCCCCCTTTGACATCAATGGAAAAGGGCAGCTACATAGTTCTCCCCATTTTCTCCCTTGGATCTATGCCATATCACTAAAAAATTTGTGATATGAGGTGGGAGCAATGACTCCCAATTTTTTCCTTATATATTCAAATTTTTCCTTAGGAAGAGGCTTGGTGAATATGTCAGCAACTTGTTCTTTGGTAGGAAAATATTTCATGCTAACTTCCTTTTCTACAATATTTTCTTTGATAAAGTGATACTTGATTGATATGTTCTTTTTCCTAGAGTACATCATTGGATTCTTTGAGATTTTTATTGCACTTCAATTATCACAAATAATAGAGATAGGGTTATTTTACTCAACCTTAATTTCCTTTCGAGTTTTTTTTATCCATAACAAGAGTACAACATGTTTCCACTACATACTCTACTTTTGTTGTGGATAGAATAATTGATTCTTTCTTTTTTCTCATCCATGAAATAATTTTGTCACCCAAAAAGAATGCTCCTCCACTATTTTTTTCTATCATCTACACTTCCTACCCAATCAACAATTATATATGTAGTTAAAGTGAAATCTTTGTTCTTGGGATACCATAGTCCATAGTCAACACTACTTTTAATGTATCTAAAGATTCTCTTTACTACGTTGACATGATATTCTTTTGGAGATGCTTGAAATCTTGCCAGCATGCACACTTCTTGCATTATGTCTGGTCTTGATGTAGTTAAATACAACAATCTTCTAATCATCGACCTATACATTGTTTGATTTATCTCTGGGGATTCACCTGACTTGCTCAATTTTTAGCCAGTTATCATGGGGGTATCGACTAGTCTACTATCTTCCATCCCAAATTTCTTAAGAATTTCCTTAGCATACTTAGTTTGAGATATAAATATCCCATCATTAGTTTGTGCAATTCGTAAACCAAGGAAAAATGGCAACTCTCCAAGCATTGACATCTCAAATTCATCTTGCATGTGGGTATCAAACACTTTACACATTTTATCATTTCTACCACCAAATATGATGTGATACACATAGACTACAATAATAATCACGTGCTCATCTTCAGATTTAAAATAAAAATTGTTGTCTAACACCCTTTCTTGAACCCTTGTAGATACTAGTCCAACCCTCAATACCATGCTCTAGGCACTTGCTTTAGACCATATAAAGCTTTTCTCAATCTACAAACATAATATTCTTCTTCTGATAACTAAAAATATTTTCGTTGTTCAATCTAAACTTACTCTTCTAAGTTTCCATTCAAAAATGTAGATTTTGCATCCATCTGATAAACTTTAAATCCATTATAGATTGAGAATGAAATAAACATTCTTATTGCTTCTAATCTCGCAACCGATGCAAATTTTTCTTCAAATCCAATTCCTTCAACTTGTGCATAACCATTGCACACTAGTCCTGCCTTATTTCTTACAACAACTCCATCTTCATTTAGCTTGTTTCTAAACACCCATTTAGTACCAATCACATTTTTTCTTGGGGGTCTAGGAACCAATCCCCATCTCTTGTTCTTCTCAGTCTGATTTAGCTCTTCTTCCATTTCCTTTATCTATATTTCATCCTTGTTGGCCTCAGTATAGATTTTAGGCTCAATTTTTAACAAGAGAGAAAAATTTACTTAGTTTTTTCAAGTCTTCTTCTTGTCTGTACACCCTCCTTTTTATCACCAATAATTTGATTAGCAGGGTGATATTTTTGCACATATCTTGTAGGTTCTTTTTCACTCTCATATTCCTTCTCTTCTTCTTCATTTGCAACATCTTATTCTTTATAATATGTATCCTCTTCAAGGTTATTCTTATTAATTTTAACATGTTGAATCTTCTCATAAATCTTGAGATTGATGATTTCCATAATCTTGTGTAGCCTCTTGTTATAACATTTGTAAGATTTTCATTGAGTAGAATTCCCTAAGAATATACCTTCATCACATCTAGAATCAAAGCTTCCCAAGTTATCTTATTTCTTAATGTAACATTTTCTACCAAATACCTTGAAGTATTTGACTAAAGAAGTCTTACCATACCATAGTTCATAGGGAGTATTGTCACTATGTTCTCTAATTTGATCTATATTTAAAATATTCACAGTTGTATGAATTGCTTCTCTCCAAAACATATCTGCTAACTTGGTCTCATTCACCATTGTTTTGGCCATGTCCTTAACTACTTTGTTCTTCATTTCTTCTATCC
Source organism: Sequoiadendron giganteum (assembly GCA_007115665.2). Lineage (NCBI taxonomy): Eukaryota > Viridiplantae > Streptophyta > Pinopsida > Cupressales > Cupressaceae > Sequoiadendron > Sequoiadendron giganteum. Next base: position 420,719,472 of record CM021109.1, read on the forward strand.
CATTCTTCTATGGAGTTCTTGGTGCAAAGTATAACCTCTTAATTCAATGGTTCTCACAATACTTATTGAATTCACTTGATGTGAATTCTCCTCCTCTATCTGATCTTAAGCATGTGATTCTTCTACCAGTCTCCTTCTCAACCATTTTCTTGAATATCTTGAATCTTTCAAATGCTTGGGAATTTCCCTTTAGAAAGGTTACCCATGTCATTCTTGTATACTCATCAATTAGCAACATGAAATATCTTTCACCTTTCAGCCAATTTGTTCTTATGGGACCACACAAATCAGTGTGAACCAATTGTAGGGGTTTTTTTTGTTAAATATTCCTTTGATTGAAACTTAACCCGTCTTTTCTTTCCCTGCTGAAATTCTTTGCAAGTTATTTTTATAGGCTTAGTTATTTTGGGAAAGTTTCTTACCAAACCTTTTGAGCTTACTTTCACTAAGTTGTCAAATTCTACATGCCCTAGTCTCCAATGCCACAACCAAATTTTATCTTCTTGACCTAACAAATAGATTTGACCTTCTACTTCAAAAAGATTGCAAAGATTGGAATCATTTCTCACTCCTTGTGCAATTATTTTTTACATCCTTCCTAATCTTACAACCATCTGAATCAAATGTGACCTTATAACCATTATCACACATCTGACTCACACTTAGTAGGTTTTTCTTTAATCCTTCAACATAAAGAAAATCCTTAGTAGTATTTTTACCATCTAAGCTCAATATTCCTTTACCACATATCTTAACTGTAGTTTTTTCACTCAAACTAACTAATCCTCCTTTACATTTCTTGAGTTGGATGAATTTTCAATTATCTCCAGTCATATGTTTGGAGCAGTCACTATTTATCACCCACGGGTTTTTCTTTTTGGAATGAAGTTTTTAATGTGCAATCATTGTTTGTGTGGGTATCCACTCTTTCTCTTTCCACACCTTCTTAGGCTTCCTTTCAAAAAAATTACCCTTCTTAGGAGTAGTATACTCCTTGTTTACTTTAGGTGATGTTTTTTTATTTTTGTCATTTAGCACATATGGTCTTATGATTTTTTTTCTACAATTCTTGTAAATATGACCAAAGTTTTTGCAATTGTAACATATTACATTCATGTCCACTAAAGGAGAAAATGCTTAAAAAAATTTACTCCTTTTAGGAACTACCCTACATTCTCTATGCTTGTGACCAAATTGATTACATGTATAAAAATATCCATAAAAGTATGAGGAGTACCTAGTCATATCATTTCTGAGCTAGATGAGGAGGTCTTCTTTGTCTAGGCTTCTTCAAATCCTTCTCTCTATTAAATCCTTTTTAATTGGTCCTAATATTCTACCTATTCTTCTAAAGTTTGAGAGTTGATTGGTTATCCTTCTTATCTATAGCAAGATTCTCCTTTTCTTTAGCTTCTTTTAACATAGTGGTTTTCTTCTCCTTTTCTGAGGTGTCCTTGTGTAACTCTTCTTTGTACTTGAATTTCCTCCTGCTCTAAATCTTTCATATAGCTTTGTAGAAGCATCCATAAATGTGATTTTCCCTTTCTCAAGGCCTAAGCCAGATTTTTCTTTGTTGGATGGCTTTTGTGTGCTAAAAAAACCATCAAGGATCTTTGATCCACCCTTTAATTTTAGACCTTTCTCTATTTGTTCTCTAGCCTTTTCCAAATCTTTTCTTAGGGAAACTATTTCTTCTTCCAACTTCATACATCTATCAACTTCTAACTATAGCTTAGTTTTAACTACCTCTTCAATCCTTTTGGCTTCTTCCACTTGCAGCTTCAAGCTTACCACATTCTGGTTAGATTCTTCAAGACTCTTGGTTAGCATGTCTGACTCTTTTTGAGCAAGTTTCTTCTTATGCTTATTTTCCTTTTTCAACCTCTCAATCTCTTCTCTTAGGTCATCAATATCATCTAGTGCACAAAAGAGTTCACCTTCAAGGTCAAACTCTCCTCCCTCTTCACTTCTCTACCTGGATCCTCAACCTTATGTTCTTCTAATTATTTTTCCATGAAAATAAACTCATTTTCTTTCATCATGAAGGTGTGGTCCTAGTCTTCATCAGAATTACTACAATCATCTGATACATCACTATCCTCTTGGATTTATAGAATCTTATTCTTTCTTTGAACACTTCTTCTCTTAGGGAAGCAATGTTTCTTCATTTCACCCTCTCCTTGTTCATAGTTATCCTTCTTATTATATGGGAATTTTGCAAAACATTGACCCACTTTACCTTACCTCTGCATTTGTTGGAGCCTCTTCTAAGTATTTTGATGAAATTGGCCTCTTCTTCATCAATCTCTTCCTGCTTGGATGTAGTTTCTTCTGACTTAGCTTTCTTTGGTGCATCTTCCTTCTCCTTTTTTGCAGCTTTGAATGTAGCTTCTCTTTTATATGGCTTTGCATTTTCCATCCTCATCTCATATGGGGTGAATATGCCATGTAGCTCATCAAGAGTGATTTTGTCTACCTCTCTTCCTTCCTCTATTGCTTAAATCTTGGAATCATAATTGGAAATCAGGGATCTTAAGTCTTTTTGTATGATGACATTATCTTTAACTTCTTCTCCAAATCCTCTAATAGAGTTTACTATTTAATCAACTCTAAGAAGATATTCTACAATATTTTCCTCTTCACTCATCTTTAGACCTTCAAACTTGGATTTGAGGATTTGCCTCTTGACCAAATTTACCTTGTCATGTCCTTCATAAATTCCTCTTAACTTCTCCCAGACATCATGTTCAATTTGACAATGCATGACTTTAACAAACACTGAACTGGTCAAACCATAGAGAATAGCATGTTTTTCATTTGCATTATTCTCATAATCTTTCTTCCTTGTAGCATTTGTAGTGGGTGTGGAAGGTGGTGTATATCCATTCTTAACTGGCATCCAGACATCAAACCCTAGAGACCCCAAGTATGTCTCCATCATAATACTCCATAAGGCATAATTTGAACCATCAAATCTAGTTTCTTTGTTTGTAGAGGAACCTTCCAGACTAGCCATTGTGTTCACTAAACCAAGATCTACTCAGGTTGATTAAGCTTCTCCTAGGGAACCTAAGATCTATACCAATTCTTAGAACAAAATGATCTACTAAGAGAGGGGGGTGAATCCATAGATAACTTAAAAATTTAATTCTAAGAGATTAATTTCCTTAAACCTTTATGTGCATATTAAGACTTATAAATAAATTACATGAACATGCAAACACATTATCACATAACATAAGATATATGTGGAAAACCCAAGATGGAAAAAACCATGGTGAGAAATGTTGCTAGGAGCTACTGTCCTAATCCAACCTCACAATCAAAAATATTTGTTACAAATTTTAAGGGTTCCAAGCCTAAGGAGACACCAATCCCCTATTTTTAGGAGCACCTACTCCAAGGAAGCACCCACTCCATACTTTAAGAACCTACCAAGATATCTAATGGCACCCACCAATCAGATTTACAAAATAAGATATTACAATTTGTTCACTTGAACATAGTTCAATGTTGCAGCTTAATTTGCAACTACTCGGCTCCTTGTTATAGCCTCTTCAACCTAGTTCTCCTCTCTGCACCTCCTTTTTCCTACACTTGGAGATAAACCCTGATTAAGAATTTTTATTTTTTTGGGTTCTACTCAACCACACCTCCTTTGCACTCTCTGTTATTCTTTTAGTGTGTTCTTTTTTTGCCTCAAAAGACTCACAGATACACTACTCAACTTTGTTGCACCTTTTCTATTAGTGCATTCTTTGTCTGCCTTAGGAGATCATGTGCATTCCTTTTAGTTTTTTCCTCTCTTTTTATTTAGTTCATACTATGTCTACCTCAAGAGACTCAGAACACACCACTATAGCATACACTCAATACTATATTCTACAACAACTCACACACATCCAAATTCTATTTTTTTCCCTTTTTGTTCATCACTGACTTGTAGCATCTACCTCGAGATTCTCACACCATACAAATCTTCTACTAGGGTTAGATATTTAATCTCTCTTCGATGCCATCAAATCATTGAGCCACGCATTCACTTATCAAGATCAAAGATTTTTCTATTTCTGGCATATTGAAAAGTTAGGGTTTTAGTCTCATTTGATTCATGTTCTTTGTATCTGATCATGATTTGATTCTTTGCCACCTACATTTCCATGTCACTAATTTGATCATGGCATCACCAATAAAAACTAGTAGTTGGTGCAATTGGGCTAATTGAATTTTCTCCCTAAGTTGGTTTGCAGTTCAAGCCCTCATTCACACCATTGTAGCTATTGAGGACTCTCAATTTAAAATTGATTCATTGATCTACTACTTTCATGCCATGATCTATCGATTCACATTCATCACCCATATTTAAAATGTGATTGTCGAATTTTGGATCTGCTTTAATAACCATCATCTATCTTCACCATCTACAAATTAATGAGAGTGGGGTCCATGAAGACATGCATCACACACTTTCTATCCTATGAGCTATAGACATGACCCACCAAATCACCAGTGGGTTGGCGAGCTAGCACCATCTATCACCTTTGTCAATGTCGTGCAATTCACAACAAAGATGTGAGTTGCTATATAGATCAATTATTCTTCGCCACCTATCTACATGTCACTATCCATTCTTTTTGCATTCTATTTTATCTGGTCCCACCAAAGACACCATGGGTACTATTCAATCTTCATTGTTCAATCTCCATCATTGATTGCTATCTGGCAGGGCTAGAGAGGGACCCACCACAAATGCAATAGGGAAGTGGGGAGGCCATCGATTTTTAAGCCTCATCCACAACCGTTGATCATGTCAAGGGAAAATATTTCACTCATGACTTAGGAGGAATTATAGTCATGAAATATTTACCGTGTCGATTTTTCTAGGAAAGAGGGTTAGTTTCTCAAATGAACTTAATGGATTAAGTTATCACTTAAGCAACCAAAAACTACCAACAGACAGTCAACATCAAAATAGAAATATTGTTCAACACCATGACTGTAACCCTTAGGGTTTATCACAAACCCTAAATCTGAGTGAGAGTACTCATGAATTAATTATGAACCCATCATACACTCTCAGGACCAATAGAACATATTTTTGAGAAGCTCTTAGAAAACCCATATCAAATCTACATGTTGATTTAATTTGTGATAATAGGGGGCCACCTTTGTAGTATCATGACAACATTGCAACATTTTGAGCAACATTGGAATATTTATAACATCTTTCTCATCTCTTCATCCTTCTACACCAATTCTACCTTTGTTCTCCATAGTATCATTCCATCAATCAAACATGCAGGATATCACACAAGCATCCACTTTTGACATTAATGACAACAATATTCCAACACCTTGGGGGAAAGCATCAAAATAGTTTACATGCCATTTTTAGGGCTCAATTAAATCATTTTTTGTTTTAGCTGGAAGGTTTTTCACTCACTTTTCCTATAAAATTAAACAAGAAGTTACCTTAGCTAAATTATACACCACTAAGAAAAAACCCAGGGAGAGTTTTTCGCCTTCCTACAATGTTGGAGACAACTTGCAAGTAGATTTCCCCTCCAAGTACCAAAAAAAAAATGGTTAATATCTTTATCAAAAACTTAAACACAGAAGTGGGAATTCACTTATAACTACAATGTGTTAACACTTTTTATGAAGTGATCAAAAAAGGTTTAACTAATGAAAAATCATTGGTTGCTAAGGGGACTGTTAATATATATGAAGACCAAAAATATAATAATTACCAATCTAATGACAAATCCAAATATTGTTCTAAAAGTAAAAATGTTGTGAATGATGGATTAACTAACAATAAACATGAAAAAAATGTCCAAAACACTTCGTCCAAAAACCAAAATACATCATAACAACAAGGAACATCCAACACTACCAGAATCCCCCAAGGTAAACCTAAAAAAAAAAATCAACCTAAGCGTAAGTACACCCCTTTGGGGGAACCAATTGAAGTTGTATTCATAAACTTGTACAAGAGAACTTAATAAAGTTTCCCATGACTAAACCATTTGATGAAAACCAACCTAAACCAACATGGTACAATGAAAATGAATATTGTGAATACCATATAATCAAAGGGCATAACACATCAAAATACATGAAATTGAAAATATATATACAATATTTCATTGATAGCGGAGAAATTCAACTCCAAAGTCAAACACACAATTGTCCCAATGAACAAATAGGCATTTATACACAACCCTTCCCACAACACAATGAAGGGAAAGCCTCCACATCTTATAATTTCATATCATATTCATACACCAACACCATCCCATCCATCATCTCATGATGCAGCCAGATCATATATAAGAATGTAACAACATTACCATCAAAGCACCCAATTGTTTCGTCACTACTCATAGAGGCCAAGTGACAATCCAAGGGGCATCATCTTCATCATCCCTTCCATCCACAAATAATAAATACAACATCCTTGAACATCTTGGTAAGACACTTGCACAAATCTCCATCTTGGAGTTACTTCTCACATCACCTATGCATAAAGAAGTTTTAGACAAAGCCCTCCAAGAATCAAGGGTGCCAAGTGAAATTAATTTGAACCAATTCCAAAATATAGTTGGAAACCTATCATATACACATCACTTAACATTTGCAAATAAATACCTACATTCAAAAATATCACATAATAAACCATTCCATATTAAATCCATCATACACAAATATAATATTAAAAAGAGTCCTAATAGATGGTGGTCAAAACTTAACTTATGTATGTTAAAACTAATAAATCAATTGGGCTATTCATAATATATTATTGATCCTTAGACAAAGATAACTATAAAAGCTCATGGTGACATAAAGAGAGAATCTAAAGGGACCATAAAATTTCCTATCCAGGTTGGTCCAACCATCATGGAAACCACTTGTCAAATCCTTGATCTTGATCTACCCTACAACATACTCCTTGGATGCCCTTGAATACATGCAATACAAGCCATCCCTTCCACCTACCACCAATTTTTAAAATTTTCACACAATGTTAGAGAAGTAACCATTCTTGTTGACCCTCAACCCTTCCAATGTTGTAAAACATTGGAATGAAAATACAAAAACTTCCACCATTGTCCCATCAATTATGTAGCAACTACTTTATCCTCCTACATTAATCCATCTGTTGTACAACCCTCCTCCACTTCATAGCCTACTCTAGAGATCAAGATCAAGGTGTCTGGCAATAGATGTAGGGAGTATGGGATACAAAATTCCTTTTACATTGGATGACTCCCCCTCTCACCATGTTCATATGAAAAATCTAAGGAAATTTTTGAAAACTTAAGCAAATAGGGATTACTAAACAAAGAGAACCTAAGTCAAGATATCTCCTCCTAGCTATACAAGTATGATTAAGAACAACCATTTCATTCTCTTGAAGTGAGTTGATACCCCAAAGGAAATGCTATGTAAACATATGGGCTATAAAGGTAGAGGATTGGGAGCACATGAGCAAGGAATAATGGAATCAATCCAATTATGAGCATACAAAGATAGTCAAGGGCTTGGCTATCAACCCTTTGAAATGGTACCCAAGGGACCCAAATGTGCTCATAATAAAGACAATAAGACTTCAACTACTATTCAAATCTCTCAAGAGGATTCTATTGAGGAATCTTTTAGAACCATTTCCCAAATTTTTGACCATGAACACATCTACACCATCACACCATCTATTGACCTTCCCCTTGTATATCCTAAACTCATTTATTGGGATCAATAGGGACCTCCCATACTTGACACATTTCAAAATGATGATTTAATTGTTGAACTCATGGGAGTCTATGACTATATACCAACATGATATCATAAGCAGGACCTTCAGATCAAATTTCATAAATATTCTTACTTTGGGGAACAAATCACATGCCTCGGTCATAAAAAAAAAAAAGATCCCTTAGTGAAAACCTAGATGAGGCACTTCTAGATCATGAAAAAGTAAAAATAAAATATGTATCTTCTAGTGAAACCCTCTCTAAGGCACCAAAGAATGGGGAACTTGATTCAATTCCCCAACATCAATAAACATCCATAGTGTTGATAAAAGATATTACCGACATCAACTTGGGAACTACAGATGAGCCAAAAATCACATAGTTGCAGGATTGGAGTACGAGATTAACCAAAAACTATCAAAGTTCTTTAAAATAAGATCTATCAATTTTTCTTGGACATATGGAGACATTCTAGGCTTAGAACCATCACTTGTAGTGCATCATCTAGTAGTATATCTAGATGCAAAATTGGTAAAGCAGAAGCTTCAAAATATGCACCCACAAATTTCCCTTTTGGTAAAGGTAGAACTAAAAAAGCTCTTGGAAGACGGTTTCATTAAACCCATTTATTATCCCAAGTGGTTCTCTAATATAGTACTAGTCTCCAAACCCACTAGGGGCATCACAATCTATACCGACTTTTGAGACCTTAACAAAGCATGTCCAAAGGACAATTTCCCACTTCCAAACATTGGCATTATTTTCAACCTTACAATGGGACATGATATGTTGTCACTCATGGATGGTTTTTACAAGTACAATCAAAACAAAATTGTAGAAGAAGACCAACATAACATAGCTTTTATTACTCAATGGGGCACATTTTTCTACCAAGTTCCCTTTGGACTCAAAAACGCAAGAGCTACATACCAAAGATAGATAGAAAGTGTATTAAAGGACAAGTTGTCACTGATCAACTTGTAGAGGCACATTACTAGATAATCACCCATTGCTCATGGAATTCCCAGATGAAAACATCCTAGCTATAGAAGAAAGAACATGGTGGAACTTGTAATTTGATGTATCCTTTACACAACATGGCTCAGGGGCTAGGATAGTATTTTTCACTCCTCAAGGATATTGTATTCCTAATTCATACCTAATTGCATTTCCTTGTACAAACAATATAGAAAACTATGAGGAATTAATCACAGGTCTAAAACTTGTCATCCAATGCAAGATCACAAAACTACAAGTATATGGTGACTCTCAGTTAGTGATCAAGCAAGTCAATGGTGACTATCAGACAAAGGATGACAAGATACTACCTTATAAAGGAATGGTGGATAGCTTCAATAAATATTTCACACAAATTTAGTTTGATCAAATTCCTTGTCTAAACAATAAACAAGTAGATGCAATAGATACAATCGATTCCCTTATTGATGTTCCACAAAACAATTAGCAATATGAGTTCTTGATCGAACAACTAGTTATTCTTGCTTATGACATTACTAAACTAGAAATTATATGTGACATAGTTGTTCCTAACTGCCCATTATATAAGAACATATACAATTAGCTACATGACAACACCATCTTACCTAACCTATCATCATCCCAACGACAATCATTTATCCGCAAAACCACTCGGTTTACCCTACTTGGTAAACGCTCCTTCGATGGGACTCTCATAAGATTCTTAGACATAGAAGAAGCTTAAAATAACCTACATGATGTACACAAAGGTATCTATGGGGCCCATTCTAGTGGTCCTTCATTAGTCAAGAAGTTGTTGTGTACCAGATATTACTGGCTGAGAATGGAACAAGGTGGAACAATGTGGTAAAAATCTATTGACATTGTCAACAAAATGGCGATTTAATCCATGCACCATCTCAAGAACTGCAACCCATTGTTACTACATGGTCATTTTCATGATGGGGATTATACCTCATTGGAAAAATTTACCCACCTTCATCCAATGGTCATAAGATCATAATAACTGTTATTGAGAAATTCATTAAGTGGGTCGAAGCCATCCCCATGATGTATATTATAGGAAAATAAATCTCTAAATTCATCCTCCATTACATTATCTATCGCTTGGCATACCATCTTCCATCATCACAAATAATAGGAAATCATTCAAAAATCAAGACTTCTATAATCTGTGTCAACAATTCTACATCCAACACCATTTTTCCACTTCATACTAACCACAAAGAAATGGCTAGGTTGAGACCACTAATAAACCAATATTGAAAATCCTCAAAAATATGGTCAATGAATTTGGTCTGGATTCACATCTCCAACTCAACCCCACCTTGTGGGCTTATCCCACCAACATTTGTACTCCTATAGGAGCCACACAATACTCCCTAGTCTATGGTGTAGAAATCATTTTTCTAATAGATTTTGAACTCCCATCATTGAGAATATCACTACAACATATCATTGATGATGAAGAATACTACGTAGCATGACTACAACAGTTGCAACTACTAGATGAGAAACACCTAAATGCTCTCAATCATATCTAAGCATATCAAAATAGGCTCCGAAGAAGTTACGATAAAAATATTAAGCCTAGAGATTTTACAATTGATGACCTAGTAATGAAGGAGAATCAACATAATTTACAAGACCAAGAGAAGAAACAAAAATTTGAACCTAATTGGCTAGGTCTTTATATTATCACCACAAATTATGGATCGAGGGCATCAGTTGCTACCATGGAAAGAAAACCTTTGGAGGAGCCCATTAACATCATCCATCTTGAAAAATTATTTGCTTGAGAAGATCCAAAAAATTAAAAAATCCAAATAAATCAGAAAATCAGAAAAGTACTAAAAATAATAAAGAGGAATAATTCATCCAATGGTGAAAACCACTTTGTGGCACCTTGGGAAAGTACCATGGTGAAAACTTGGAAAAAAAGTGTCATGTGTAGATTCATATCCACCATATATTAGGTCACTTAATTATCCATACATTTATCATCCATTCACTCACATCATTGACACCAGCTTGGAACACATGTTGTGGCCTATCCTAGTTTGATAAGTGGAGAGATTTTTCTACCATTCTCTTAACCCACCATATTCCAACTTGACCTTGAACATCCATGAATTTTACATAAACCATTTTACAAACTCGTATGCATGAACCATCATAAATGATCTCTCATTGTCACTTAGTCACCAACGTCCCCTCCATTATTCCTTCATGATTGATTAGACAACTTACATGAACCTTCCCATTCACACATGATCACCATTCCTCGCATCAACCCTCTGTTCCTTTTAATAGGAAATATTTGCATACCATGTTCTTAACCATCATACATGGTCTTCAATGCATTCCCACCTTATTCCTTTAGCTAGACAACCTGCTCAACTTATCCCATCCCTCAAATCTATCCTCCTTTCCTCTAATGTGAGAATATTTTCTACCATGATCTCACTCACCATACATGATTCCCCATTGTTCTTTTAGAATATATTAGAGAACCTAAAAAACTTAGCCCACACTTGCATACTACCCTATTTCTATTAGACTGATGGGAAAATCTCCATGAACTAGCCCACTCACACACCTTATCCTCCAACCTTCATATGTATTTGGGATCAATATTCACCGTGCCTATTTTTTCTTAATAAAAACATCACATTTTCATCTTACATAATAAAAATATACCCACAATAAAATTTCATCATCCCACACTTCCACCCGAGTCTCGTGGACAAGAAAAAACAAAGAAAAGGTCAACATGCCTACATGTGAACATTGATGTAAAATCATGACTAGAATGATTGGATCTATAAGTGAAACCATTTCACTTACCACCCACAATCATCCCTACCCATCCATGCCAAATAGGATGAATCCTTTCTAGGTCCCGCATCACTAGTATCTATTAGTCCTACACTTGGCAAGAGATATGCTCGTTGTCAAATTTTGATTTTTCTTTTTATGATTTTATTTTTGAACCCATGGATTCACCTAGTCTAGGCCACCTAGATCTAATCATATCTTGGTGTTTTTGTGGACGAAGTGGAAAATGGGATATGGTTTTTTTCATATGGCATGTTTATAATTATCCTAACTCTCTGATGTTAGCTAGTACCTTAGATAGAAGTGGATAAAATATTCAGGTCCATAATATCATCCCCTCTATGGTCCACTAAGGTTATTAGAAAGTATTATGTGGTAAGCTATAATATTTTATTTGTTTTTTTTCGAGTTCAAAGTCCCTACAAAGAACATGATCTCACCTTTGGTCACTTATACCACTAGGGTGTAATATCCTTTGCTATATCAAATTTTAGGATTTCTCACCATATTTTTGGCATAATCCAATCCATCCCTAATCCCTTCCACATCCACTCATTCCAACACATAATATCATCCCCCCATATCCCATCCTAACTCACAAATTCACCCCCCTACCTAGACCTAACTATATTTTGTATCATGACTAAAAACAAAAATACTATGCATCTTTTCATTTCCCATCTTGCATTACCTAGGCTCACTCTCATGGTTTGTCCCTTTCATCTATTTAATACCTCAACATTCCAAAATATGTTTTGTAGGTATGTCCACAAGATTGTATAAACCAACCAACCTATAGGCCATCTACATCACAATCATGCATTCACATCATTTAGGAATTTACATTTCCATCATCCATTACATAGAAAAAAAGGGGCCAAACAATGACTAAGAAAGGGAAAACTATCATTGGACAATCATGCCTCAATAAAACTTCTAAATTATAAAAGAAACCTTGGTTAAGAAATATTTAGTATGCCTTGGCTTCATTTTTATGCTAATGAATCATTTTAAATTTTTCATTCCATTTACATCACCCATTAATATTTATCATTTTATAACATTTTATTCAAATTTACATTTTATTACTCATTATCATTCATCATTTATAATCCATTTCATTCATCATAATCATTTAACATCATTTATACATTCATATCGTTCATAAGTTCATTACCATTTACATTCATAATCATAAGGCATACACATGTCATGAACACTAGATACATAAACGATCATCCTAAACATAAGTATCCATATCCTACCACATCACATAATCATACATCGTCCATAGATAGTCAAAATCATTCAATCACATCCATAATCATATAATTATATAACCATCATGCATATATCTATCAATACATAACCATACCCATCAAATCATCATCATAAACCATCATTTCATAATCCATAACCATTCACATCATGTACATCATTCATAATCATAAACCATTAGCACATCATCATTGACATTCATAATCATCCATAAGCATCATACATAGCCTGCATAAAACATGTTAGCATCGCATACATCATGCATACATCATTATATTAAAAGTACATATAAAACCATCCACACATGCATGAAATCATATCAACATCTACATCATCACATCATATAAACCATACACATAATTTAAACCCACCATATCATATATATATATATATATCAAAAACTAATGTCATAATACAAAATGTATAAAGTTCTCTCATATGTACACTCTAGTGGCACTCTCAAATTTTGCAAATTTGAAGTGCCCATATTGAAATTTTTGCCTTTGCACACTCAAAAGTGCACCTAAGAAATCTGCCTGAGTGACCTACTTTAGAAGGTGATAATTTGGAGCCTGTTGATTTTCGTGCAAAATCTCTTGGTGGACACACTCATGTGACATACGTGAACATGTATGTCATTTTTCAGCTTCCCATGATAATTTTTTTTAGGGTTTCGAAAAGTGAAGTTGGAGGGTTTTGACACTTTTCTGTTGTTTGCAAACTTTCAGTCTCGCAAAGTAGCCTCCCATTTGAGCTTGTATTTTGTAACCGTATGACTATCAAGTCAAAATGATTAATTTTTTGCATTATCCATGCCAAAATAAACTCCCATGTCAGATTTCGGAGCTTCATGAGTTGATTTTCTATTTTTAACAAATCAAAACCAAATGCAATTTCTTTAGTTTCACTTGCATTTTTAGAAATCTTTCAGGGAGGTCAAGTTTGACCTTTAATATCTTGTGATGAATGATGATTCAATGAAATCTCTTTTTCACACATACTTAGTGTACACAAATGAGATTATGTTTCCAGTGGAGGCCCCCTAGAAGTTGGTTTGGTATTTTTTCAAAGTGATGATTTTGAGAGCCCTGATTTGTTTCTGACAAGTGAAATTGTAGAAAAGTCCAAGTAGGCGATATCGATATTTAATATTTTTCACCTCAGAAATAATTTTTCCATTTTGTTTGTTGA